>JARLTB010000119.1:11905000-12472500 GCA_030141615.1 Unio pictorum | reverse complement strand
AATATTATTAATAATTCTATAAATAGTTTGCAAACAGTATTTGTAATGGTAAGAAATTGATGCTGATCAACTTAAAAATTGTAATGCTTATAAACCTGCAAAATATGATAATGAAACTAAAACCATTGTATATGAACCCTTGCTGTGAATGTATCTTCAAAAACCTTAAAAGACCTAAAGTTGTATCAGATGACTTGCATATTAAAAGACTTTGTTGGTAGTAAAGGCTGTCAGAAAATCTAGATTTGAAAAATTATTCAAATGATTATGTAAAACTTTAAACATTGATATTACTACATGAACAAGACTTGATATGATAGGCCCAAAGCTTTGGAGAACAGAAGCACCAGTTGTTGTGAAGGCAATTACATCCATATGTAAGCATAGCATAAGGACTGGTAAATTAGACCATTATGAAAAATTTTGATTATTATGGTAACCTCAATTCTAATCAATGGTAGATTAAAGGAGAGGTCAATCATGTATTGTGTGTATATAATTCATTCATAAGTTTCAAAGTTGACATGTACCCTTGTTCATGGAAAAAAAGATCAAATAATCTTACTTCAAGGCATAAGATTATGAAAGGCCATGCTGATCTTGTTTAAGTGTAAAGATGCTGATCTTATTTATGAGTTGACATTATTCTAGAATCAATATATGACGCTTTCTGTATTATGTTTTAATTACCTATATAAGAGAGAATACATGGAATTATATACATTGGGATTTATTGGGAATAATTAAAATACATTTTTGGATTAAATATTATTGGTATATCAGAACAATTGCTGACATTATTTGGAATAAAAGTGGAACCTATTTGGATTCCTCAATACCTTCGAACTTGATGGAACATTAGAACTATTTCAGTGTTTATTCATTATAAATGTGGGTCAAGTGTTTGATTTTCATATTGTATTTTAGGGAACTAATTATTTTTTTAATTTTACAAACTGTTTCTGTTTTCGCTCATTTCACATATTTAGGGAACTAATTATTTTTTCAATTTTACAAACCGTTTCTGTTTTCGCTCATTTGTTATTTATTTTAAGACCAACATTTGTAGTAGGAGTCTTGGTACAAAGATTGTTTAGCATTTCTATAAATAGATCACAAATGTCCATAGTTAAATTCCATAGTTGTTCATAGTACCAAACAAACATAATCATCATGCCTGATTGCCTGATTTGCCATCTTGTAACTCCAGTTTGCCACCCACTCTTATTTTCTGTGTGTGACATCTTGTTTAATTATTACAGAAGTATGCTTAGGAATAATACAAAATATTAACTTACCTTTCCTGAAGTTCTAGAGGTGTACCTGGAATTAAATGTTTTACCAGCAACTTTAAACTTAGCTTGACAAAGCACATCAATGAAACTCAACAAGATCAGTAGGACATATGTAACTGGTGTTCTTCTGAGTGTAAAGAATTTACAGTTATTTAAGGTAAGACCACTTACTATAAACTGTAGTCTCAGTATTGAAACCATCACAAGCATTCTTCAGTGATATCAAGAGTTTAAAATTAGATACTGTGATTGATAGATTGCAATCAGATTGCCAATGTTTTGATTTTGGACCAACTACCTATCACTAGAAATATTTGGGATAAAACCTCTTGTCAATATGACTATCCATACAGATAAGTAGTAGCATGTATATTTGTTAACACGTACAGTCATATTCACAGCCACATTGGATATACAACTGGCATCATGTCACTTGGAACTAAATGATGGTGATGTTTGTCCATCAGTGTCAACGAGGACTATTCAATGTCATAAATTCACAGGTAGGGGGGAGGAGGGGGGGTCTGTTGCATTGGGGACCTGGCTGTACAGGTTGCTGACTATGTGGTTTGAAATAGATGTTCCTGGATTTGCGCTGAGCATATTTCTCAGCTATATCCACCAGTCTGTTCTGCTCAAAGGCTGCCACACCAGCATTAACCTGACTGCGCCAGGCAGATCAATGAGCAGTGACACATTCTCAGCTGTTAGGATCAATGCCTAAGTTGTATCAGTGAGGCCTTGAGGGTATCCTTGTACATCTTCTGACCACCATGAGATCTCTTGCCTTTCTGTAGTTCTCCATAAAATACCTTCTTAGGTAGGCATTCTACCGGTATGCGGACAACAAGGCCAGCCCATTGGAGTTATGCTTTGCACATCATGGTGTGGATGCTTTTCATGCCAGCCTGAGGAACCACTTATGTTTTCAATACATTGTCCTGCCATCTGATTTTCATTAGTTTTCTCAGGGAGCTCATATGGAAGTGGTTCAGTTTTTTAATATGGCAACTATACACAGTCCAGGGCTCGCAAGTATAGAGAATGGGAGGGAGAACAATTGCTATGCAGAATTTGAATTTGATGGCAAGCTTTATGCCTCTCCTGTCCATTGACAGAGATTGATGGTTCCAGGTAATCTTCTCTGGGAGCTGTCTGATGCAAAACCTCGGTCTTACTGGTAGAGATGGTGAGTCTGAAGTTGGTGCACACTGTGGAAAAAAGGTCCATGCTCTGTTGCATGCATGTCTTTGTGCTGGAGTTAAGGGCACAGTCATCTGTAAACAGGAGGTCACAAATGTTCATGATTTGGACTTTGATTTGAAGCCTCCTCAAGTTGAATAACTTCCCATCCAGATGGTGTCAGATAAATATTCCCACATAACTGTCATTGAAAGCATCCATCAACATTGTGGAAAACATGAGGCTCAATTAAAGAAAGTGGATGTATCCTTGTTTCACACCATTCATGACTGCAAAGGGTTTGGAATAGTTACCCTGATCCTGGTCTGATGCCATCATGAAAAAGGCTCACAATTTCAATGAAGTCATCTAGACATCAAAATCTGGCTTTGATCTTCCAAATGCCTTCCCTGCTGACATTGTTGATTGCCTTTGTCAGGTCCACAGAAACCCAGTGATGATTTAGCCATTCATTTGGGGAAGATATTATAGTTTTAAGATGGTTACTATGGTTAGAATAGTAAGGGTTACTTTGCATCATTTCCATTCAGAAACATCCAAACACCTTAAAAATTCTTGTAAAACCCCATGTCAAAAGAGCATTTCATTCCAGATGAGCAGCACCTTGGAAGACACCATTTTTCCCACTATACTTTGTACATGACCTATGTTAAAATCTTTTGTATTTAGTTTCATATCAATTATATGTATGTCATCATGTACTGGGGCATTCAATGGTACATACTACATTTATTATTCTGACATCCTATTTCCATAATAAAATGTTCATATATATTAACATTATTATTCTTTATATTAGCATCTGCAGAGTTACATACCTGAAAGTGCATTAACTTTTGCATATACCATAGTGTCCATTGAATAGCAAGAGTCAATAGTCTCATTAGGTACATTTAGATTTTTTAAATAAATGAAGCATTGGCATTCTCCTCTTTACCAGCTACTTAGTATTTTTGATACACTGATTCACAGAGACTTTGTTTGTATCTATATTTATATGAAGCACTCATTATGTTTTCCAAGATGGCATATCCGTGTCACATGCCCAGTTTTTTGGACAGTAGAGACTAATCTTCATTATAGTGGCTTAAAATGTGGTGTGGGTATACATGATAATATTTTATAGTATATATAGTTTTCTTTCCACACTTTCTACCATATATCTGCAGGTCTAAATAACATGTTTAGTTTAAATATGAAACTTAAGTCAGTCATGAAGTGTAAAATCAATTATGATCAAAATACATACTGATATTACAGCTGGTGTTAGAAATCTGACCATCTCCACTTGTTTTGTAGTTTCCCATGGGGCAGGGGACACATTTCTGGGTGGCATTGTCCAACTGCTGACCTCCAAGGCGAACAGCTGAAATTTTAATATTTTAAACTGGTTTTATTCTAAGAAAACTTAATATGGATGCTAAATTGTATGGAAAATCTAATATGGATAGTATCCGAGTAAGGAAAACATAAAAAGAATGCTATGGTGCAAGGAAAACCTAATATGGATGGTATCAAATAAGAAAAACATAAAAGGAATGCTATCGGGAAAGGAAAACCTAATATTGATGGTATCAAGTAAAGAAAACATACAAGGAATGCTATCGGGAAAGAAAAACCTAATATGGATGGTATCAAGTAAGGAAAACATAAAAGGAATGCTATCAAGCAAGGAAAACCTAATATGGATGGTATCAAGTAAGGAAAACATAAAAGGAATGCCATCAAGGAAGGAAAACCTAACACAGATGCTATCAAGCAAGGAAAACCTAATATGGTATCAAGTATGAAAATCCTTAAGTCTCATTTATATTATATATACATGTATTTCAAAAATAATAAAAACAATGAAACTTAAATGGCTTTAATTCTAGTAAATTCTAACTGTATTCATACTGACTTGTTTTGTTCAAGTCATAATGACTTGTTTACATTCATAAAGTATTTTAACTATAGCTCTCTGATAATCTTTTGGCAGGTGTCTATAAACATGTCTACATTTTTCAAACAGGTATATATAAACATATCTACATTTTTCAAACAGCCAATCTCAGAACATGGGGATTGCAGGTATCTTTTGATCCATTAATACAGTTTGGGAAATTTTTCATTTGGCCTCTACACTACTAATATGCAATGCTTAATGGACACTGCCACAAAATAAATTTTTCACATAAATTTTAGGTCATTATAGTATAGTCTATTTGCTGTTATACCTGATTTCTTGACATAACAACAAATTGGTTTAAACCCAATATTATCATCAGAATTCAGACAAATTAGGTGCAACAAGAAACATTTTCAAATACTTCCATTAGACATACAACAATGTAGGAAATTACAGACCAATATCAATTCTACCTGTATTGTCAAAACTGTTTGAAAAGCATGTAGCCATTCAGATCTATAAATTTTTTGAAACAAACTCTCTATTTCATAAAGCACAATCAGGATTTAGAAAGTACCACTCATGCCAAACAGAACTTACCAAATTAATTGATCTTTGGCTGAAGGAAATGGATAATGGGCATATGACTGGGATTGTTTTCCTTGACTTCAAGAAAGCTTTTGATCTTGTTGATCATGAAATTCTGCTGCAAAAGTTGAACTGTTACAGGTTTGACAATCCTTCTTTAAACTGGTTTAGATCATACCTAAACCAAAGGTCTCATCAAGTAAGCATTGGCAATATTAGCTCTCAAACTCACACTATGCATTCAGGAGTCCCTCAAGGCTCAGTTTTAGGCCCTCTCCTCTTCCTTATCTATATCAATGATCTACCATTAAATAATGAATCCACCAATACAGAATTGTTTGCAGATGATGCAACTTTGTATACATCTAGTTCTGATACTAAAGTTATCCAAACAAGATTAAACTCAGATCTTATTAGAGTCCAAAACTGGGCACAACAAAATAGCATGGTAATTAATGATGGTAAAACAAAATGTATGATTCTGGGGACAACACAAAAGCTACACAAGTCAGGGAACCCAAAACTATCGCTTGCAATAAATAATCATCCATTAGAAAATGTCAATCATGAAAGGCTTGTAGGTGTGTCCAAAGATAATAATTTATTATGGAATGACCATATTGATAAGCTTTGTAAAACACTGTCATCCAAAATTGCCCTTCTCAGCAGAATCAAGAAATATTTACCTATGGAAACTCGCAATCTATACTACAAGATGTATATTCTTCCAACAATGGATTACTGTTCTAATGTATGGGAAACTGTGATAAATCTGAGCTTGACAGGATTTATAAACTCCAGAAACGACCAGCACGTGTAATTTTAGATACATCTGTTGACCATCCCTCAAAAGCATTATTTACAGAACTCAAATGGTTCACAATATATGACAGGATAGATTTTCACAAGGCAGTTCTTTTATATAAATGTCTACATGGAACTGCACCAGAGTATCTTCAGGACTTATTCAGGCCTTTTTTCAACACAATACCAGTTGAGATCAATCTCACATGGAAACCTTCTAGTACCAAAACCAAGAACAGAGCAACTCAAAAAGAGTTTTCAATATTCTGGTACAGTTCTGTGGAATAAGCTTCCATTACATGTAAAATCGGCTGAAAATATTAGAGTATTTAAGAAGAGATATCAGGAGCATGCATGTGTTTCTAACAGATAATGGAATTTAGTATTTTAATACGAAACATGCTAATATAAGCACTAATTATTGCTTCTTCACACAATGTGCATTTGTTATACTTTCATTAAGAGGGCCTAAAGGGAGAATAGTCCTTGACTAATGAGTCACCCTCTATAAATAAAACATTATTATTATTATTAAAGCTTTGTAATTAAATTGCATGCTTTCTTCTGTTTTTAGTGTTTGTCTTTTTTATCTTCATATTGTAACAAAGAGTCAGTATTACAGTCAAAAACACTTAGACTAGTTGAATATTGTATTGTACTGTACAGTGTTATTTTATGTTTAAGATTTATCCTAAACAATTCCTGACACATGCAATCCCTTGCAAGATCCAAGGCACTTGAAAGGACTGTTATCTGTATTCTTATTTGATCTTTATTCAGAACCATATCAACATAGCCCATCATTTAAAACAATGACATTACATAATTGACCCAAGAAAATATGTATAGTCCATCCATTCTACAAATATCATTTAAGTAAATTCTCTCCCATTAAATAAGACACACCAAGGCCAGTTTGATTGGGATTTTATGAATTTGAAAGTGCCCAAGAACTATATTCCCACTTATCTGCATAATTATTAACTGGTGCTTTATGAATATCCCTCCCTGTTGTATTTTTTCCAATTATTCAAGTTAATTGTGCTCTCAAGACTGACTCATCACATGATCAGTTTGATCATGTGATTCTACTGGCATGTACAAAACCCTAATATAACTGTCTTTGGTAAGTTTTATTTCAATGCGAAAATGAAAAGTATTTTTTAAAAAAAATTATTCAACAGAAAGCTATGTGATTCTACTGGCATGTACCAAACCCTAATAAAACTGTCTTTGCTAAGTTTTATTTCAATGCAAAATGAAAAGCATTTTTTAAAAAAATTATTCAACAGAAAGCTATGTGATTCTACAAGCATGTAGGAAACCCTAATAAAACTGTCTCTGGTAAGTTTTATTTCAATGCAAAAATGAAACACGTTTTTTCTTCAAATTATTCCACAGAAAGCTAACAATATCAATCTCAGCATAAGTATTTTCTGTTTAGATTAAAATTGTATGTAAAATCAATTAATGTCTTTTATGTTTTTAACATACTGTTTTTATCCTGAAATACATTTTATTGTGATATTTCATTATGGCTTCCATTACACAATACCTAACTCTGCGTCTATTTTGATTTTAATATTCTAAAAATGTTTAATGCAAAGTGTAGCATTCATCAATGTTGTTTACAGTGAGTGTTTACTAGTATCTATAATGATTCCATATTCATGAAAGTCCAAACAACCCCTATTTGTTCTTGATGTATAAACAATGTTCATGTTTTGTGCAATATATTGTATTTTATTTGTACTTGCTGTTTCATAAGCCAAATCTCAATTCCCAAGTTACAAGTTACCTGTACTGCACGTGAGACAACAAACCCTTAGTTTCTAATTAGAACACGAATGTGTTTAGTGCCCAAGTATAATCCTAGTATAAATAGATAACTGTGGATGTCTTTTTAACAACTTCTTGTGGGCCTCTGACCTTAATCCTAATGTTGTCAATGGAGCACACACTTTGTTTGCCAGCTGACAATCCATTGATAGAGCCACCAATTAAATACAAAGCACTTGAAAGGATTGTTATGTTATTCTTTGTAGTTATTATTCAGAATAAAACTGTACTGATGAAATAATTTGCCGGTTATGCCGATACAGCGTATAGCCGATTATTAAAAAAATTGCCGATACTGATTATGAGACCGATTATTTCATTATCACAGTATATAACCATGTATAAGCTGAATAATTTAGGAAAAAAAAAAAGGCCTGGAAGAAGGGGGGTTGGGGGGTGGGGCAGCTTATCAGAGGGCCAAAGTCTAAACTTTACCGTTTTTAGGTATTTTTGTTGACTACTGTAATGGCTGTAAATCTTGGGACATGAAACAATAATATTTTCCATGTCCTAAGATATAGGCATATTATAAAAGTGACTTTCAGTGACCTGACAATTGTTAAACTGTTATAAAGTACTATGATTGATTTTGTTATTAATTTGCATGTGCATATTTACTGATTTCTCCAACATAAAATTAAAAAAAGGTAAATACTTCATAATTCAAGAGCTGGTTGAGTTTACCAGGGAGACCATGTACTATAATGTACAGTATTTACACAGTGCAAAGCATGCATAGCATCACTTAAATCCTTATTTATTCCCAAACATAATAGATGCAGATTTTGGTTTATTCGTTGTTTCGACCAAATTGTATTCTTCAAGATAACATTTCAGCTAGTCCTTAATAGCTGTTTTATTTATGTTGACTCAACTCTCACGAGTTACTCATTTTCAATGATATAAGCAATTCTACAAATTTAGGTAGTATTTTCAAAAAGGTACGCACATTTGATTGTACAAGGCACATAACCATCATAATTTACATTTTCACGAAGAGTGGTAATAATAAAGGCTAAAATTCTCATATTGATCAACTAAAATCAACATCGATCAATTTTAGTTTTTTCTTTTGGCTGAACAAACATCGTAACTTTCCACACAGTGGAAAGCTTGATGTTTTGGCATCTTCTTTGTTGATAGTCGGTGAATTTCTCTATTGTTTTGCGACAGCAGTACAGGCCAGTTAATCATTAAAATGCCTGAAACTGGCTTGTGATAAGAGGATTTTGAACAGTAACTATACCAGTACACTGATGTGTAATTGCCTTTTATTCCATAATATTAGTATGATTACCGTAGTTTGTTGTGCAGACAATCAGTGGTAGTTTACAGCAAGTGCATTATAAAGTATTTACTTTTAAGATATATTGTATTTCAATTGTTTGTTCATTAATATCCACTACTTAATTCTGATTAACCGACTTAATTTATATTTTGAAAATTTTTCATTTTTTAAATTTGTTTACATCGGCATCAATTATTTCTGCTGATACCAATTATACAGATTGTTCTAATAATTGGCCCGATTATGAGTAAGGACGATTAATCGGTACAGTTTTAATTCAAAACCATGTAAACATAGCCTATCATTGAAAACAATGACATTACATAATTGACTCAAGACAATATTTATAGTCCATCCATTCTACAAATATCATTTAGCTAAATTCTCTCCCATTAAATAATACACACCAAGGTCAGTTTGATAAGCTGCAATCTATGAAAATGTCTGAAGTAGGGTAAATTAGGTCTATACTTATGTATTAGATGACACTGAATTAGTCAAGCATGACAAATTAATTCTAAACTTGTATATTAGATACCATTCAATTAATAATAAACGTTAAAATATGAGAAAGACAGGGACCATGAGCAGCACATTAAAAGCCCATGATGTTCAAGTAAATAATATCTGGTAATAAAAGCACATGGTCCAATCTGGAGATTATTGACAATGGATCTTCATGGAAACAGTACGTGGTCTTGAACTAATTTACAGCTTAAATGTATGAGACAACTTTATGATGACCAAGGAAAAGAAGGATACAATATCAAATGACGAAAGTAACTATGGTATCAGGCGTTCATGATGCTTTTGTTCTAAGACCTCCAGTTACTAATTGGAATAAGGGCATTATTTTTCGTAAAGCCTTCAGCATCACATGTATACATAGCATATTACTCTGTCATTGGCGGAAATGGCGCTCTTCAAAGAAAAAAACACTTTTTTTGTCCAACACGTAATTTCACCCGAGGTAGCCTATATAAACATGCCACCTGCACGAGATATTCATATTTTATTCTGGCATTGTAGCGGAGCGGTAAGTACAAAATAGTAAGTAATAGTTGTGTGTCTAGGTGTGTTGTAGCCAGCTTAGGACGTAGTCCAAGCTATACATGCTAACTGTTTTAGTTTATTTTTATTTAGTCGTAATGGCTACTGCCAAGGACGAAGTCCTCTCAATTACTGACCCCGAAGCCGACTAAACATTTTTGGGTTTTGAGCCTGAGGATATTGCAACCTTTTGTGAAGCTGAGGCAGTCGAAGACATCCAATCTCATACTCATAGATATAAATAATCTGTCGGAAACTGATATTGAGCTGTTGAAGACAAAATTGGGTCTAAATAATATGCAGCCTGTTGTGGCAGATGTCAATGAATTTTGATGCCCTGTTTGGCGAACCATTACCAGAGTTACATGTAGAAGTTGAAAATGAAGGGCCATATAGCAGTGTTGATGTTACCTCAATAGAGAGTAATGCAGGTAGACCACTCGAGCAAATTTCTTTGAGTGGGGAAATTCAATGGGGAATTGTTTGACACTTTGCAGCCTGATAACAGCTGTCTTTCTACTAACAATGCTGATATGTGGCAGTTACCCAAACTGAAAACTCCCCAGAAGGGAGAGCCCATACCAAAATCTTTAGCAATGCTGATTAACACTGCATGCACTTCCTTATGTGCAACAGATGAAATTGTACAGTAGTACAAGATGCCAGAAAACTCTGAAAGGTTAGGCCCACTGCTTGTCAATCAGGAAATTTGGAATGACCTTAATAAATCAGATCACTCTTATGACAAAGCCGTTAGGGATATCCAAAATCTTGTTGCTGCAAGCATTATGCCAATTGTCCAATTAGCAGAATTATTAAAGCCTCAGATTGCTGCTAATGAAAAGGCAAAGACCTTAATTTCACATGGTATTACCCTTATGGGTCAGGTACAATATCGCCTCTCCCTCAGAGGAAGGTACATGATTTGACCACATTTGAAACGGAAATATTCCAATCTGTGTAATATGCATACCCCCATAACATCCATGCTTTTTGGGGATGATGTGACCAAGGAGGTTAAAAGTTGTGACACTGGCTTTGCATTTGCCAAAGAAAATTTTGCCCATATTCAGTGATTTTACTAGAGGCTGTGGTGTTTGAGGTGGTGGACCCATGCGAGGTTCATAGTTCAATCCGAGGGCAAGATTTCGATTTTAACCTTATAGTGCTAAATATTCGTACAGGTATCAATACCAAATCTCCAATCGAGGAAGGAAACCTGCCTCTACTAGTTCCCCAAATGGGCTCATAAATTAAAATTGGTTGAGGTAAGTTCAGTTGGAAAACTGAAACAATGTTTTGCTGTATGGTGTGGTATTACTCGTGATCCGTGGATTTTGCAAATAGTTTCGGGTTACAAAATTGAATTTGATTCCATGACTTTTCAGTCCTTTTTGCCTAAGGAAATTCCAGTCTCAACTGAGCAGAAAACAATTGTATCTAATGACATCACTAAACTTCTACATAAAGGAGCTATAGTTCCATCCCATTGTGAGGGAAATCAATTTATTTCAAACATTTTTATTGTTCCCAAATCAAATGGAAACTTTTGGCCAGTTATTAACCTGAAACAGTTGAATAAATTTGTTCATTATGAACATTTTAAGCAAGAAACATTTCAAATTGTGTTAGATCTTGTCCAGAAAAATGATTTCTTTACTTCCATTGATCTAAAAGATGCTTATTTTAGTATTCCAATACATATAGAGATTATCAGAAGTTTCTAAAGTTTGTTTGTAATGGTCAGCTTTTTCAGTTTGTATGTTTATCTTTTGGGTTTTCTTCTGCTCCAAGAGTTTTCACTAAGATCCTAAAACCCATTTATGCATGGTTTTGGCAGCAGAGCATTAGGTGTTCATATATTGATGACTCGTTGAATTTGGATGCTGAGAGTCATATTTGCTTGCAGAATACTTGGACTATGATTGAGACATTGAAATCTCTTGGTTTCACAATCAATCTAGAAAAATCTATGCTTATTCCATCTCAACGAATTCTCTTTTTTGGTTTTGTGTTGGACTCTGTTCAGTTTAAAGTTTTTCTTTCTGAGTATAAAGTGGAAAAAATCCAGGTTTTTGCCAAGAAACTCTTGGATATAAAGTATGTTAGAATACAAGAGTTGGCATCATTTATTGGTATGCTCATTAATGCCTTTTATGCAATCCTGGAAGCCCCAATGCACTTCAGGTATTTGGAATGTACGTGATAAAATAAAAGGTCTGAGAGAAAATAAAACTTATGATAGTACAGTTCAGTTATCTTCTCAAAGTATACAGGATCTTAAATGGTGGTACCTAAATGTGGCTGCCAGGAATGGGAAATCTATTAGACAAGACAACATTGCTTTTACTATTCAAACTGATGCATCATTCTCAGGGTGGGGAGCTTATGCACTGGATTCAAACAGGTCAGTCTCTGTTAGATGGGACAAGAGTGAGACTATTTTTTCCATAATTTACCTAGAGTTATTAGCAATTTCTTTTGCCTTACAATCTTTTCATTTAGATCACAAAAATGTACATATTGAGATTCAGTCTGACAACATATGTGCGGTCTCTTATATTAATAAGATGGGTGGAATGGCATCAATTCAAATGGATCAGCTAGCTAAACAGATTTGGGAATGGTGTTTGGAAAGGGAAATTTTCATATCTGCAGTCCATATTGCAGGCAAAGATAATGTACAGGCAGATTATCTGTCAAGGAACGTTTCTGACTCCACTGAATGGATGCTAAAGAAAGAAATCTTTCACCAGAGTGTGTGTACAGACATTTGTTCCAGACATAGATATTTTTGCATCTAGATTAAACTGTCAGTTGAAGAAGTTCACTTCATGGTTCCCAGAACCAGGTGCATTTAAAATTGATGCTTTTTCATTCTCCTGGCATGATTTAACCCCTTATATTTTCCCCCCGTTTGATCTTGTTGGGAAAATATTGAATAAAATTATTGCTGATAAGGTTAGTAAAGCACTCTTAATTGTTCCACATTGGACATCACAATCCTGGTTTCCTTTGCTCTTGTCATGTTTAATTTCTCTTTCAATTAGACTTCCAAGACACAAAATATACTGACTCTTCCACACAATGGTCAAATTCATCCTCTAAGGAAGACCTTATCCTTAACCATGGTGACTGTATCAGGAGATTACTCCAAAACCAAGGACTTCCAAACACAGCTGTGGACATCATTATTAATTCGTGGAGATCAGGGACAACTAAACAATATAACTTGGCATGGTTATTTCTTACTTAGATTCTTTGGTAACTGAAGGTAAGTCATATAGTGTTGTCAGTACTCACAAGGCAATGTTAGTTACTACTTTGAGAATGTTTCATAATGCATGGTGTTCAAATCCATTGTTGATTAATAGATACTTGAAGGGATTGTTTAACAAAAGTCCGCCAAAACCAAGGTATATGAATACTTGGGATGTAAACATTGTCTTAAAATACCTGTGTACCCCTTTTTCCTTTGGAAACTGTATCTTTAAGGTTATTAACAATGAAGCTCATTGCTCTTATTGCATTATCTACAGTTCCAAGAGCACAAACTCTAAAATCTTTGAATTTACATAACATGACTTGTATGACAAATAAAATAGTATTCAGTTTTTCGGATCTGTTGAAAACTTCTAGGCAAGGTAAGTAATTCCAGTTGGAACTACTACATTATGATGATGAAAAGCTTTTGTGCTATGCATACCTTGCTGAATTATCTTGAAAGAACCAAAATTCTTCGGAAATCAACTCAAGTTCTGGTGTCTTATTGTTCCTATAGAGCTCTGACATCTAGTACTATTGCAAGATGGTTAAAAATGGTTTTAGAACAATCAGGAATTGATACTTATAAATTTAAAGCACATTCTTACAGAACTGCTGCAGCATCAGCTGCTTTCAGACAAGGCTGTTCCTTGCACACTATATTAAAAACAGCAGACTGGGCATCAGTAAAAACTTTTCACAAATTTTATCTAAGGGATAATCAGACTAATAGTATGGGTTTTCCTGAAGCAGTTATAATTAGCAAATAATTTCGATTTATGATTTACAACTTAACAGAAACAGGCTTACTTTTACTATTGATGTTTTAGCAAATGTTTTATTGTCAATCTTTAAAAATGCTATGTATACATGTGAAGCTGAAGGCTTTACGAAAAATAATGGACCCCTCATCCAAGCATTTGTGAAGGATGAGGGGCATTATTGGAGTAAAGCCGGAGGCTGAGCATGTATACACCCACCCATTTTGTTGTAAGTTGAGATTTCATCAGAATGAGATTTTTTTCCCTCCCTGTTTTATTTAGACAACAAAACACTTCTCTTTAAACTATGAATATCTCATGTGAGTGGCATGTTTATATAGGCTACCTCGGGTGAAATCACATGTTGGACGAAAAAAGTGTTTTTTTCTTTGAAAAGCGCCGTTTCCGCCAATGACAAAGTAATATGCTATGTATACATGCTCAGCCTCCGACTTTAATCCAATAATGCCCCTCATCCTTCACAAATGCTTGGATGAGGGGTCCATTATCCTTAGACTTGGGTCTAGTGCTTAGAAAACTAATTTAATACCGTTAGAGTAAAAGCATGTAACATGTTAATTCTATTAAAACAACAGCTACTGCATGGAAACCATTTGATCTTCTAAACATAAACAGTTACATTAAGCTATGAAATTTTCAACTTAACATTGTAGGTTTCTTCTTTAATCAAACAGAATAACATACATACATTATAACCCACACAGAAATCTAGAACAAGTTATTTGATGATAATAAAACCTGAAAAATGGTTGATGGCATAGCATGCGTTAACCGACCTCATGATGGGTTTATGAAACTACTACTTTTACATTTATCAGTAAATCTCTGTGTTGATTATTACATAAAATAAATGCTACAAGTATCTTACCTTCTTCTTTGTTTCTCAGGTTTCGTCGTCTTATGAAAATTATGACTAATATGATACAGACGGCTGCAACCATTGCTCCAGATGTAACACCTCCTGCTATTGGACCAATTTGAAGTTCAGGTGGATCTAGCATGACTTCTGTAACATAGTTTCAGTTTTAAATCCATCTTTTAGGCAAATTTTATAATTAAAATACATCAGCATGATTAAAAGTTTCACTCTTAGTCAACAAAACATAAAAATGTATTTTCAAAATGTGTACAGTCGACTCCGGTTAACTGCACACCCTCGGGCCCGTCATGAGACTGTGCAGTTAACCGGAGTGTGCAGTTAACCGAAGTATGGTACAGTACAGCTTTAAAGCAGCACGGCATAAATATATGTGAAGAATAAATATAAACAATGATTAGAATCCACTCTTTCAACTTTTACTTAAATGTTAAGGTTTTTTTCCTTTCTCTGAACACAACTTCACTGATTCAACCAATGGATCAAGGAATTATAGCTAATTTCAAGAAATTCTATAGATCGCTAGTTATTTGAAAACTGATGTCAGACATTGATGGGTCATCTCCCAGTTGTCTGCATCCTGTTTTTTTTTTTTGCCGTGTTGTTGTTTAAATTGAATTCCGTTGCGCATTTTCCATCTTTCCAACCATCCATTTGTTGGTTTGAAATCATTCAAACCCGAACGGTTGAGTGCAATGTTTCCCATGCTGTACATGTACTATGATTTTTCCCACGCTATTGCTCTCTAGTGGGCGTGGGTATACATGTATATATCACATAAGGCGTCCTTTACATGTCAATCATTTACAAAGTCGCATTTACCGGCTTATTTGTCGGCTTATTTGAAACGCTACAGCAGTGGACTGGCAATAACTGAGCATGACTATACAGTGTGCAGTTAACCGGAGTAACATTGTAATGAATAATGTGCCACGGGCAGAAATATATCGTGCTATTATACGGAGTGTGCATTTAAGCGAAGTGCAGTTATCCGAAGTTTGTTCCCATTGAAGAGCATTGTGAAAAAACGGGACCAACGTGACTGCGTGCAGTTATCCGGAGTGTGCAGTTAACCGATGTGCAGTTAAGTGGAGTTGACTGTACATCTGTTTCAAACATAAAATGCAAGCCATGTAAAAGGTTTGGTCAAGAAATGCAAAGATTTATGGCTTACAAGTATTAAAATCAATACTGGCTAATGATTGCTTGGCGAAAATTTACATTATGTATGTGGCCTCTAAGTGTATATACATGTATTGGGTAAATACACTAGAGACATTCAAAACTAAAGCTCATAAGCTGAAGTTCTTTTCTTACAGTTGCTACTATGAAACCTAATCTTCATACAAAATGCTGAATAGTGGCTGAATACAAAATGCTGAATAGTGGCTCATACAATATTGATATTAGGCTTTCCATTAGTATATTTGGACTGAATTTGAAATAAGTATGGCTAGGGCATTCCAGGGAGTAAACGACATCCATCTATGACATCGGCTGGCTTTCTGGGACTCTTTCCTCCTTTTCCGCGACCAGTACCCCTCAACATAGCGATATGAGAAAACTATTTTTCTCTCACTATCATTTGGTGCCATTGCACCTCTGTTATCTTCCCCATGATTGGATGATAGGGTTGAGTGCATGTTGGTATGATTCCCACTCACCACTGCCTTCCATTCATATCGATAGTTGCTCAAGAGCGACTCTGATATGATGGCCAATTAAATAGCGTATTATGTAAGCATAAACGCCTGTGGGGATCTGGCACAATTCCTTACCCCACGGGATAAATTAAATAACTGTCCTTTGACAAATAAAATAGTGTTAAATGACCCTTCATGGCCAAAACACTTTAATTTAAAATACTGTGAAGTGTCGTTTAGTAGGGGTGGGGTTCTTCCTATAGATTTTACAGAATTATGAGGAAGTTCCCCTGGTCCGCTTTCAGAATGTTTACTTCTGGACAATATATTATATATGGCTACGAGCCCCCAGTCAGCAAAGCCAACGGTTAAATTATAAAGAAATACAATGATAAATTCAAATAATAACAATTTAATGAAATGATAACTTTAAAGATATTAAATTAATCACTGTCTCTCTTGACCAAGTGAATGTCTAAATCATCATGTGATTCCACAGTGTGAGTAAGATTCTCCCCTCTGCTTGTGAACTACTCATCTATTTTCCTCTTTAGTATTGCTTCTGTCTTTCTCTCCTTCCGTCCCTCCTTCTATCTGTATCCCTCTTTCCAGTCCCTCTACTTCCGTTTCCTTCCTCCTCGTTTGTCACTCCAAGCTTCCTATTCCTCCTTTCTTCCTTCTGTCCCTCAAACTCCCTATTCCTCCCTCTGTCCCTCAAACTCCCTATTCCTCCCTCTGTCCCTCAAAGCTTCCTGATCGAAGCTATCCCAAAATTCCCTGAATTTGGCGCCAATTTACGACTGGCAATCGGAGCCGCTCAACCTCTGAACAAATTCACTAATTCTAGCGCACTGACGAATTCTTACTAAACATAAGTTATTATCTCGGGTTCCAATCAAGGGCCCACCCTCATCGCATTCTGATTGGATGGCTTTTGACTCGGTCAGTCGTTCGAACTGTCAATCATCCCACTGTCTGTCTGTATGTCTAGAAATTGTTACAGTCTACCTGGCGTCGGCCATCTTCCTTTGATGCGGTCATAACTTAACACCTTCCCGATACGTTGTTTGCTTTCGAGCTAACAAAGGCCATCTTACGTAAGGGGATTAGCTAACCTTTAGAACAATTTGGAACATCAAAGCTTGGTCAGGCAGACTTACAATTTATACATACATGTACTAATACTGGGGTTGGTGTAAAATCGTCACATCCCCCCACGCTTGAGAATAAAATCGGGATTTTATTCACTCAAAATACTACAAATGCAAAAGTGTTACAACAATATAAAGAACAAAATCAGCAAAATCAACTAGATGCTAAACTGAGTATGAACATGAAAATTTAAAGAGAATGATCTATATCATTTTAGCGCTTCTACTCATGAAATCTGCGCCTACGTTTTCCGATCCTTTCACGTATCTGATCTGCATCTGGTACTGCTGTAAGAACAGCGACCATCGCATCAATCGACCATTGAACAACTTTGCCTGCGCCAAATAGGCGAGTGGTTGGTGGTCGGTCTCCAATATGAACTTGCGTCCATATAGGTATCGCTCGAACCGTGATATGCCGAACACGATTCCGAGACATTCCCTCTCCGATACGGAGTAGTTCTTCTCGGCAGCAGACAACTTCCGACTGCCGTATGCGACAGGGAAAAGCGTTTTGTCATGCTCCTGTAGCAGTACTGCTCCCAGTCCTGTGTCGCATGCATCGGTGCGAAGAACGAATTCCTTATCCAAATCCGGTAGACGAACAACGGCGTCGGATGTAAGTCTAGCCTTCAGTGTGCGGAAAGCGTGCTCACACGCATCTGTCCAAATAATCTTACTCGGGGTCCGTTTCTTGGTTAGGTCGGACAACGGCCCCGCAATCGCGCTGAAATTAGCGACATACCTCCGATAGTATCCCGCCAATCCCAGAAATGACCTCACCTCCGTTTTCGTGGTGGGGCGTGCGGCGTTTCGCAGTTGCTCCACCTTCGAATTCTCTGGAGACAGCGTGCCTTGGCTCAGGGTATGTCCTAAATAGTCCAATGTCCTGAAACCAAGGTGACATTTGGAAGGGCGGGCTGTCAAGCCCTCCTGACGTAGCCGCTCTAGAACGTCAGCTAACAGAGTGAGGTGTTCACCCCATGTCTCTGTAGCTAACAAGAGGTCATCCATGAAGTTGTGGACACCCCTATCGCGCAAGGGCTCCAACAACTTCCGCATCATTCTGGTAAAGATGCTGGGCGCGTTTTGTACCCCGAACGGCATAACCAGCCATTGGTATGTCCCGTCGGGAGTAGCAAAAGCAAGCTTCGGTCTGTCTTCTTTCCTTACCGGAATTTGCCAATACCCCTTGGACAAATCGAGCTTGGAAAAATATTTCGCTTTTGAGACCGAAGCGAAGATATGTTCCGGGTCAGGTAACATTTCGACTTGAAATTCTGTCACCTGATTCAGCTTCCGGTAGTCGACGCAGAACCGATGGGTGCCGTCCTTCTTCTGCACTAGGACTACTGGTGAGCTGTACGGAGAGTCGGCAGGTTCGATTACTCCCAGAGCAATCAGTTGCTCAATTTCCTCCCTTACAACTTGTCGTTTCGCGTGGGGCAAGGGGTAGGGTTTCCGCTGCACTGGTCGGTCGTCCACCATCTTTAACCCGAACTCGACAAGCGCCGTCCTCCCGGGTTTTTCTGTTAACACGTCGGAGTACCCGGCCAGCAAGGTCTCTATCTCGTCCCGTTGGCCTTCAGTTAACATGGGGTCACACTCCACGTCCGACGGAGTCTCGACCCTCGTTAATGGACAGTTCGGGACAGTGTTGGCACCTTCCGTATCGCCTTCGGCATCCTCGGTGACTATCGTGGCGACAACAAAATCGCTTACGGTCTCCCTTTCCCGGTACCTCTTGAGCAAATTGGCATGGTACAATTTCTCTTTCGTCGGTAGCCGTATCCGGTAGTTTTGACCTCCGACCTTCTCGGTGACGACGTATGGACCCCTCCAGGAAACTTGCAACTTGTTGTGTTCCTGGGGCAACAACAACAACACCTTATCCCCTACCTCAAACTGACGTGGTTTTGCACGCTTATTGTAATTTTTCGCTTGCTGCGCCTTAGCTCGTTTGAGATTATCTTGCGCGAGAGAACAAACCTCTTCCAGTTTGTTGCGCAAGTCCGCGACGTACTGGTAGGTAGTGCGTACTTCCTCTACAGCGTGGTCGTCTGTCCACAGCTGTCTCAGTACGGCGATTGGGCCGCGTACGGTCCTCCCGTACAAGAGTTCAAAGGGAGAGAACCCCAAACTCGCTTGTGGTACTTCCCGGTATGCGAAAAGCATGGCTGGAATATACCGGTCCCAATCCTTGGGGCGGCCTTCGCACAATTTCTTGAGCGTGTGCTTTAGAGTCCCATTAAACCGTTTGACCAGTCCGTTACATTGGGGGTGATACGGTGTAGTCGTGAGGTGCTTAATTGACATGAGACGATTCACCTCCGCCATCACACGACTCATGAATTGTGTCCCTTGATCGGTCAAGATCTCGTCGGGCACTCCAACTCTTGACCAGATCGCAAACAGAGCTTCCACGACGGTTTCCGTGTCCATAGTACGCAATGCTACGGCCTCCGGATAGCGTGTAGCATAATCGACGACCGTTAAAATATACCGATTTCCGTGCGCAGACGCGGGTTTTATCGGTCCGATTAAATCCATGGCGACACGTCTAAATGGTTCATCGATAAGGGGCGTACTCCCCAAGGGAATGGGTCGATGGTCCGTTTTGGGTGCCATTCTCTGGCATTTGTCACAGGAGAGACAGAACCGTTTTACGTCTCCCTGGACCCCTGGCCAGTAAAACTCTTTCACAAGACGGTCACGTGTCTTAGCAATTCCCATGTGTCCACCCATGAGACTTTCGTGTGCAAGCTTCAGCACTTCACAACGCTTTTCCTTTGGCACGAGGACTTGCTTAAAGTGTTCGTTGTATTTCCTGGCGTGGCGATACAAGATTCCCTTCTTGTAGACGAACTTCACCGCGCCGTTCGGAGTTTCCCTTTCCGTTCCTGCTTCTGCGTGTTTATGCAACTGCGCCAGAGTTGCGTCTTCCTGTTGCAGCTTCCAAAAACTCAGCTGGAAGAACATTACTAACCGGTGTCGATGTAACTTGGATCGGCTTCGCTTTCGGCTGTCGACTCATGGCCCTGGTCTCAACAGCACTCACTGACATAGGTGTACATGTTTCGGGGTTCGGCTGGGGCAACACATAACGGCATCCCAATATGACGTCATGTGATAAACCTTCCAAGCAAGCAGCTGCAATTTTCCCCTTCACGTATGGTGAATCGAGGTCAATGACAGCTACTGGTAATGAGTCACGCGCGCAGTTCGCGTACTGAACTTCTATTACCTCCCCTGTATAGTCCTCCGGCTTGACATACTTCTTGTCGACAAGCGCGGGGACGCTGCACCCAGTGTCATACAAAATGGTGGCACTTTCACCATTGACAGTTGCGGCCGCAAGGTTGGCTGGGTTGCGACTCGCTTCCGGCACGCACTCCTTCCTAGCAACGACATTCACCTGGGTCTGCCTGCCCTTCGGACAGTCCCTGGCAAAATGCCCCAGGCGCTTGCAGTTAAAACACGTCGGCGGCCCTCGCCGACTTGCAAGTCCTGGTTTCGTGGGTGAGGCCTGTCCAGGTCGATAGTTGGCATCCCTACCTGTAGGTGCCCCTCCGACCTTCCCGTCACCCTGACGGTTGCGGACAGCCGGCTCAACCTCCCCCATACGACGCGACTCAGAGGGTCGGGGTCGATCCACGCCCCCGGAACCTCCACTCTTCGAGTGCGCCTGCTCGTATCGCTCCGCCATGTTAGCGATCTCTTCGAGCGTCCGGTGTTCTCTTTCGGCTAAGAAGACTGTCAATTCGCGACGGTAAGTACCCAGGACATGTTCCTTGAGTATTACCTCGCATAGCCCGTCGTACGTGCGTTCGACTTCAGCCATTTTCATCCACTTCTCAAATAAACCTCGAACACGGTTGTGGAATTGAGAGTGGGTCTCGGTTACCTTTTTCGCCGAGTCCCGAAATTGTTTCCGGTAAGTCTCGGCGGTCAGCCGATAATGGCAGAGAAGGGCCTTCTTGAGGGCATTGTAGTCATCAGCCTCTTCTGCAGCTAAGCCGTGGTAGACTTCCCGAGCTGCACCTTGCAAAAAGGCTGAGACATTAATGGCCCAGTGCTGTTCAGGGACCTGATGAGCGTGTGCGAGTTTCTCGAACTGCACGAGAAAATCGTCAATAGCCTCCTCCCTGTCATTGAAGCGTGGCATGTTGATCTGGACCATCCTGTGGTCGATGAATGGTCGGCCGGTCGTTCCAGAGCTTGTACTGGCGTCGTCCCGTCCGTTGGTCCTAGCTTCAACTCTCACCTTTTCCATCTCCAGAGTGTGGGCGAGTCTGGCTAGCTCTTGGTCCGCAGCTATCTTGGCTAGCTCTTGGTCCGCTGCTATCTTGGCTAGCTCCAGCTCTCTTTGGGTTTCTCTGTCAGCTGTTATCTTGGCTAGCTCCAGCTCTCTTTGGGTTTCTCTGTCTGCTACTTTTTCGGCCTTCCATTCCTTGATCCATTCTTCTATAAATTTCGCCAGGCGATCTCCCTCATATCCGAGATCTTCCGACCCCATGGCGCGGTACTCCTTTATCATTTGCCTTTCGGTAGCCATTATAACTAATATAAAGTGATACCTTGTCTAGATATTCCTAACAATGTACAGATACAACAAGTTAAATACTTACCTGTCGACAGCAACTAATTTCGTTCAGGTAAGATATTTGTTCGATGTCTGCTTCACAAGTACTGCTAGTAATGGAAGGTCTACAAAGCATGCACATATGACAATAAAATGCAAGATGAGAAAATCATAAAAATTCAAATACACAGAATGGAAAATATCTCACACTGTTCACTAATACTCCTACAAATAACTTTAGGTCCTAAAATAATATATGTCTAATTCATATCCCGGACGAAAGCGCCCACTGTGAAGTGTCGTTTAGTAGGGGTGGGGTTCTTCCTATAGATTTTACAGAATTATGAGGAAGTTCCCCTGGTCCGCTTTCAGAATGTTTACTTCTGGACAATATATTATATATGGCTACGAGCCCCCAGTCAGCAAAGCCAACGGTTAAATTATAAAGAAATACAAAGATAAATTCAAATAATAACAATTTAATGAAATGATAACTTTAAAGATATTAAATTAATCACTGTCTCTCTTGACCAAGTGAATGTCTAAATCATCATGTGATTCCACAGTGTGAGTAAGATTCTCCCCTCTGCTTGTGAACTACTCATCTATTTTCCTCTTTAGTCTTGCTTCTGTCTTTCTCTCCTTCCGTCCCTCCTTATATCTGTATCCCTCTTTCCAGTCCCTCTACTTCCGTTTCCTTCCTCCTCGTTTGTCACTCCAAGCTTCCTATTCCTCCTTTCTTCCTTCTGTCCCTCAAACTCCCTATTCCTCCCTCTGTCCCTCAAACTCCCTATTCCTCCCTTCTGTCCCTCAAAGCTTCCTGATCGAAGCTATCCCAAAATTCCCTGAATTTGGCGCCAATTTACGACTGGCAATCGGAGCCGCTCAACCTCTGAACAAATTCACTAATTCTAGCGCACTGACGAATTCTTACTAAACATAAGTTATTATCTCGGGTTCCAATCAAGGGCCCACCCTCATCGCATTCTGATTGGATGGCTTTTGACTCGGTCAGTCGTTCGAACTGTCAATCATCCAACTGTCTGTCTGTATGTCTAGAAATTGTTACAGTCTACCTGGCGTCGGCCATCTTCCTTTGATGCGGTCATAACTTAACACCTTCCCGATACGATGTTCCCATTCGAGCTAACAAAGGCCATCTTACGTAAGGGGATTAGCTAACCTTTAGAACAATTTGGAACATCAAAGCTTGGTCAGGCAGACTTACAATTTATACATACATGTATTAATACTGGGGTTGGTGTAAAATCGTCACAAATACCTACCTACCAAAATGCTGAATAGATTTGGACAAAAAGTAAGATAGATGGATACATAACTATAGATGCTTTCTTTTCTCTCTTGTGCACCATAATACTTGTGAATAGGTGTGTGTGGCTGGCAAAGCTAACTACAGAACTTTATCCCACTAACATATGTAAAGCATGGTCGGGCACCAGTACCAGCATGTAAGTTGAAAGGATTCATCAATTAATTAATACATCGATATTATTGCCTATACTGATACACCTATCAATACATGAGGTGATGAATCGATACAAAACAATACCTGCCATATTCAAGTAACTTTAATTCAACAATCATGATTAAATATCAAGCTTTTGCCATTTTCTTTAAACTGAGAATTTATTTTGAGACACGTGTCTCAAGTACAGGCATCATTCTGTCAGAAAGAAAGAATGCCTCAATGCAACTCGTACTCATTTTTTAACAATTAACACAGGGCTCATAATGTCCACCATCCCACCAATTCCATGCTAAGTATCTTATCCAAGATGCATGTTCAGTGTAAAGCAAACAAATGTGTTCATCATGTATATTAAGGTATTTTACACATTATTTAATTTACCTTTTAATCCAAAATTAACCTGAACCTGTTTACTCCTATTTTAATTTTTATTTGGGTCTAATTTGATGGTTACATTATTCAATATGTTACATTGAATTCTCATTGGTTATTACTGTTTCTTCTAGTCTAGGATACTCAATGGATGGTTTAACTTTACTACTCCAGCTAGAATTTACATGTAATTATGGACAACAACTACATCCCATGGAACTTGTATGTCAGCTTAGGTGCATTACACAGTACAAAATGCTCGTATCAAGTTGTACATAAAGAACTTTTTAAAATATATATATGCATAAAAATTGATAACACCACAAATTTGAAATAGTTTTCCAATGTTGCTGGCTAAAGAAGGTCTTCATCAGGGGAAAGAGTTGCTTATTTATACAAAACAAACACTGACACAAAATCAATGAACAGTTCTGGATTCCAAAATGTTAGAATCATTACAGGCACTTTACAACAATAAGATATAGTACAAAGCTATGTAAAAAATGGACGAACGGGATCTGAAACAGCGTGGCGAGATACGATTGACATCTACATAAATTTGTAAAGAAATTATATATCAGCAGAGTTATGGAAGGAGGTTCTCAAGGAAAGCTGTTGAGATAATTGAGATAATAATAATAATACTACTACTAATAATAATCCTAATAATAAAAATAATAATAAAAATAATAATAATAATAATAATAATAATAATAATTATAAATAGCTATAATAATAATAATAATAATAATAATAATAATAATAATAATAAAAATTATAATAATAATAATAATAGTTATAATAAAATTAACAAATATAATAACAATAATAATAATAATAATAATAATAATAATAATATTAACATAAGAGAATACAAATATAATTATATGGATAGATATTAGATTAAAATTTGCGTCGGGTGCAAAACTGATGAGTAATTTTCACAAGAAAGTTTTTTCCTTTATACTCTGTTTTCTTTCATAGGAATCTGGAATGACTGAAAATAGATGAGAATTATAATCAAGTCATCATGCAAGTGTGTCTGCATCACTATCATGTTTTGAAGATGTTTGATTGGTCGTGATAGTATCTTGGTTGCTGCATGCTTGCAATGGGATGGGTATCATTTACCCTTGGACCTGGGTTCGAATCTCACTTGAGCACAAATTTAAATTTTCTAACTTGTATGATAGTCTATAAAAATATTTAAACTTGACTAGGATCAGACATGATCCCATCGTCTTTGACATGAATGCCTTCCACAAACAGAGGCTGTGCACTGATTGCCACTCTTTGTAACACCACACGATTCATTGAGGTGGATGATCAATCAAATGATAATTATGTTCGATCATACATTTGACAAATTCTGTTTTGCCTGAACCGCTAGGTTTGGCATTTAACATCTTAAAGGGATGGTGAAATTACAATGTCTCCAAACTAGCATGATCTAAGTGTTTGTCGATGACTTTGAAAGTGAAATAAGAAGAAGCAGAAACAGCAGAGGTTGCCATAGAGCGTAGGGAAAGTTACTTTTGACACAAAAACAGACAAGACAGAGTTTTTATACTTATTTTCAGGACATGTTTATTTCAATACATTTCAAATGGAACAACACATTTATTGCAAGTTAAAATGGAACAACACAAAAGACAAAAGTACATAAAAGCTATATGATTAAGTACAGCCATAAAATACACATTGCAACGATCAAAGTGGGAATATATACAAGTCTCTGTACAACATGTTGTGGTAATAAAGGTGTCCTAGAGACAACAGAGTGTAATCTTCTTAAAATTTCTACACTGGGTACAGTCACACAGTCTTTCGGGAATGTCCAAGACACTGTCCTGTCTTGAAAGGAGTGGTTGTTCTCATTAACAGGTTCTTCTTCTGACACTGTCACTTTCACAGGTTTAAAAGTTACTTCTTTTCATTGGACATTTGATTTTAGGATCACAACTCTTGGGCATAATTGGCCACTTCTTTTGTCCAAACCTCTAAAGCCCAACGTTTCCATTCACGTACATCTGTCCAGTTAAGGAGTAAGTCACAAGCTACACACACATCGTCGTACACGTCTTCAGTACCTAAATGTTGATGAATCTTTTTTCTAGTAGGGGTCAAGAAGTACTGAGATGAAAATGCAAGGCTTTTAACAGAATCAATCTCTAGAAGATATTTAAAAGGTCCACTTTCATATTTTATTTGGTGGTAAGTACTGTTCATAAAGTTTCCACATGGGATTGGCTGGTAAATGAAATCCCAGAAAGCAAGTCACTAAGACACACACTACACAATGACCCCTATTCATGGGACACAGTTCTCGTAATAAGTGTTGGTAATCCTTCACCATTTGAATATTCTCACTGATGACATTCAATGGAATTTGTTGTATCGCAACTGAAAATGGTCGTAACATGGTAGCCCATTTTTATGCCCTCTTTTCTTCAGAGGCAATAAATGTATTTTCTGCAGAGAGAAAATCATACTTCAGTATTGAATCTAAATGGTTCAGTCACTAACATACAACTCACACTTCATTCAGAAGTTTCCTCTTCAACTAAGTTTACATGTAATCCTCTAACTCTTCTTCTGGAATTCATTGCAGTATGTGTACCTTGTAGTAAATAAATCAGAAACATACCGATCCTTGCCACCCATGTCCAGTTGAACAATATCTGACCAATGGAACACTTTCATCTGAATCAGACCTCTTATAGCAATCAGGTACCAGTGGATCAAACATCAGTGACATAACAAATGTAATTGTTCTTTGCATTTGACTTGTATTGTGACCAACTCTCGGTAAATGCATTCTCTTAACTTCACAGGCAAACCATGAATGTTCTCTTGTAAAATATCCATGATCATGTCAGTAAGCGTTTTTATGAGGGCCACTTCTGAATGTCCTTAGTTATATTTAAAATCTCCTTAAGCAAAAGTGATGGAAATGAGAAATTAATACGTTTCAAAGCCTTCTGTAAACATCAGCCATTTTGAGCTGGTTTTTGCAGTGTGACCTTCATGGAAAATCCCCATTTAGATACATCATTCTCTGATATGAATGACCATTAGATCAAGTGGTGTCTGCTGACGGTCACTTCTGAATGTCCTTAGTTATTTAAAATCTCCTTGAGCGAAAGTGATTGACGTGAGAAATTTCTGACCATTGCCATTCAGGGTAATGGTCAAGAATAGTAATACAATCTTCTGATATAAACCGTCTAAAATGGAATATTGGGAAGAATGCCCACTTGATCCAGAAAAATCAGATGCATTTTTTTAATACTTTTGTCACTTTTGTCTTGTGAATTTCTCAAAACAAAAGTTTTAAGGGCACCAATTATGATTTTGTTTGGCAAGTCCCTGCCAAACTTCCTTCATCTGGTTATCCTTGAATATTATTTTGACATGGGGTTTAAATACTTGTCTAGGTTATTGTCCACGGTAGGTAGTGACAATGCAGAGACCACTGAGCATGTTCTAGGTAAGCAAAATCTTTCAGTTTAAACTGAGAAAGTGACACACTGCTGCTGAAACACTTGACTTTATCCCCTTTGTCCAAGTAGAAAACTCTGGCTCTAACTAATTTTTTTGGGGTATGTCCTGCCAAATATTTTGACCATTTTTCTTTGAAGGTTTGGAATTGACTTTCAAAATCACAGTATTCAGGCAAATGCACAGGGAATAAATATTCATCTTTCCCCGTTTCATTTCAATGAGGGTATGGTGAAATCTGCAGGCGTTTATTTAGTATTGCATAGTATCCATAGAGTGGTAGATGTATGGTCTCACACAGAGGTTGAAGTCCAATAAAGAGTCCACAATAATGAGTGGTGATGCTTTTGCATCCCTCAGGTTTGACACGCACATCATCACTTTCCATGGTTGGTATAGTGGTAGTAGTCATAGCAAAGTTCACATTCCTGCTTAATCACAGAGGACACAATGTATGGCATCCATGTAATCAAAAGGTACAGCATTGCACTTTGATATGCAATTACAATGGTAACCGCATGAATACTTACAGTTTACTTCCGTAATTCAGGTACCAATGGTTTAAACACTGCTGACATGATGGATGAAATTGTTCTTTGCATTTTACTTGTATTTTGACCAGCTTTCGGTAAATATGTTTCCACAAACCACAAATGTTCTCTTGTAAAGTATCCATCCAACGATGACTGAGGTCATCCCACTAATGGTAGGTAGTAACAATTTGGAGACCCATCGAGCATGTTTCCAAGGAAGCAGAATATTTCAGCTCACACTGGTGAAGTGACACTTAGCAACTGAAGCACTTTACTTTATAACCTTTGATCAAGTAGATAAATCTGGCTATGGATAATTTGGGAGTTGGTCATGCCAGATAGTTTGGCCATTTTCCTTTGAAGGTTTGGAATCAACTTTCAAAGTCACAGTATAGTGGGCAAACACACAGGAAATGAATGTTCTTTAACAGGCTCATTTTTGATGAGGGTAGGATGAAATCTGCCGGAGTTTACTTAGGGTTGCAAGACATCCATAGGGTGGTAGATGCATAGTCCCATGAAGAGGAAGACATCCAGTAAAGAGTCCACGATAACTTTTGCATCTGTCAGGTTTGACACAGTATCACTTTCCATAGTAGGTGTGGTGGCAGTAGTGGTTATAGCAGTTATAGTAAAGTGTAGAAGTGGTTATAGCAGTTATAGTGTAACTTGGCACTATTGGTTCCTATGCTTTTGTCCCCAAATTAGGGCACAATCTCAGGAGTGGACAAATACTTTTCTTCTGTGAACCTTGCATCTTCTAATATTGTTGGTAACAGGTATGGCTGACAAAAGTGCGCTGACAAACAAGGCAATGCACTCATTCTTCTTGTTTATCCAGACAGGGTCAAAAGGTCAAACATCATGAGAATTTTGATCCACAATGCTTGTGTTGATCTCGATTGTTATAGTCATAGAGACACACTGTGTTCACAGTAATAACCATATCCCAGGAATGCACTGATACTGGTGATGGTCTCGATTTGTTCATCATGATAATAGATGTGAATGTAATTTGTGTCTTTGAAATTTTTGCCTAGAAAAAAGAGAGGTCTGCACACTTCCTGAGGGTCTACTTTCAAGGTGTATCAGGAAGCCAGGACATTTAGCAATTTTTGAATATCTGTAATGCCACAGGTGTACCTTTAGATAACTCTGCTTGCTGTAACAGAAGTTCTGCTTCAGTTTGTTGTTTGGCACAGCTGGATTGTCAAATAGTTTTCCAGACTCTTTTCCATTCTGCCATGTCATTCTTGTTGGGATATGTTCATCTCACCATGATGGCATGGGCTAAACACATCTTTTCTTGAGGGTTGTTAATTTAAATGACACTCTTTTTAGTGCTGTTAACCTTGTCATTCCGTTTCTTGGGGAAGAGAAACACAGGTCATGAGCAGTGTCGCATTGAAATGTTGTTGGATTGTTGTATGTGTTTAACCTTGTTGATTACTAAGGAAGGTGTCAATTATGCTGGGCTACTAAACTCGACTTCAAACTGTGATGAATAGAAAGTTTAAAGCTATATCTTCCTTGGCTTCACATTGCCATTTCAGTGTGGTTACCAGAGTTGAATACACTGTACCTCAATGATGAACCATTCTGCTTTCTCCAACAGTACTTCAGATTCAAAATCTTTAAACTTCACTGTGCATGTGTAAGCCATAGGAGTGCTTTTCTGTCCCTTGAATCAGGGTTTATTGGTGGGGGTGGACTTTGGTTGAGTGTAGCCTCTCTGTGTGTGGATTCTGGCTCACTCATGTCATCTTCAAAATCACTGGAATGAATTTGAGCCAAGACTTCAGCTATTGTGCAAGGCAATAAATCACATTTCTGCCTCTTCCTTTCTTCTCCACGGCCTGATGTGATCATTTCATCTGAGTGCAAGAAGTCAAATGACTACATTTTAAATGCAATGGTCTCCTCTCTATTCATGTCAGATCAGTGTATATATAAAGGGTTAGTGTCTTCCCTTTCAGTAATCATTTCATTCTCAAACCAAGCAGAAAGATGGAAGAACCTACACATATTGAACTTCTGATCAGATCTTTGTGATATATCATGCGAAAGTTTTCTTCAGACAAGACAGCAAACTACTCCACATCCCTTCGAGATAAATGTCAAGATACTTGCAAAATCTTTAACAAGAAATGACATTGGGCTAAAGAATGTCCAGACTGAAAAAAGCAACAAATAAAAGAGAAAAAAGAGAAGAAAAGATGACTAGACAAAAGTGAGGAAGAAACGAAAAAATGTTCTACAGTGAAGAAATGCAAACAGCTGAAAGAGCGAACAAAAACACAGAACAACACCATGAACATTTTAATGTTGTCTTGAGTTGTGATATTGAATTTTTAAAATTTGTACCAAAATAGACCAAACAGAAAAATGATTCACCTGGTTTTGAATTTGTAGAATAAGGACCTACACACACACACATACATCATGGGGTAGAAAGGGATTTAGAGTTTCATTGATTTGGGTAATTTGAATACTATATCTTTTCAAAAGAAGTGGGTGGCCCTGAAAATGACCATTGGATGTTTGTTTTCTAAAAAAACACAAACTCTGAAATGGGATGAACTCAGCTTTAACTGCCTTAAACCTTAATCTTGGCCAAGACCTACTTCTAGACTGGCTCATGTCATTGACATTGTAGAAGCCACTAGGTGCGGTATCTCAGGCATAGTAATGGGTTTGGGGTGTTTGGCTCAGGAAGGTCTTTTCCTCCTTAACTCTGCAAAAATGTCTAAGAGTACCGTCACAGTTTGACTTTCACTGTCCTCCTTCTCTACTTGACTTTGTTTCTTCTTCTTCAATTCTTCTTCCTGTCATTTCCTTCTTCTTGCCTCTTCTTTCTGCTGCCATTGTTGAAGGAGTAAAACTTGTTCTGACTCATTCTGCTGCTGTAAAAATTTCTCCAATTACACCTAGGTTTCATACTGACAGTGAGAATTTAATGTTGGTGTTGCTGATATTTATTGTTTGAGGTAAAGGATGTGAATGAGAAAGTCTTTGTGTTGTGATCAGAATGTCCTCAGTTTTATCATCATTCATCTGCATCTTGTTACATGTCATCCATGATTTAACATCAGAAATGCACCTCTCTACTCCTTGGATGGTAGCATCAACTTCAGGTGGGTGGCTTGCTTTGTATATTTCAGATTTTCCCCGATGAGAGAGAGGTATTACTGACATCAGTTACTTAAGGCAATACTGTGTCTAAGCACTTAAGCAGCAGTGATGTTGGAATTGGATCAAGTTCACATGACTTTGGTGCACTCTCATCACAACTGTCTATACTAAATCCATAGAGACAGGTTCAAATGCTCTTAATGTTTGTCGCTGAAATTCTGTATAGTAACTGTATGGTGATGGCGAGTCAAATAAAATAGTGCTTTCAAGCTTATCTCTAGTGGTTTGTACTTTGTCACGGAAGAAATTTGCAAATAGGTCCAGAAAGTCTACTGGAGAGAAGGTAGTTCGAAGTAGTTTACATTTGTCCTTGACATTAGTTTCTTAGTAATCTTAAAGAGCTCTTTTCAGCTGCAACTTTACGTGTAGTGAGATAATGGATTATGTTTATGATGTTCTTTGCAGCTTCATAGATTTTCTTATGAATAGTGAGTCTGGTGGAAAGGCAAAGCCTATCTGCTTTACGGTGGTCTCTTTTAGCAGTGCGAAGCTGGTCCCTAACACTGCTATTCAACAGAGAACACTTTTGATTTGATACTCTGCACTTGGTAATTGGGGCATGTTTTTCAAGTAATGAATGCAGACAGTTATCAAGTTGTTCTGCTGTAGGAGGTAAGGAAGTTGTAAGGTTTGCTTGGATGTCATGCATTAGTTTGGTTCTATTTATCATACAGAGAGTTTCTCTTAGTAGCAAAAATAGGTGGAGGGTTAGGGACTGATATGTTGAGAAGGAATATAATGTAGAGGTGATCTGATGAAAGCTCATGGGATACAAGGGTGGACCAAAGAATATTACTATCAGGTCTATGAAGAATCCAGTCAAAAATATGACCATGTTTATGGGTGTGTTTGTTAACTGACTGTTAAAAGTTGAAAACATGAATGGAATCTAGGGGGTTTTATGTGTACGAATTTCCAGGACAGTCAAAGTGAATGTTAAAATCTCCAAAAATTACCAGATGTCTTCCTATTGAATTTCCATACTCCTGGAGATTTGGAAACTGTTCGGAAAAGAGAGATTCAGTCAGTTTGTTTTTTTCCAATAGGAGGAGAGCAGTAGAGGTAGAAAAAATGGACTGACCTTTGTTCCAGTGTGAGTGTTGTTTGAACTAGTTCAAATAATGTGTGGCAGAAATTGAAGGTTATGTTATATTTAAGACATTTTGCACTGACCAATCATCACCAGCAGGTAGCTCAGTTGATCTCTTTCTCCTCATCATAAAATGAGTCATTGCCTTTTGTCAGCCTGATGATAATATAGTGAATGAGTAAATAACAAAGTATTACAGTGTGTTCAGCATCTATGATTGATAAATTCTAGAAGCAAATGTAACCCCATCAAGAGACTGACCAATACTGACCAGGAGAATTAATAATTTCACAATCAACATAATTGTCAAGAGAAAACTGCAGATGGATGCAGTGTATTGATTAGAGAATTCTTTCTCAACAGAATATCTTTTTGATATACAATGCTTGTCAGTCACAAGTGAACCATATCCTTAACTCTAATCATGTTTTGTGATAACTGCAGAAGCAGGATACACTGTATATTCCTTAACTAATGCCCCCAGGAACGTCACATGTTTCAAATTTGGGAGTTTATTATAGGTCAATAATGAAAGCTAAAGTTGTTCTTTGATGAACTGTTACAAAGACATGTACATCTAGGAATCTGTCATTGAATTAAGTCCTTGTGGTCTTTTTGCTACTGAATTCAGTCATTGCAAATATCAGCACAGTTAAAATGATCAATTTATGAACTTATTTTCACGGGAACCCAATTACGTGAAAATACCAATCTGAAGCCCAGAACATTTTGTACTGGTGCTAACCTGAAAAACCATGACCTGTAATGAGCATGCATTGCATCTTTAAAATGTTCTGTTGAAAGAAAGGGTGGGGGCATTATTTAGAGTTGAGTGTTTATTTGGGAATATACAGTAAATCAACTATTTTATTCCAAACAAGGTCTGTCCCTTAAAAGTGGATTAACCATGTCCTTCTCTCCAGCTATATCACTACATGATAATAAATAAACACCCTCAATGGGCATAAAAATGAATACACTCACTTTGCAAAGAAATCTATGCCCCAACTGACACGTCTCATGAGACTTAAGTCTGATGACAAATTGACACAATGGAGAGGAACAATAGCTCCCTGAATAAGAACTCTCACGAGAAGAATTCTCAGACAAAGGTAAAGTACCTGACAAGAAAAGACTGAGAACCGATCATGTCCCTTATTATTTTTATAATAAAACCAGAATCACTATAAATTTATATATAATCTTTCAACAGTAATGGATCACAATTATCCAAAAGAAAATTAGATTGAGGTTTTATGGATCTCACAAAAGTATTGTTTTCAATACATGACCTAAACCTCTTTGAAATAAAACATTTGGAATAGCAGTCTAAATTATGTTGCTAATTTTTCAACATCTATCAATCATAAATGACATGCCCTTTCTTTCTACAACAAGTACACATCGCAGGTGATAAAGATTTCTGATCAGTCTTATAACACAAGTGTAAAATTAAGATTAGAATGCTTTTGTTTTAAAAATAAAAGTCCACTTTGAAGAAGACTTATTGAGAAATAGATAATTCTAAGGCAAGAAATAATCACCAACTGTGTCAAGATTGACATTGGTATCACTATCAATGCAGTTACTGAACACTTAAGTTAATATGAGTTGCCTGAATTTATTGTAATCTTTATCAACCTTCTTGGTTGAGCACAACCTATCAAATAATTATTAATTGCCCCTTGCAAACTAAACATGTTTTTTTTCATGCACCCAACACTGCAAGACACTAACAATATAAAACCACAACAACAATAAATGATTCTCTTATTTGTTCTCAGTTATCAACTATATAAAAATAAATTAAAACAGCTGATATTTTAATTACAATACATCAGCAATGCTGCATCTCAATTTTCCAAGACACTAGCAATTCTAATTAGTGAGTATCAGAGAAGATAATTAGCACAGAATGGCTTGGAAAAATGCAAACAAAAATAATACTAATAATAATGAATAATAATAATAATCATAATAATAAGGTATATTATCCTGAACTGACCTTTAAGGATGAAAGTAGATTGATAAATAAACACACATAAAGGTTGTTGTTTTGGGTTTAGCATCATTTTCAGTACAATCAGTTGGCTATACACGGCAGGCAGAGCAAATTATGAAGAAAGCAGCCCCACAAAACCCTGATAAGTGCCACAGTAAGTCAATAGTGAGTTGTCTCACATACCCCTATATACTAAGTCAAAGATTTGAAATGCGACAACCCATAATCGGTAAATAAGAGTGTTTTAGACCACTCAACCACCCGTGGCCTCTCTTAATATTCATAAAGGAAAATATTAAAGATAGCAAAATACAAACTTGAGTGATTTGTCTTTTCTTTGGAACTCTCAAATGCAATAATAGTTACAATGACTGTTGGCAAGTAACTTAACTTCAATGCTATTACAAAAAAACAATAAATAAAAAAGAGCCAATACTGGTATTCATTTAGAAAGCCAATTCCATACTGGCATAAATTCTTCATCTGCGGGTAGTTTCAAATTGTTGAACAACGCATCAAATTACCCCAATCGGATGAAGAATTCTCAGTATATGGTCAAGTGTATTTTCCATCTGCAAAAGAGTAATCTTTACAGCAGCAACATATTATGTATTTTTATAAATAGTCCCATTAGTTTAACGTTGTTGCTATAGGGCAACACTCAGCGGTATTGACTGGAGTTAAGGATAAATATCCATTCCATCCTTATATGGCTATAATGTGCTCATGTTTGAGGTACTAATTTTGTCTATGTCAAAATACAAGTGGTATGAACACTGACTGTACAATCTGACTTTCTCAACTTTATACTTTAAATGAATCCATAGCAGTTATATATTCAATTGTTTGAAGAGGAAATATAGGTGGAGGCAAGAAATCTTCAAATAAATCCAGGTGACATGGAAAATGTCATATACAATTGGAAAAAGCAGACTTCATTGAAGCGGCAACTCAGCCAGATGTAAAAAATGGTCAGCTATAACTAAGGAATGTATACTGAGAGCATGGGACAATAACAAACAGCCACCCAGAATTAAATTTAGACACCATTAGTAGGTTTATATCCAAGAACTTAAAATTGCAAGAAAAGAGAGAGAGAGAGAAACAGAGAGAGAAACAGAGAGAATCCTAGTAACTTTTGATACAATGCGTCGGTCATCAGGTGCATGAGCACATTCTGTTTCATGAAAATGGTGCACTTTTATTCATGCTAAATAACATTGTTTTATCCTGTAATTACAAACTTACGAAATACAGAAACTTTAAAATGACTTTTGACCCTCATTTTAAGGTATTATCCAAGAATAATAGGATATAATACCCAAGAACATTGAGGAACGCTGCTATTGAAAATGTGGGACTTCAGAGAAGAATCACAAAATCACCCCATCAGGAAAACAACAGTTACCTCACAACCGGAGTGCCAGTAAATAAATTAATGCAGATCCCAGGATAAAAAATGACTTATAATTGTTTTTCATATCAATATATGTTTGGTCTATTTTCTTTAGCAAGCTAAATGAAGCACACCTTTATAGTAGTAAAACTGTATATTAATGCACAGTGCTCAGGTTTCATTCATAAATTAAAGAGCATGTAAAGTATGAAAATAAAATAATAAAAAAAATAATATTGTTTCAATTGTATTATTCTCTAGGGATAATCAACAATTGATATGACTGTTTTTAAGTATATAAAAAAACTTTATTGACTGAGTATTGAAAAGAATTGGGCTTTGCTCATGTTGCGTAGGATGTCCTTGCAAGCTTGTGAATCCTTTGCCATGATGCACTTGGGAACAATATATTTTCAATATTCAGTCAATAACCTATACTTACTGACTTATTGTTGTTGTTTGCTTTATCCATTGCACTATTAACACGCTTCTGGTAAAAATTTGTTACCATGTTTTAACAAAATGAAGCTCATTAAATATAAAAGATTCCAGCTTCCTGCTCTATTCCGTAATATCAGTGAGGGACAAGAGTTTGTGTGTTTACATGCCTTTAGCAGTGGCTTCACCAGGGTTGGTGTCATTCAGTGCAGTAACTCATGGTGTCAACCCCCATGGATGTCCTTCCATCATAGACCATACAGAATCCTTTGTTAGGTCATTTTGGTATCACCACTTATGATAGCATCACTGGGTGCAGGCTGAAATTCCTGCACCACCCTAGTGATGCCACTGACCTTTAGAAAATTGTCTAGTTTTCAGAATGTACAGTATTATACTTATGAATACATTTGTATATATGATATTTGCCTGTACATTACATTTCTCACAGGCCATGTATTCAAAAATGTTTTAATTTATATAATATTTGAATGCTCTGTACACCGGTCTCCTTTAAACCACAATTGTATCTGTCCATCTGATCTCCATGATGGCCCTTGGTCTTCTTTAATAATGAATGTCTACTATACCTCAATATGTATCTACAACAAGTCTTATTAAAACCAAGGTGCATGTCTAAATTTCACTTTAATCCACAATTAGGTTAATCTCTGCAAATAATTAAGGAAACCAGTATTCAGGACCATCACCACAATAAATAACAGTATGCTGAAATTAAAACTGATATAAAGTTTTATCAACATGAAAGAACAGGTCAAATTTGACTGAAAAACCAGCACTAACTGTTAAAAGTATGCTTAACTTAAGCAAGTAAGCAACACTTATAATATTTGGTGTCTTGTTCAACAATGCTGAAATCAACTATTTAACAAAAATATTGCATGTGCAAGGTCCTATTGAGAAACCTAACACACTTCAAACTTTGATAATTGTATGATTTACATAAAAGAGAAACACAGAGTATGTTGTGTCCTTCATGACCATTTTTGTAACATCCTTTTTGTTTACTTGAAAAGTAAATGTACTATAATGCTGTGCAATCTGGTAATTCAAACTGTGATAAAGACTCAAAGCATCATCTGATGGGAGACACAAACTGGAAATCACAAACTAACTGAAACTGTAAGATACATATCCATAAAAAAGCTGCATTTAAACATCTTAGAGTTATTGATAAAAATAAGGCTGACTTACTTTCTGGTATGACATGGAATACAAGTTCAAAGATTCCAACGCTGTTACTCATATTTACAAGGTAGTCTCCAAAATCTCTCTGACTGCCAAGATGGACAGAGATACGAGAATGAAGTCCAGTGGAAGAAAAGGATTGATTCAGAACCCTATCCCATATGTCTGTCTCTGCTGCCCTGTGAAACCACATGATGTTTGTTGGCTCTGGGTAGGCTATTACACTGACTTCTAATGTTATGTTGTCATTCAATGCTCTGTAGTACTCAACTAAAATGTTCTTTCGAAAATCAAGTCTTGGATGACCTAAAAAGAAAGATAATGAAACAAAAAGATATTACATTGGACAGAACATGCTTTTTCTCAAGTTCAAGCTAACTGTATGATGTTTTTGCTTGAAATGAACACAGTACTATTTTTAACATTAAAAAGTGGAATGAACTAAACCACAAATCATGTCTATATTTCCTTTATTTTGGAATACCAAGACAGCTGAATTTGTGTATTTCATATTAGATAGCCACATACAATACAAATAATGTTCATTCAATGGCCTTGTGCTAGCTTCAAAATGAAAATTACTAGCTAGCAAAAAATCTTGAAATTCAGTGACCATCATTTAAAAAAGCTTTTCAGACAGACAAAATATACTTTTTCAGTCGGAGTCAAATGTGTATTGTGTGATCATGCAATTAATTGATCTTAGAATATTATTGTTTAGAAACTTAATATACCTACAAGAAATCACAATTTTGTATTCAGTGTATTTATTTTTATCAGGTCATATCCTTTGTGCATTGCTGCTTGAGCAAGCCTCCTTGATATTGAAGAACTGTGCCACAAATTGTGTCATCCCAGAGGTTTGCATGTAACTGCACTTCAAAGGCTTGTAGTACTTTTAATGTTGTGTAGTTAAGTGGAACCCACTGTTCCCATCATGTACTTGCAATTAGATGTGCAATAGCGCATGTTATCCAAAATGTTGACTGCATAAAGTTGAAAATTCTAAATCAGTATCTTGAATGAGACAGTGGCTACTACAGTGGTTCATACATTTCTTTGCTAGCTACATTTCTGGAAATCTCTCAACATTTTCACAACAGTAAAAGATGTTATTTAATTATGAAATGTTGTAAATGATTATTGTCAACCCGACAAAAGTCTATTAGAATGTTAGCTGTGAAGGCTTTGCATGATGATGACAAAATATGGTTACACTGCAAAATTCATTGTATTGGTATGGCAATATATAATGGCCTATTTGTTCACACCCTGTATGACAGCAAGTCACCTATACCATTGCCATCAACCATAGAGTCCAGCAAGGCTGCATGTCAGGTCCAAACCATCAGTATGATGTTCTCTGCATTACTTACAGATGCCTTCCATGACTAATCTATTTCACTGGGATTGACATCAGATACTGACAAATTCCCATACTTTTATTTTGCTGTCCCAATGGGCTCATTGAACATTACCTGCCCTAAAGTGATTTGTCAATGAGAATCAGCCAACATTAAAAAGCATATTGAGAATAATTGGATATACAGATCTGAAATAAACTGCCAGTCTCATTCAAAGCATTCAATACACTTAAAAAGAAAGCAAGTTGCTGATGCTAGTATGTCAAAAATCATTGCACATAATCACAGCATTAAATACAAACATAGAACAGGATTATGTCTTTAAAATACATAGGATGGCAATATATAGGCTTAATTAGAAGCAGTCTGTGCTACTCTCAAGGTTTTGAGGGTAATATAGGTGTCATTAGCAATCATAACTGAATCCAATATAGACTGGATGGAATTGTTATTCAAACTGCTGTGTTCGATTTTCAGATTCCTGGTCAGAACCTAGGTCTTCTTGATGACCATATTGCTAGCATTGTCAAAACTACATCTATTGCAGTCTGATCACAAGGTATGCTTGTCTTCAACATTTGGGTCTGACAATTTGGTGAAGATGGTCAATTTGTAATTCCAATGAACAATTCAAATAAAACCTCTCAAATTAAAACTGAACACAAATAAAAGATTGATTCCACTTTGGATATTAAGATAAGAATGAATCATTCTGATGACCATTTGATCATTACCTTTACATAAAACTTAAAAGATAATAACAGAAGCCAGATGAAGTGCAATGTTTCATCAAATTCAAGAACAAGATCTTTTTTTTTTGAAACTTCCAAAGTTTAAAGGCTATGCAAACATGGTTATCTAGAAGTGATAATAATCATAATATATAATCTATAATCATATATAAAAATTAGATATCGTATAAGTTGTTTATAAACTTTAGTCAGATAGACCTTAAATCACACACAAACACAATTCTTGACAAAGATATGTCACACAATACAAATTAAATATACACAGCAAAAGTATGTGGCTCATCAAAAGTAAGATAAATGTCAGCTTCATTACAATCAGTCTGCCAACCTGACTAAAACACAAATGACATCAAAATAAATGCATTTCTAATTCATAGACTATTTACAGTATTATGAAGTGCGCATTTTCTCTGCAACCAACATCTATTACACTTCTCATCTTCTGCATAAGTACACCAGCTGATATTTAGATTTCAATTTCATTTTTTATATGTATACAAAAGTCAAATCTGCTGACCAGATTATTTCATCATTTTTCTTCACATAAGCAGGAATGAAGATGACTAGAAATGTGCTCTCAATACAAAGTTACTTACCAGATCATGTTAGATGTCTAGATTATATGAAATGCTTCCTTTACTGTAATGCAAGTGGATATAAATAATGCTTTCTTTACTTACATTGGACTTTTAAGTTAATTTCTGCAGACACACTGACTCCTTTCATAACTGAGTTGTTGGCACTGCAAATATATTTCCCTGCATCAAGACATCCTACTTTTGCACTGTAGATCAATTCAGATGAGTACTGGGTTAGTGATAACAAAACATCACCAAATGTAAGTGAAATTGTTGAGTATGGATTACTGTCTACACGACAGTAGAGTTGGAAAGTGCTGTTCTCCATTATCTCAGTAATGTTGCCTTTGGCCAAAAAGTCTGTAATCTTAGGATACTCTGAAAGGTAAAACAAAAATAGGCATGAAGAAACTTCTACATATACTTGTTTAGCATAAAACATATGCTGTTATGGGATCAATAAATATGCCCATCTATTGATGATAAACACATTATAGAACAAATATCAAGGATTTGACTGATGACTACAGAACAGTTGTCAACTTGTCAGTTCAATTATACTGAGTTAACCATATTTCACTGTTCAATGGATTTTAATGAAAGAAACTTAAAGAAAAAACATGTGCAATTTCTTGTATTCAAATTCCAGTTATTTTCTATATACTTATACAAACAGACTTTACCTAGAGGAAGAGAATAAAGAACAACTGATAAAAGCAAAACATCTCTTACAACACAGAAATGTCCAAGTTACTGTAGTTATTATGGTATTGCTAATTTTAATTTACATAAATGATTCAAACATGCTTTTTTTATATTTGTCAATATTTGACCATTTTTACAACAGGCCATTAATAACAGTGGATCATGTCTTCTACAAGCCTATCCAATGTGAATCAATCAGAAGAGTTTAATGGGAGACAAACCAGATCCAAGCAGGTAGATAATATAACTCTTCACATGGGACTTTTTAATAAAAGAAATACCAGATTTTTGACCAAGTTTATGCAGATATGAAATCCCAGAACTACTGACATTAACAGACAGTAGTAATATTGTTTAAATTTACTATAAAGCATTCATTCCATGTTCGATAGAAGCTTACATGTGCAGCTGGATAACTACAATTGATTTAACATTTATATTAAAACTCCACAGCACCTTTCTTTTTTTAAAGTACCAGCACGGTAGTTGTTCATTTCGTTGTTTTTTTGCAATGCAGTCTGCACTATGCCATATATACCAATGTTTTGGCACTTTGCTATGCGCACACACTGATACAATAACCCTAATCCAACCTTTTCCTTTCTTATTCCAAACATCTGCATTTGCTTCATGAACTTTACCACACACAGTTGGCAAACTACCGATCTTTAAACTTTTCTCAGGTTCAGATTAGTGACAATCATTTAGTTGTTAAATTCATGCATTATAACACTCCAATGGTACCCTTTATTGCCATCAATGTCATGCATGGTTTCCCATACCAAAAGGTAGTCGCATCTTCCAGTCACATGGCTCCCTTCAATTCGTATCTGCCATTTGGCAAGTTTCAAGTATTCACAACTTTACTTTTGAACCCCAAGTTGGTATTTTGTGGTTAAAACAATTGGATCCATGCCTGAACCAACATTATAAGATGGTTCATGTGTGAGTTGCAAGATGGTATGCCAAAACTGATCTTAAATTCGGAGTGTTGCCTTGTTTCTAGTACTAATTTAATTTATTATCATAAAATGGGGCCATGTTATTTAAAACTCTGTGTATAACTCTAGTCTTTCTCAAAAATATTTGCTCACTTATTGGTAACACTTTAATATCATTTATTGCATTGTTCTGAGCATTATCTAGGATGAGGCTGCAAACTTTTACTTGCAATTGGATTCTCATCTACTTATCATCATCATCATCATCATCACCACCACCATCATCAACAACATGAAGACTATATCAACACCACTCTCTCAAAACTTGTGTCTGGATAACTTGCACACCCATTCATAATGCAAGGTCAAGCATGGATTCCATTTTAAACTGGAAAACACACCTAAAAAATTGGCCCATTACAGATTATTTATTTTATCACCAAAATGGGTGGTCAGCAACCAGATTTTTGAATCAATATTATAAAATTCTCAAGATTTTGTAAAAAGTAATTTGCCAATATATTTGTTTCTTTCCAAATAAAATTTGACAAAATTATGACCAAAGAAAATGTCACAAAATCAGAAGAAAAAAACAATTGTATTATCTCATTACTGAATACCCATCATTATCATAAAAATAACAGGATTACTCATCAGTAGAAGTGTATTCATTCCAAATTTCAAGGTGTAAAGGAGTAACATTATCTTCTATGTCTCTAACATTCAGATTCCATAATTAAAAGTATTTTTTTTTAAATAAATATTTTTTTAGAGCAATTTAACACCAGGCACTAAAACTTATGCTATAGTTACAGCTTATTATTCAAGGGATTCGGTGTAATAACTGGTGTAGAATAAGCTGATACCTATTGCCATAATGTCAACTTTCTCACTCTCATCTGACTGAACATTTTTCATTTGAAGGATTCTCTGATGTAGAGCAAGACCTTCCTGTTAAGGACTATTTAGAGGGTATCAAATACCATGTGAATCATTTAAATTCAACCAATTTCACAATAACAACTTTGACAACTGGATTTTTCCATCAGTTTCTGGAACAAATTAAAAATGAATTCACTTTTGATTCATCCCAGTCCAAGTTTACTATTCCAACACATGCTGATGGACTAAAATGTGTACTTATTTCTAAATGTGCTGAAAGTCAAATAGAAGTTAGAGGTTTTAGGATCAATGAAATGGAAAGATAAGAACTTCATCAGAATGGCTACTAATCTATTTTCAGAATCCCTTACCACTGAGGTCAGTTTCAATTCCACATGTTTATGAGATATAATGGACCAAAATGAGCATTTTAGTCATAGAAACCAAGAATTATCTGATGAGAGAGCTGACCCACTTTCTAGGGTGCAATGAATAGCACTTCAACTATGACCCCTATGTCAAAAGGCCCTACGAGAGATCATAGACAGCTGTCTCCATGTATGTGTAATACTGACCTGCTGCTGATTGTTATACAAACACTCCAGAAGCAAGTGGACAAGATGCAAAAACAGATTGACAAGCTAATAAATGAAAAGGTTAAATTAGCTGCCCAGAGAGAGAAACCTTTGACTATCAGCAGACATTCACAAACCATTGGTCCTAAACCTATGTCTCTTAGTAAAAGTGTACAGACACCTGAAGTATTGCCAAAAGAAAACCCAATGCAGTTTTCCAACTCTGACAGAAGTAATAAAGTTAAAAGTAATAAAGCACCATACAGACCAACTACATCAATATAAAGTAAACATACAACTTTGCCTTATACCAGCTGAGCTTGTAACTCAATTCATAACTGAATTCAAACAGTCTTTTAAGCAATGTACAGTCTGCATATCACCTTTGCCACAGTAATGAAACTACTCTTCTGAAAGTATTTAATGACATTCTCTCTGCTTTGGATAGTGGAAAGATTACTGTCCTCAACCTCCTTGATTTGTCTGCAGCATTGACACAATAGACCATGATATATTACTTCATTGTCTCCAGCATGTATTTGGCATGCAGAATACAGCATTAATGTGGTTCAAGTCCTACTTAGTCAATAGGACACAAATTGTATCGGCAAATGGAATAAATTCCAGCCTAGTTGATCTATGTTGTGGTGTTCCACATGGGGCTGTTCTTGGACCTGTTCTCTTCATTCTATACACTCAGTCGCTCTCAAGTGTCATAGATCATCACTCAGTGTTTCACCAATTGTACGCTGATGACACCCAAATATACAAGTCTAGCCAACCAAATGAAGTTAATGCTGCCATCCATGGAGCAGAGAAGTGCATTTCTGATGTGAAATCATGGATGACATGTAACAAGCTGCAGATGAATGATGATAAAACTGGGGCTATTCTGATCACAACACAAAGACTTTCTCATTCACATCCTTTACTTCAGACAATAAATATCAGCAACACCAACATTAAATTCTCACAGTCAGTATGAAACCTAGGTGTTACTAGACAGTACTCAGTAAAATCAGTAAGCATCTGTGGTGTCAGTGATGGCTTCTTAAGTGCAGACAATGTTTCAACAACAAGATGTCCACACATGGGGCAATCCAATCCAAGTTTATGACAGTAACACTGAATACAGCTGTAGATGACTTTGTCATCCAGGGCACCTCTGGGTTAAGTAATCAACAACTTCATGTGTTGTTGCAAGCCACTAGGAGTCATATAAGATACCAATGCATTACCATACATGTAATGCAAGTTCCAGGTCCTGAATCCTGGCTAATAATGACGCTTTCCCATGTGTGGTGAATAAACATTTATGGAGCATAAAGACACATAATCATGATATACAACTGACTAAAGTGTCATTAAAATATATAAACTGGTTCAAAAGTTATACTCCAGTCAAAATGCACTAGTCAAGGACACATTCTCCCTTGCTGTGACTTTCACCATGTCACAGGGGACATAGCTTTAGTATGCAATACATGATATAATTATGATATATAATGAAGTTAACATATATTCAGTGGTTAAAAAATTACACTTTTTACAAGATACAAGTCACATGGTTCCCACACTTTTTTAAAGAAAAATTTCCAGGTCTTTTCCAGGTATTTTCCAGGATAAAATTCAGTTTTTCAAGGTTCATTTATGACCAATACAAAATGAAATTAAAGAACATTTTAGCTTAGAATTTTTTTAAAATTCAAATTAAATGCTGTTTCTATTCCAAGTCTATTCTATATCATTTAAATGAGGCAAATAACCATGTACCAAACCACAAAATGTTTCACAAGAAACAGATATTACTTCTGAAATCACAAGTCTAATGTAACTGTTTACAATGTACAGACTGAAACTGCACTGCATTATGTTGGTATGGGAAATCTAACAAAATGAACAACAGCAACTAGTTTTGTTTTCCTTTCAAACTTATAATTCTAAAAAAATTAGTAAACACTTTAAGTCTATGTGCATGATATTACAACAAATGGAAAATTAAATATCTGTAGTTATATACTGGCTGATTGAGATTGGCTGTAAAATGTTGACAGACAAGATGTTTTATAACATGCATGCATCTTTTATATGAAAAAGTAATTCCCTCAAGTTCATGTTCAAGCTAGAACTCTGCTGGGGATTATAGCCAAACAGTCTTAAATGTTACTAAGCAGATGCACTTTATCACTGAATTCTTTCTTTGCAACTTCCAGTTCCTCCTCTTTGTCCATTGCTCTTCTACGCAGAGTATTGGCTTTTGTTATGTGAGCAAAGCTACGTAATTCTTCAGCTTTATCTGAAGCTTTGTTTGCATCTGTAAACAAGAACTTAATGTCCGATTCCAGCATTTTTATCTTTTTTCCTAATGTTCCAACTTCTTCTTCCATGAGTTTTCTCTTCATACATTTCTTTTCCCTTTCCTTCTCTGTCTTTTGAGCTTCTAAATGAGTGTGGTACTTTTGCCTGGCACTCTGTGCTGACTGTAGGAGTTCCTTTGACACCACTAATCCCTTCAATCCTCCAACACTCTTTATATGGTCCTTTATTACTCTGCGTGCAATCAATCTATTTTCTGAAAGATTTTGTGTACTAACTTCTTTGTTCACAGAAAATCCACGTTCTACACTAGCCTGGCCATGTGACAAAAGTAGAAGCACACGGACTACATTCCAAACCCTACTATACATCTCCTTGCCTGCCATACTGTTATAAAACAGCTCGTCTACCCTGTCTTCAGTTTTTCTAAATTTCTTGAACTCTGGCAGATGCTGTGCCTCTTGTACAAATTTTTTATACTCCTCTTTTATTTGATCACACTCATTTATATCAACTCTTTGACATGAGTGAAGAATGTTCAGTACTCTTCTGAATTTGTCAATACAATGGTCCTGGCCTTTGCATATAAGATTAGGATCTATACATGACAAACTTCTAACCAAGGTGTAGGCTAAGGGGGACTTTTCTTTCAGTTTATGTACAAATGTACAAAGCAATTCTTTACACTGTGTCCTAAAAGAAAGAATGGCCTTCTCACTTGCTTCTTTTTCTGCTAGTAACTTCCTAACTTCCATATCTGCAACAAATCCTATATCAATATGCTGTTACCCTTTGTGGTTGTTTTTGTCTGTAACATCAACATTACAGAGTTTGTTTGGTGAGGAAGCTGTCTCCATTACACTCTGTTTGACAAATCTCTCCAATGTTGTTCTCATTAAACCCTCCAAGTCTTTTGCAAGAAAAGGTATCATAGGTTTGTCAGTTTGATACACTTTCAAAAAGTTTTCTACAGGTTTTGCTACAGACACAATGAATGCTAGTTTTGCTCTTGCAAACTTATCTTTGCTCCATTCCTTTACTGTACTAAAAGATTTAGTTCCAGGATCTTTGATTTCTTTCTTCTCAACACTCTCTACATACTGCTTAACATATGGGTAGATTTCCATTGCACGCTCACAAACTTTCATATTCTCTACCCAACGGTGTGCACAAAAAGGCAATGGGTATAAATTCTGCTTGGTGACAGATTCATAGTCATCTCTCCTAGCAGGCACATCATCCCAGAGCATGTACAGTGCTGACAGCTTATGGGATATATCCCATCCAGTCTTAGAGATTCCAGCTCTGAATGCATTGTGTATTGTATGAAGGCCACATGAGCCTATGTTAAGCAGTTTACTGCAGTATTCCAACTCCAATTTCTTTTGCAATTTATTGAATGCAGCCCAGTTAACATTAGGTCCATCCATTGACAATTGGATTAGATTCTTAAATCCAATTTTATTCTCCACACTTTTCTCAAAACTCTGCACAAGATCAACAGCTGCTGCATGACCTAGAAAATCTGATGTGTAGAACCTGCTTTGCACATGATCCCTCTCCCAGAATCTAAGTAAAATATCCAATTGCTTTTTCTGTAATTCTCTGTTCAAGGACTCATCGAAAAGCATCACAAATGGTTCATCTTTTACTTTCGTTTCCAGCAGAGTATTTAAGTATGGTGCAATTCCAAAACATGTGACATACATAGATTTTGTCTCTCCACAACTCATACTCTTGGCAATGACAGAGTCTGGAAACATCTGTTGAAATGTGTATGATGTTTCTTCATTTGATGAAAATGAATAATTAGAAGCTACAGTTTTTAAACACTACCACACTTCTGCATTAAGAGTCTCAGATTTAGTGAAATATGATGAAAGTGATACTGCAGACTGTGATGATGACATTGTAGTATCTGAAGGCATGGTTGTCACTGCAGATGTGGTGGCTGGCGTAGTGGAGTGAATCTTGTGTGAATGCATGAAGACTTGGATGCTTCCTGAATGTAACCCAACTTCCTTCTCCTTATGTTTCTTTCCTTTTGAATGAGAAGTTATAGCAGTCTTGTCCATTGATGTTAAATCAATGGACTTGTTACACAGTTTGCACAATGCTGTGTGTAAGTTACTTTTATCCTTTCTAATCCAGGACTTGAAACCATCCTCAGTCAGCCACTGGTCCTGAAATTTACATCCAGGCATTATCTGAAAACAAATGAATTCCTTCACATGTACCATTTGCAGCAGAGATATTTAGATACATCTGATTCCCCCAAAACAGAAAGAAACTACCAAATTATTATTTTTAATAATTTTATCTTCTTTAGAAAATTTATCTTTATACAAAATCAAGATTAATCCTGCATTAATCTGTGCCAATAAAAAAAAACCTCTGTAAAAAAGAATATTTTTCAAACATTCTAAGCACCTTTAGTGGATTAGTTTAAAATCCATCTCTTGAAAAAGAAAATAAGTTAATGATAATAAAGTTGATTAAAACTGACAAAAAGCCCTTCAAAAAGTATATATCATGACCATCCTACTAGATTGAATTGCCTGAAAATCCATTCGTGTCTGCTTATAATCTGATAAAGCAGTCACCAAACCTCTTCTGATTACTATCATTGACTGCAAACTATAATTAAAGAATTAATGCAGATATTTCAAGCTACACCTCAAACGGAATAACAATTTAGCGCCAATGTTTAGCTCGGACATTCAACATTGGATACTTACATCAAGAATTTGATGAACTACATTCCCGCCAAACTACTCTACAAATGCATCCACTTAATATGCAACTTTAATACACTGAATGGAATGCTGCTCTCTAATTGGTCCACCAAAATGAGGCTATCGGTTGATACAGTTGACAGGGCCAAGTAAAATTCACCGCAAAGGTGTCCAAGGTTACTACTGACAATAATGGCTAATTTCGCATGCAAAAGCACCAAATTAAAAGCTTTAACAGGACATTTTCAGTAACTTTATAAATCAGAACAAACACTGCAGAGCTGTTTCTTTTATTTCAAAAACTTACAGAGATCACGTACCGCAGTCATGATGCTGGCTTGTTGAGATGATAGACTGGTCTTCAAGTCTTCTACGTAATATAAAAATATACCAATCTGTAGTGGTACATCGAAAAACCAGTCTAATAGATCAATCTAATCGACCGAGTGCTTGGATTGACTGAACAAATGTGTCAGGCAAGCAACTAATTGATCCATACCGCAACCTTCGAAATTTCCGGTACCGTAATAACTTGAAAAATTATAATTTCACCAGCTGTTCAATTACAATTTCCACTTGATTATGTGATTTTTTCTGTAGTGAAGTGGTTACATAAAAATTCCCGGTTATTTCCTGACTTTCGTCAATATTTGCAAAATTCCCGGGCTTTTCACGGTCGGGATTTTTTTTGCCATTTTTCCCGACTTTTTCCCAATTTCCCGGTAGCGTGGGAACCCTGAAGTCATATAATTCCTTTTTGTTCTTGATGTGATGCTAACCTTGTGGCAGTATTCCCTGGACATATTATGTGATGTACATTCTCTTATGTACCATACATGGGCTAGTTTCATTAAAATATATATTTGGTGGCTCAAAAGTTATACTCCAGACAAAGACACAAGAATTACATTTTTCTTTGCCAAAAGATTGACCTTGAGGAAGCTGGCCTGGCTATAGCATCTAGTCAGGATAGTAATAATAGAATTTCATGAAACTCTCCATATCCTTTTTTACAATGGATGACCATAAAAGACCTGATTTGAGATGCATGCATTAATAAAAGCCATGCTTAAAATGTATTTAAGAACAGAATTGTTAAATTAAACAAAAGCATGATTCTACACTAAGTTTTCATTTTAAATAAAAATTGTCTATTTCTGTTATAAAAGTACATGTACCACAAAGCTGGTGGGCACCTATTTTCCATGTATGCTTATTTTCCATGTACATGCTTATAGCACAGTCTTTGCCGTATTTCATAATGACAGTTTCATCAGGTTAAGTTTTAAGCATATATGCTATCAATTCAAGGATTCAATAATACATGTTGAATGTTTACACAAGAATATAATATGGAAACAAACCATGATCAAAAGGCGATAAAAAGAAAATTACACAATCATTTACATGGTTATAGTTTTAAAGGAAAAATTCATGACAATTATCCTTGTGCTCAGTTGATAAAGGTCATTTTATTTATTAAATCTGAAAATAAGTGACACCAAAACTAAACACACTATACACATTTTATGTCTCAATTTCTATTACTTTTACTGAACTTTGCCATTGTCTCATAAATACAAAAGCAATCTGTGGAAAATACTTCAATAAAAAAATTAATTCCCTGTCATTATTATCAGTGAGATTACAAGTGCAACATACAAAATACCAGGATAATTGTTCATGACCATTCCATTGATAAGAAATTAAGGCCTAAATTTTGATTATATGATTGGTATAATAGCTTTGGGTTTAATTAGGATTAAGAAAGTGATTAACAAAGTCATAACAAGAACTTCCCTTGAGTAATCCTATCCCTTTAATTTAAATAAATATTTAAACTCACCTTTAAGACATCTAAATTTAAACTAGTGTAAATACAGTTTAAAAAAATAACCCAATATGATGACAATAATTTGATGTTATTCTTTAATTCCCCAGGAATAATTCAATATAATTTTACAATATCCCACTCACCCTGACACTGTGTTGTGGAATTTGCTCCTTCTTCAGCTGTAAACTTTTTGAAAGGACATGGCTTGCAGAATGACTGACCAACCTCATCCTGGTAAAAATGTCGTGGACATTTCTGACAGGAACCCATCAGTGTAGTCGCATTGTATTTGTAATATTGACCTTTAGGACAAACAGCTGCAGGAAAAATATAAAAATAACATAGCATTAAAGTTTCGAAAATATAAATTAATTTAAACAAAGCATAATAATAAAACAAAGTGAAAGAATAAAACAGAACTTAAAGTGTATGAATTCCTATTATAAAATTGCATAATCCTGAAATGATCATTTATACATTTAACTGATATTCATTTATTCTATATTTGATTACTATGCATAACAAAGGAACAATGGGACCATACTTTTTCTATGCACTTAAGTGATTTATGCAGTTAAGTGATATGCATTTAAGTGGAGTTGACTGTATTTTATTATTTAATGCTAATGCTAGTGATGAAAAAAGGAGTAATAAATGTTAACAATACAATGTTAGTATTTTTATTTTATTATCAAATAAGCATTTTGTTATCTATTTTATTGCAATATGCTGGAAATTCAACACAAATTTAATTTGTTTCTTAAGTTATGGGACATATGACCCAGGTGAATTTTTTTTTTAGTACCAGTTCTGGGACAGGAAAAAAATAATCATTTTATTGTTTACCAATATAAATTAAAAAAATATGGCCCAAACAGTTATCGATATAAATGTAACTCTTGGCCACTGTACTCTATCCCATGCATCAAGCATCAGAAATCCTCATTATTATATACTTATTATATACTTATTATATACTTATTATATACTTATTATATACTTATTCACATGAAGCATTACACCCAATATGAATAGTGCAGCCTCACAAGGAATTAGCAATTGTGGTAATAAAAGTGTGTTTGTATGGAATAGTAGTTTATCATAACTGTACAAAATGATAATGTAAACTTCTCAGAGTCAAACTTGTGCAAGATTTTAATAATAATATTAATAATAATAATTAAAAAAAAATAATAATGACAATGATACTACTACTACTACTAATAATAATAATAATACCAATAATAAAAATAATAATAGTTTAACAAGAAGTTAACTTCAAATCCTGAATGACCCTGATGAGTATGTGAAAACCCCAAAATTAATAAAATATTGGAAATTGCTACACTTATAACTGTACCACTAGTCTAATAGAAGCATACACTTTATCCCAGATCTCAATAATATAAACCTAGTTTGTTTAAAAATCATTCAATCCATAGTAATTAAGTTGGTCTTCATAACAAAGTACTACATGCATTTTAAAATGAGATACCCTTGAACTTGTTCTTACCCAACAAAAATTATATCTCAGTGCATGGTAAGTGAAGACTACAGGCTATTGGTCATGTTAGTTTTATTGTTTCATTATAGTAATACAAAAATAATTAAAAAAAACAAGCTGTTCTATCTTACATATAAAAATCATTGACTCCGTTAAATAAATTTTCTATATATACTATCTTTTACGTCTTTGTAGTCTGTTCTAACTTGGATATAAATAACATTTTATGTGAATCAAGACTACAATACACCCATCTATTGTTACTTGTATGTGTAAGTGAAAAGTGATGGATATGATTGCTGTTCGGACTATTAGAAGATTTTAATTTCTCCAAAGATTGCCTCACTTTCCTATTGGCAGCCTCACTAATTTGACCTTTCTTTTGAATCTGGTGTCAACTGGAAAAACTGCCCAAAGCTCTAAACATATTCAATTAGCGTGTAAATAATATTGCAAGGCATTTCGTTCTTGTGACTATGAATATATTAATTACAACAATCAACCTGTAACCTCTCTCTCTCTCTCAATAATAACCACCCAGAACAAATACAATCTTGCACATGGACTTTTTTTATTCATCTCTTTCTTTCACACACACAAACACACACAACCATGTTCACTATCATAAAAAGCAAGTTTTTTCATCTTTGTTTAGTTTTCATGGCAACTTCATAATGTTGTTAATGTTGCTACAACAACACAAGTTGCACTTAACGTTTTAACAATGTAGGCTCATATCATTGGTTACAATTTACCAATACATAATACACATAAATAATACAGATCATCTTCATCATGTTGCCAACATAATATTTCATCATAGTTACTAAGACATGTACTTACGTTAAATGTAGATGAGCCTGCACACTGAAACATTATCATTTTCTCTCCCTCTCTCTTTCTTGAACATTAATAACAACCAGTCTTTTGAGTACTTTTATTTTTAATCATAAGTGGATTCTTGAGTTGAAAGCAGAATGAGACAAAAAAAATTATCCTAGAAGTGTTAGATTGTTGAGTATCATGTTTTCTGAAGACCTTTTTCATGTGAAATCCATTTTTTTTCTTCATACATGGTCAGTACCACAAAATGATCATTATTTATTTTACAAATCATTTTTTTTTTCTCTGAAATTGATAATTTTTTTTAATCTGGTTCACGGTCTTTTCAATATAAATTGACATGTCTGATAGAAATTAGTTACTCTTGTAAATGATGATATAGAATATCTGAAATCAAACTCATTCAAGGTCTCACTGATAAAAAGATGAATGCTAAATTCGACAAAATCCAATGAAGTGTGGTTATCTTGCTGAAACCAAAATTTGTAATGAACTGACACACAAAAAGGGATGTGATGACTAAAGGATTTTAACAGAAACACGAGAATATGCCATTATAACACCAAAAGACTCTGTACTTACAAATACAGTCAGTTGCTGCCATGGATCCAATATTCCTAGTTGTTTGGGATGAAATACAAGGGAGACAACTCTCTTTACCTTGAAACTGCTGATATGTTCCAACAGCACAAAATTCACATAAGCCTGTCTGATTGCTGCTAAACATCCCCTTCCCACATTCAACTGAAATAAAAATCATAATTTCATAAATTCCAAGAAAAATCACAAACAGCAGCAAAATATATATATATATATATATATATATATATATATATATATATTAAATTCTATCCTTGTACCTATTGAGAAGATTAACAAAAAATGTTTAATAAAGAAGACTTAGGAGCACACAGGACTAAAAATAGTATAGCTTCTGTCATGTCCTGAATGGTTTGCATTTTTGGGAATTTAAATAATTTTATCTAGAAAAAGGAAGAAAAAATGCACAACAACAGACTATCCAATTATTTTATCTTCATTTGTGTAGCAATTGGAAAAGTAACACAGCATGAAAACATTCTTAGAAACAGGAATAGTGACACAGCATGAGAGTTAACATCGGAGCATTTCTTAGAAACAGGAATAGTAAAACAACATGAAAGTTGGCACTGATGCAGAAGATACAAATCTTCAAACTTTAAGCATATTTCTCTGAGATAGATCATCACCCAGTGTCTCACGAATTGTACACTGAATACACCCAATTATACAAGTCTAGTCACCCAACTTAAGTTGATGCTACCTTCTAAGGAGTAGAGAGTTGCATTTCTGATGTGAAATCATGGATGACATGTAACAAGCTGCAGATGAATGATGATAAAACTGAAGCCATTCTGATTACAATACAAAGACTTTCTCATTCACATCCTTTACCTCAAACAATAAATATCAGCAACACCAACATTAAATTCACATAGTATGAAATCTATGTCTTATTCTAGACAGTACTCTCACATTGCACCAACATGTCATGAACATATGCAAGGCTGCATATCTTGAGCTGAGACACATCAGCTCCATTTGCAAATATTTTTCAGTTGCTGAAACTAAAACACTTGTGTGTTCATTAGTACTTTCAAGACTGGACTGTTGTAACTCAATTCTGTCTGGTTCATCTCAATATCTACTCCAGAAACTTCAAAAAGTTCAAAACACAGCTGCTCGGATCATCTTTAGAGTACCACGTTCAAAGCACACCTCCCCGCTACTCTGTACCATAGATTATCCATTTGATCCAGAATCAAATACAAAATTTGTTCTCTGTGCAATGTTTCACTGACAGACTCCAGTCTAGCATACCTATCTGGCCTCACCCATGTGTACACACCAGCAAGATACTTTAGTGCCTTTTCTGACAATTGTATACTCATTATTGCCACTATGAAAATGAAGTCATATGGAAAACGTTCATTTGCATACCAGGGTCCAGCAATGTGGAATGAATTGCCCATTGAATTTAGACACAAAGGCAGTGATCTCTTTTAAGAATTCTCTTAAAACTAACCTTTTTTGACTGCAAGAATAACTTACCGTATAGACCTAATAATGTTTCCTACCTTAAAGATTTTCCAATTTTATGGTGCTTGTTTTTATTTTTTGTGGTCATATCATTTATCATATCATTCTATAGATTAGGCGCTATGCAAAGTCTTCATTATTATTATTATTATTATTATTATTGTGATTTCATAGTTGAGTTAGAGAAGTTTCATAACCACCAACGGATTATGTATCCTCCATAATTTTGTTTTATCTGGAAGTTTAGTGAAGAAGTTGCACAACATCGCAACCTTTCCTGAAACATAAGTCAGAATTTCTGGCATGTTTTCTCTTCTCTTCATTAAATTCATCATCACACTATACATTATATATATATATACACTATATGAGCTTCATATAATTCTTTATATCTTAGAGCTTTTTGTGCTCTTGGAAGAAGCTTATACCGCTTTCCTATTGTCAATACAGTGTATTGCATGTATATTAACAACAATATAAATATTAAAATACATTCAGTATGTTTCCAGGTTAATATCTGAGTCAGCCAGCCTGACCCTTTCCAAATGGTCAATGCTAGCCTGACCCTTTCCAAAAGGCCAATGCTAGCCTGACCCATTTCAAATGACCAATGCCAGCCTGACTCATTTCAAATGGTTAATGCAAGCCTGGCCCTTTCTAAATGGTCAATGCAAGCCTGACCCTTTCTAAATGGTCAATGCAAGCCTGACCCATTCCAAATGGTCAATGCTAGCCTGACACCCTACACCTTTTGTTACTGTAAGTACAAAAGTCAGTGTTTGTGGCCACTAAATCAGGCTAGTTCCACATACACAAAGACTGTTTTTACCCTAATTACCTAAGTGCAGAATAACACCTGTCCAATTCTGCCATGGTCATTCATATGTACCTTGTTTTATTTGAAACATTCAACACCAAGCCACTTGTCAAGTATTTTAATAGCAACTTGTGGAAAGTTTCACTGCTATAAAGATTTAAGTGACAATTCTGAAAAATCACTAATCTTGTTTTATCAGATGAGCTGTGGTTTTCAGCTTAGAATATTTGGCATAAGTTGTACAATAAAAATGGATGGGTAGAAGATCCTACCGAAATTAAATAATAATCATGGGTGTAACAGTTGAAAATAATGTGAGAAGGCAGATAAAAGGTCCAAAATTAATATTACCCGTAATCTATTACAACCATGGGAAATTTACATTTCTTTAACAAATGTGTAGAACACGTTTCTTCAGCACAAGACCTGGATATAGTCATTTTTTATATCAATTGGAGCAAGCTCAGACTTAGGATACAAAATAAAGTTGGTATGACATAAATCAAATTTTGTCAGTAAATTCAATAAAATGTGAGAAGAAAAAAAATATTCAAGAAACCAAGTAGGAAAAGTTGTTAAACTGTAAAATTCATGTCAATGATGGCAAGTTGTAAATTATTTTTAAATTAAAAAAAACAATGTGATCATGCCTTGTCATACTTACAACAAGTCCCATCAGGGAATGAACTCCCTGGGTTGCAATTATTTCTCTCAGAAATGACCACTGTGTCCTCCAGCCATTTAGAATCAGCAACACTCTGAAAAAAGAATGAAAAGAAACACAAGAATAATGCATGTAAAGAAACACAAGTATAATGCATGTAAAGAAACTCAAGTATAATGCATGTAAAGAAACTCAAGAATAATGCATGTAAAGAAACACAAGAATAATGCATGTAAAGAAACACAAGAATAATGCATGTAAAGAAACACAAGAATAATGCATGTAAAGAAACACAAGTATAATGCATGTAAAGAAACACAAGAATAATGCATGTAAAGAAACACAAGTATAATGCATGTAAAGAAACTCAAGTATAATGCATGTAAAGAAACACAAGAATAATGCATGTAAAGAAACACAAGAATAATGCATGTAAAGAAACACAAGAATAATGCATGTAAAGAAACACAAGTATAATGCATGTAAAGAAAAAGAAGTAAAATGCACGTAAAGAAACACAAGTATAATGCATGTAAAGAAACACAAGTATAACGCATGTAGAGAAACACAGGCATAATGCACGTAAAGAAACACAAAAATAATGCATGTGAAGAAACACAAGTATAATGCATGTAAAGAAAAAGAAGTAAAATGCACGTAAAGAAACACAAGTATAATGCATGTAAAGAAACACAAGTATAATGCATGTAAAGAAACACAAGTATAATGCATGTAAAGAAACACAAGCATAACGCATGCAAAGAAACACAGGTATAATGCATGTAAAGAAACACAAGAATATCGCATGCAAAGAAACACAAGTATAATGCATGTAAAGAAATACAAGTATAACACATGCAAAGAAACACAAGTATAATGCATGTAAAGAAACACAAGTATAATGCATGTAAAGAAACACAAGTATAACGCATGCAAAGAAACACAAGTATAATGCATGTAAAGAAACACAAGTGTTACTAAATGCCCGATATGGCCCAGTTAGACCACCATGTTTTATTATTATCAAGGTGTCATGTTTCAGGCGCCATAATATTTGTTTAATAAATATAATTTTTCTTTGTATCCCATGACGCTTTTATTGCTTGCACATCATGTGCGAGTTATGTATCAATGCACACGACTATATATATCGTGTAGAAATCATGAAGGGTACAGCCACTAGAGAGTAGCTCTATTCAGCTGTTGGGGCATGTGCCATTTTCACTTAGTTTGAACCAAAGAGTTGGGTGAGTTGTATGTTTTTTAATCAACTCTTTTCATTGTTTACAACTAATATTCAGTTTTGTAATATACGTTCAATGTTGTCTTATGTAGTTTCGTTGTTTTATTGTACTTGTAATTCTATTTATTAAGAGGGTATGACCTATGCAATTTGGTACCGAGACGATAATTTTATCTGGTCGCTACTATGACTAATGTTGAAGACATACTATGTATGTATTAATGTCTTAGTATAACATATTTCTATTTTCATTGCATACCATTCCTATGTCACATTTCAGGTGGGTTATATTAGCCCATTTGTAACCATCGAATATTTTAAAGTAGTTAACAACTAAAGAAGACTATTCGGAAAGTTGTTTCTTTTCCATATTCAACTCACTGGGTATGAATAGCAGGATGAGCGTGTGAATATGAGGATGTCTGGTGCACCATTATGAAGTTAAACCACCAGTTCAGTGCCCACATGTACTGGAGGGTAGAGTGACCTTGCCGGAAAGCAGGCCAAGTCAACACGGAGATACAAATGTGGTGATATCAACATTGTGATAACAGTAGTTTTTGACTACATGAATTTTGTGATAACAGTAGTGTTTGACTACATGAATTTTGTGATAACAGTAGTGTTTGACTACATAAATTTTGTGATAACAGTAGTGTTTGACTACATGAAGTTTGTAATACCAGTAGTGTTGGACTACATTAAGTTTGTACCAAGTATTTGACTACATGAAGTTTGTAGCAAGTGTTTGACTACATGAGTCTGATATAGTACTCAAATCCAATTTCCTATTTGTTTTATATTCATATAATGTACTTTGTTTTTGTTATTCGCATGTCATGAGTGTGAATGTTTAATATATTTTCGTTGTCACTCATGAACGTGTTTATTATTTCTTGAAACCCTGCCCAGTCTTAAAGGGTGTCAGCTCAATTACGTTACAAGTATAATTCATGTAAAGAAACGCAAGTATAATGCATTTAAAGAAACACAAGTATAATGCATGTAAAGAAACGCAAGTATAATGCATTTAGAGAAACAGGTGTATAATTCATGTAAAGAAACACAAGTATTATGCATGTTGTTGTTGTTGTTATTGTTTTAAGGTTTAACACCATTTTTCAGCACAATATAGGCTATACATGGCGGACAGTATTAATGGTGGAGGAAGAACCCGGAAAACCCCCGGAAAGAACCACAGACCAACAAGAAGCCATAAACCATAAAAAACAAACAAACAAACTTCATGCATGCTTCCCATTATCCATGTATGGAGTATCAGCTGATGTTTGTTATCATGGCAATCCTCAGGATCAGACTCATTGAGTTTCAGTTATCAGTGTCCCCATACACCTAGCATCAGCCCTTGCAGCTCCATATACCAGTGTCAGACACACTTCACAACCCTACAATCTCCTCAGAGTCTTTCTTCCTGAGGTATTCCTATGGAACAAAAGGGCCATTGCCAAGTTTCATGCATTCACAACTTGGCTTTGGAACCCCAATTTGTGTCAGTACTTAAAGATACTCAACTTTAATGCACATACATACTTCATACCCACTACCTACGGTGCATGTATGGAGTATTGGCTTCTATTTGCTATCATAACAAATCCTTGGGATAAGACTAATTGAGTTTTGGTTATCAGTGTCCCCCTTGCAGCACTTGCAGCTCTATATACCACTGTCGGACACTCTTCACAGCCCTACAAACTCAACAGTCTCTCCATGAGACATTCTTATACAACAAAAATTTGAGAGATGGGCTGGTGCAGTGTGCATGTACATGTATAAACCTTTAATAAAAACCAATAATCATTGTCTTCCAATGTACAGGGAAAAAAAGAACTTGCCCAAATATCATTTTATATGTACAATAAAGTGCATATTGAACCTAATATGTATTGTGTGTTGTTTAAATTGTACCCAGTTTAAACTGGATATAAGTAATGTAGTTGAAATATCAACTTCTAGAAACTTGAATATAGGACTTAAAATTGTTAACAATAACATTCCTGCCAACAATGCCACCATTACATATAGAATGGAAGAGCTCTAAAACAAGACTTTAACATCACTGACAACAATGATGATACTAACATTACCACTTTTACTACCAGAAAGGTGATAAACATTGGGATTTTTCTTGGGTAACTGGTGATGGGGTCTAGACGAGTTGAACAAATTAATTGGGATTACAACTTTTGAGCAGTGTTCTAAAGCAATCACCATTACAGAGACTGCCATCTCACATCTGTCTGCATGGGTTTGAGTCTTGGGCACAGCCAATGTGGGTATGTGACAAAGCATGCTAGTAGTTTCTGCTGGTAGCTTCTCATGGGTCAGTGGTTCTTTACGGGTTTCTCCTGGGTTCTTCCTCCACCATTAATTTTGGCCGCCATGTATAGCCTATCTTGTGCTGAAAAATGGAGCTAAACCCTACAACAAATTTTGTGAGATGTTTTACATTTAGACTGGGGCCATTTACTTGTGATTTGATGTGATTTTCAACATGTATAAACCTTTAATAAAAACCAATAATCATTGTCTTCCAATTTACAGGAAAAAAAAGAAAAACAAAATCTGATGATTTGAAAATTTTTTTAATCTCTAAATGATCTTCTTATTTGCCAAGGAAATAATGGTGTGGTCTTGTCTGTTCATCATTCAACCCATATAATAGCTTGCTGCCAGTACAGCAAAACAAGAGATCCAAGTATGCATGGGATCACTGACATAGTGGCATTTGCCCAACAGTTCAATACAAGAGTATTCGGCCAGAAAATATAGGTCAGGAGGCAGATTTCTGATCAACTTATTTCCCATGTTGTTGATTGCCTATTTTATGAAAACCTCTATCAGTTGTACTGCATAAAAATAAATAAATATAGGGATAAATAAATTAAGGGATAAATAAAGGGATAAAAACAAGAAGGGATAAGTAAATGAAGGGATAAATAAATGAAGGAATAAATAAATAAAGGGATAAATAAATTAAGGGATAAGTAAATGAAGAGATAAATAAATGAAGGGATAAATAAATAAAGGGATAAATAAATGAAGGGACAAATAAATAAAGGGATAAATAAATAAAGGGATAAGTAAATGAAGGGATAAATAAATGAAGGCATAAATAAAAGAAAGAAAGATCACAAGTTAAGAAACTTGAGCAATAATATGTAACTTACTGGAAAAATAAATTTTCTTTCCACCAGTACTATAATTCTTGTAGCTTCAGTCAATGTATAGCTCACTTGACCAAATGATATGAAACCTCTGTAATGTAACAATGCTCTGTATTATTGCAAGGCAAAAAGAAATGAATGAACATAGAGGCTCTAACAGCATATTAGAATAATCCTGGAATAATCCTGGATATATATAGCAATGATTAAAGGGTAAGTTCTAAAAATGCAAAAAGTAACACAGTACATGAACGTGCTGACAATAAACACTTAATCAAGCATACATGTATTCCCACAAAATAAATGATGTTCCAATTCTTCAGGAAGAATATAAAATAGATGATGGAAAACTGTAAATGTGTCCAGTAAACTGTAAATGTGTCCTTGCAATATGGATGTGCCTTTCTTCAAGAGCCATAAATTACTAAATACAAAACTCCATTAAATGTTATAGAAAGACTAAGTTCCAATTCAAACTGAGGATAAAATTCCATAAGACTTTACTGGAAAATGATGAAAATCAGACTTGGTCTGTCGTTTTATAATGTCAAAACTCATATTTTTAAATATGGTTTAAGTTTTTCCAGAAGTTACTGAGTGGAAATTGCAGTGAAAAGTTGCAAGTTCATCAAGTGTTGTAACTCTGTATTTGCCAAAAATCATGCCGGTATTCTTATGGAAATAACTTATTTTGACTAAAAAGTTTGACTGGTGTGGGACTTATAGATCACTTATGAGTTACTTATACTTGTACAAAGAATGATGAATGAATCTTACATGTCAAAGCAAATATAAAGAACTGTTTTGTATACTTCTCTCTCTGTCTATCTCTGTCTGTCTCTCTGTCTGTCTGTCTGTCTCTGTCTGTCTGTCTCTCTCTCTCTCTCTGTAGATTGTGCAAGTTGAATACAGTGAGCATGCCAATCCATAAGCACACACTGTAGAAACCTTGCAAACAAGCAGTTTTCAATATACATTTTTTTTCTTTAATTTCATTTAAAACAATATTATTTTGCAGTAAAAATTTTTAATTTATTGTGGGCACTGAAAATCTATTTGACATCAAAATGATGCTTCAACTGCAAATAAAACTCCAGAGCTTGAAAGAGTTTTGGGATAAATAATATTATAATTTTGACTTGTCCATGCTTCCATTTCCAAAGTTTTAACCACTGTAATCTGCATTCATGGAATTATGTTAAACCATCTTGTTCCCAATGGCACTTTTTTATTTCCTCTTGGTGCATACAAGTTAAAAAGATTTACTAATGAGTCAAGTGAACACTTCATGTATAACAATATACCAAATCTGCATATAAAATACCTATTTAGCATATAAAATACCTCATTGGCATATGAACTACCTAATTGGCATATGAATAACCTAATCTACATATGAAATACCTAACTGGCATACAAGATCCAAATCCTTCACCTAAATGTCACATGTAGGTAAGTAAAAAGTAAAGGAAATAATCATATATATATATATATATATATATATATATATATATATATATATATATATATATATATAACCCTTATAAGTAATGAATAGTCATTAACTAATTAACTAGAGTACATGTTTTATCTGTATGGAAATCTTATTGAAAACACCACATTAATGCGTACTGTGATCTAATGTAATCTAAATCTAAAGATAGGTGTGTGTTTGGCAAATAATTATTTCTTAACAGTTTAATGAATAAATTTCACAAAGTATGTGTGTCAGACAGTTGTAAGGAAATAAATAAAAAGTCATTGTGAATCCTAGATACAGTCAATACATCCAACTTGAATTTTATAGTTTGAATATACCTAGACAGAAAGAAAAAGATACATATGAAAAAAAGTTTTACTTACCGATTCAAATAAATTTGTATAGCTATGAGAGCATTTACATTTGTACAATTTCCAGACACATTGACATTGGAACAGGCAGAACTATCACAGAATTGACGGATGATACCATTGGTTGTATTATCATTAAATTTCTTCATTATGCTTGTAATTAGTGCGGACAGAAACAAATCAGAACACTGTGCTTGAAGCTGATACTGCATTTGTACATCAATTTGATAATTATTCATGACTTTATCTGAAAAGAAAAAACATATCAAATGTATCTGCTGACAGACATCATTAATATAATCTTATATGACAGACCTCATCAATATAATATATGACAGATCTCATTAATGCAATCTTATGTGACAGACCTCATCAATATAATCTTATATGACAGACATCATTAATATAATTTTATATGACAGACCTCATCAAAATAATCTTATATGACAGACATCATTAATATAATCTTATGTGACAGACCTCATCAATATAATATGACAGATCTCATTGATGTAGTCTTATGTGACAGACCTCATCAATATAAACTTATGAGACAGATCTCATCAATGTAATCTTATGAGACAGTTCTCATTTAAATAATCCTGTGACAGGTCTCATCAATATAATCTTATATAACATACCTCATCAATGTAAACTTATTTGACAGACATCATCAATATAAACTTATGAAACAGATCTCATCAAGATAATTTTATATGACAGATTTCATCAATGTAAATTTATATGACAGATCTCATCGATATAAATGTATGAAACTGATCTCATCAATATAATCTTATGAGACAGACATCAGTAATATAATCTTATGTGACATACCTCATCAATATAAAATTTTATGACAGATCACATCAATGTAATCTTATATGACAGACCTCATCAATGTAATCTTATGTGACAGACATCAGTAATATAATCTTATGTGACATACCTCATCAATATAAAATTTTATGACAGATCACATCAATGTAATCTTATATGACAGACCTCATCAATGTCATCTTATGTGACAGACATCATTAATATAATCTATTAAGACAGACCTCATCAATATAAACTTATGAGACAGATCTCATCAATATAATCTTATATGACAGACCTCATCAATATAATCTTATATGACAGACATCATCAATATAATCTTATGTGACAGATCTCATCAATATAATCTTATATGACAGACCTCATTAATATAATATTATATGGGAGTGAGACATTTCAACCCCAAGAAAATTCCTAAGACATACTGACTCCAAAATACTCCAGCCAAGGGACAATTCATCGCCAATCCATGCCTACTTAAAACAATAACTAGAGCATTGCTAATTTTAATTTCCACTATTCATTGATGTCTCCAATTAAGGAAGATACCAACACATCTCTAAGTCACTGAAAAAGATGTCAACACATAATTATAATTAAAGTCACTTTTTATTAAGTTAATGAATGCAGGCTGATCTGAATGAAAAGAAATCACATTTACTGCAAACTTTAAATGTGTATAAAAAATACGATTTTTAAAAAACAATATCAATTAGCACATTGCTAATATCATTCCCACTAATCACTCAGTGATTAAATGATATCTACAATTAAAAAAAGATGTAAACATTTAATTATAATTTAAGACACTTTTATTAAGTTAATCAATGCACTTTACTTTGAATGAAAAGAAAAATGTCTCAAAATTAAATGCACCACATGCTTTAAATTTGTACAAAAGGGCAAACAAAATTTCACTACATGCCATTTTGTATCCTATGCTATAACAAGGGTGTTTGGTATACCTGTTGTAAATTTTGGAATAATTTCTATTAAATACAGTTTAATACACTGTGATATTTTGATTGGATATATTTTGGTATAATATGAACTGTACTGTGTTCATTGTGACAATGGCATTTTATCCTTGTGTAAAATGCTATAGGCATATCAGGCCTCGCCAGCCAGCTTTGTCTTGTAATAGAAATGGTAGCATCTCATTTGCAATGCAGGGTAGTGTAATAAAATGTCACAGACATATCAGGCCTCGCCAGCCAGCTTTGTCTTGTAATAGAAATGGTAGCATTGCATTTTCAATACAGGGTTGTGTAATAAAATGTCACAGACATATCAGGCCTTGCCAGCCAGCTTTGTCTTGTAATAGAAATGGTAGCATCTCATTTGCAATGCAGGGTAGTGTAATAAAATGTCGCAGACATATCAGGCCTCACCAGCCAGCTTTGATTTACAATACAGGGTAGTGTAATGATTCATTATCTTTTTTATTCTGTCAGTCTTCCTCTCATAAAAATGTATTTATTTCTGAATTGAACATACAGAGTAGCATAGATGTTACTATTATATATGCATACATTTTATATATACACACACACATGCATATATATATATATGTATGTATGTATGTATGTATGTATGTATGTATGTATGTATGTATGTATGTATGTATGTATGTATGTACATGGTAAATTTGTTCTTTTTTGTTAACTGGTAATTCCTGTTGTCATATATGTGGTAAATGTGTTCTATTTTGTTAACTGGTAATTCCTGCTGTCATGTATGTGGTAAATGTGTTTTTGTTTTTTTTTAAACTGGTAATTCCTGCTTTCATATATGTGGTAAATGTGTTATTTTAAAACTTGTAATTCCCACTGTCATGTATGTGGTAAATGTGTTATTTTAAAACTTGTAATTCCCACTGTCATGTATGTGGTAAATGTGTTCTTTTTTGTTAACTGATAATTCCTTCTGTCAGATACATGGTAAATGTGTTCTTTTTTGTTAACTGGTAATTCCTTCTGTCATATATGTGGTAAATGTGTTCTTTTTTTGTTAACGGGTAATTCCTTCTGTCATATATGTGGCAAATGTGTTCTTTTTTTAAATTGGTAATTCCTTCTGTCATATATGTGGCAAATGTGTTCTTTTTTTGTTAACTGGTAATTCCTGCTTTCATATATGTGGTAAATGTGTTCTTTTTTTAAACTGGTAATTCCTGCTGTCGTATATGTGGTAAATGTGTTCTTCTTTTGTTAACTGGCAATTCCCACTGTCATGTATGCAGTAAATGTGTTCTTCTTTTGGTAACTGGTAATTCCCACTGTCATATATGTGGTAAATGTGTTCCTTTTTTGTTAACTGGTAATTCCCATTGAAGTGAAGAGTGCTTCTATCATCCATGAAATGGAGCTTTCATGCTCTCAAGTTTATGTATTAGGTCTTGCGCATGTTGTGGTTTTCAGTCAATGGAAAGTTATATAATGTTATTGATGGACTCTGCATTGTCATTAGTCAAGTTCACAAGTTCAGTATTTTTGCAGCTAGGTTTTTGAAAAAATATTTCTGTGGTCAAGGTTTCAAGTTATTCGTAAAGTATGGTTTAAATATGCTATTCATTGATGATTGTTTCCAGAAGTTCCGATTGGCTTTCAAAATCTATTCTAGTATTTGCATCTGTCAAGGGTCATTATTACATCACATTCACCTTTTCCATCCGTATTATATTTTGAAGGAAGTGCTTGACATTATCCTTCAGATATTTAGTGCAAAGATACCATTTAGTCGAGGGGAATGCATGCTCTGTTGGCTTGGTTATACTCTTCTCATCATCACTTTCAAATTCCATCATTTCAGGCACTCTTAGTCAACATCTCTATCTAGCTCTGTAGCAACATGCTCCAGAAAGCTCTTGTAAATTTGGTAAGAAGCGTCTGTGTGCAGAAGGACAGGACCAATACAAATCAGATGTTCATTTGTACTGTTTCCAACAACTCTTTGATATGTTATACTATCATTTACGCGTCAATAACTCTTTATGAAATTTGTTTTGTAAATATAATGCAATGAAAGCACCACTTGCTAGAGAATTCAATAATCAATAAATATGCATTACTGTTTGATAGTGTTGATAATGGCCTAATTTATTAAAAAGTTAACTTCATATTTCTCTATTGAAACATTGGAAAGTTACTTTGGTAAAAATAAATGTAAAAAAATAAATATAAATAATACATAATAATAAATATAAATGATAATAATATAAAAATATAAATGATAATAACAATACACATGTACATAATAATAATAATAAATAACAATAAATAATAATACAAATAATAATAATATTTTTAAATAGTATATAAGTGCAATAACATATCTTTTTCCTGATTTCAGCTTGAAACTTGATATATTAAATAAATTTAAAATTATCAAAATCTACCCTTTTTATTGTCTTACAATGCTTGGAAAATAATTATTAATTCAAAAATAAACGAGGTATGTGTATTTCATCCTTTGTATTTCTTCTTTTAATCAGTCTGTAATTTGGGACAAATCAGCTCATAATTTGTGCTGAATAAGAATGTTCCCAATCAGCTATGATCCATATCAGCCTTTTACCAAGACTGACAAAACGGAGGTGGGGAAGCAAGTTTTTAATTTAAAAATATATGCCTCTTTCAATATTAACAGTGACAGTACTAGTACCAAAAGATACCCTTTATAAATTGAATTCAGACTATGTCCACGAGCTATGACATCTGCATCACTTAAGACATCTTTAGATAAAGAGACAAACACTATTTCTGTCAATGTGGACTAGGACCTTTTAAAAAACCTTTTAAATTATTGTTTACTGACCAGCGTTTCTGCGATCTGTATCATGTAAAAGGACAACAATGCTAACTGAATTGTAAGAGATGACTTTATTTAATGTACAGTGGCATCTATAGATACATACCTTGTGGTGGCAAGCAGCTTTAATTACTGCTTTGTACAAAGGATTTTAAATCCAGTAACGGCATCATCATTGCTCAACATGTGTAATTTTTGGCATGTCCTCTTGATTCGCTATTGAGACATAGTAATTCATACATTGACAGAAAGAATGTAACATGCAGAACACCACTAATTGTATTTATTTCAGTCAATACATATGACTATAAGGAATAAATTTTATTTTTCAATTTACAGCATCTGGTTACATATCACCCCATCCACCTGACTAAAGGTCCAAAAGCGTGAATGACTAATTTATCATGTAAACAAGATTACAAAACCATCTACTCGACCTAGGTCACAATTAGCATATTCTGGAAATAATATGACTCAATGGAATTTTGCATTCTAGAACAGTTTGGGTTCTTATCAAAGTATAATCTATGATAAAAATATAATGCAAATTAAAGTGTAAGCAATATTGTCATTTTTTGTCTATAACACATGAATATTAGAGTAAACAAATGAAAATTTATCCAGTATTAATGCTTGATTAATAGAAAGAACACTTATTATGTACTTATTATATATTGGTGTCTTTAACTGATGTGACATCCCTAGATAAACTTTTGGAACATATGGGATATTTAAGTGCATTTGAATTAAACGACTTAATGAGGAAATTGTATAACACAATATTATAAAATTAAAGAGATTTGATGCATAAGAGTTAGTTTCCATAGGTTATCGGAAATATGACCATCAACCAATACTATCAATTATTGATAGTAACAATGTCCATATGTATGTTTGCTTTGTTTTTGCTTCTTGGTAAGTTTTTGAGAGCTTTGGTGCGAATATATGTAACATTGTGGTGTTCTCTGATAGTATTGGGGTATTTAGATATATATGACCACTTTCTATGCTGTTTGAGCTAATTCATATATTCCAGGGTGAACATACACACACATACACCCACAGAGTCCAGGGAGATGGAATCTTTATAAAAAGCATGTTTACTCAAGAGTAATGAGAATTCTATACCAGAGATGAGGCTGGTAATTAAACCATTCAGTTAAAACTTAATTTGAAAGAAATGGAGACATTATTATCGACTATCAATCATCAGGCCCATTTTGGTGATACACACGCAAACATCAACATTTTAAGTGAAAAGATAGAAGAAAATATGTACAAGACATTAAAAATCCAGTGACTGAACACTAACAGGGGATATGAAGGAGGGACTCCAAAAGAATTGGATGCCTCCAGATTTTTCTTTGCAGTCTGGTAGTTTCTGTTTGCCTATCTCTCTCCATCTTATATATACATGAATGATCATGAATGCAAAAGAACTGTACTACTCAGCATTAAGAAAGTGGAAATAATGACAAGCGTGGCAATGTAAGCAACTAGCAGAAATAGCAATATTTAAAAACAAATTCTTTCTGGGTCAATTTTATGTTATTTCAAATCTTTGGATTGTTACTTGCTTAGGCTCAAATAAACAGTAACATAGAAAGAGTGAAAATAACAAGCTTGTAAAAACTTAATAAACAATTTATTGAGCACAAATATTTTCCAGAAAAGAAAAATAAACTTACGGTTTTAAGAATCAATTCCCAAAATTATTCCAAAAATAATTCAAAATATAATCCACTAGTGAAATTGCAAAAGTCTGGTAATAAAATCTCCTAATAATTCCCAGTTCAAATCTTAGTGAAGCATCCAAGATGGAAGACGATGTCACGTGATGAAGTCAGTTCTGGTCTTATGAAATTCAATGAGCACAAATGTTTTCCCAGATAAATAACAAAATAAATCCTCTTGATCCAAACGAATTGAAATAATTTCCAGTACAAGGTAATTTAAAATAACTTAAAACAAAACAACTTAGTATTCTAACAGCCCAGCTTATACTAAATAGTTAGCTCCAAAACATAATTTATATACCTGTTTTTACATAAACAAGGAAGGGGTCACATGATCTAGAATCTTTAGAACAAATTTACGTTAAAAAAATCTCGTGCACACCGTATGACCCTGATGAGAATCAGTTATTTTCACTCTCAAGAACTAAAAATAGAAAGATGTTTACAACAAAGCTCCATAATGTCCTTGTCTCCTGCAATACTTAGATTACCAAGACTTATTCAGGCCTTTTATAGAATAGTCCTTGACTAATGAGTCACATTCTATAAATAAAGCATTATTATTATTATTATTATTATTATTATTATTATTATTATTATTATATGTCTGGGGAAATATCATGTCTGTATAATGCTCTTCAATTATTTTGCTAGCTATTTCATAAGAATGTGTCTGTATTATGTGAATAAAATTGTTTTGTGTTCATTGTAGCAGAAATTCCAGTTCTGATTAAGTTAATACGCAAGGTATCAATGTAAGCTGACAGACTTAAAATTTGTTCTGTTTGACATGGCCCTTATGTGACAACAAAATGATATTAGAGCACTAGGTTACTAACACATGCAGGGTCCCGAGTGGCTGAGTCGTCTAAAGCACTCTCCATCATGGATCACTGCCATCTCACCTCTGTCTGCATGGGGTCGAGTCTCAGATTCGGCCAATGTGGGTATGTGAGAAAGCTTGTCAGTAGCTTCTCGTGGGTCAGTGGTTCTTTCCGAGGATTTTTCCTGGGGTTTTCCTCCAACATTAATACTGGCCACTATGTATAACCTATCGTGTGCTGAAAAATGGTGTTAAACCCTACAACAACAACAACAGCTAACAAGTGCCTTTGTATTCTGTAAAATGTGACAGTGGTCACTCCATGTTCACCACATGAATTATATAAACAAAAGCTTCAGTTGTACCCCAAAATAGCTGACATCATGAGCACATTTATACAATGTCATATCTAACTAATTATCAAACAACAATTGCATTTTTAAGTTTTCTATATGATATGTTATCTTATGTCATGACATTTCCAGATCAACAATATTTGTAATTTTTTTTAAAATCTTTGTCTTTGTGTCAAAAGTCGTATAGTACCTAACCCTTTTACCATAATTCTAATGATCAAGTAGAAAATAAGTATACATTAACTGCGCTTGCAAAAGATGTCAGACTGCATGGCAAAAAGACATGAAGATGCAGTGTGCTAAACAATGCGTCCATGTCCAGAAAGTGCAACGATGAAGAGCATTTACTATTTTTATGATTGATACAGAATACATTAATATATGATATAGACATAATTCTCACATGCAATCAAAGAAGTTCACATACTACTCAAATCATTTTAACATACACACCATGAGAAATGTGAATCTGAACAACTTTTACAGATATCAATTCAAACCAGATATATTGATTGTAGCAGGTATTTTGTTCTTCTTAACATTGACCTGAATATAATTAATTAAGGTACATGGAGATACTAAAAATGCAGCATTTTGAAAGAATGCTTTTAAACAGCAGCATAAATATTCTAAAATGAAACGATTTCTTTTTAAAGCTGGATGACTACAACATCTTTATGACATCAATGTTTTGTTGCATTAAAACCCTGCATCAAAACAAGTTTAGAATACCACCAGATTTTCATAAAAAAAGGACTTGTCATCTTCATTATCTTTATGTCAGAATATTCTAAACTTGTTTTGATGCAGGGTTTTAATGCATCAAATGCACCTAATTGTAAACTTTCCATTCATCATGCTTTATTGAACTCCTTTTCTCTTAAAGGTTCAAACCAGGTTGCAACAAAATCTGGTGGTATTCAGATTTTCATAAACAAATGACTGGTCATTATCTTTATGTCAGAATACCAGAATGAATATAACATGAATCTAACACCAGCAACTGCATAAAAATTTGCCAGTATGTTACAATTATGTAAGAATTAATTGCATATTTAGTTACTAATGACATTACTTTCATTTAACACATTAACCCCTGGAGGATTTTGTTATTTGTACATAAAATGCGGGTAGGAAACACATTTTGGGGTCTATTTCTGAATACATCCAAATACATTGACTTCCAAGCAATTTTCCATTAGCCTAATGCCTAGTTGTGTTAGAAACATTGTTTTAAAATTGGTTATTTTGTTAAAACAGGAGCAGAAGGGTAGACGTTGGAGTTCTTTGTTTGTGCTGTTATTTTGAGATGTTTCAAAATAGTTTCTGGTACTGTGTAGATAGATGATAAACTGTTTTTTTTATGAACTTTCAAGATTGGAGCAAGATAATAGTATGGTTGCAATTTCTGCAGTAACAAATGGAGGATTTATTCTGTAAATGATTTCAGATGGTGTCAAGGTGAACTGTAACAGCATCTCTAACATTTTGTCTACTTTCTAACCATCAGGAAACACAAATATGTGACCTAAATGAGAGCCTCTAATTGCATTAATTTGAAAAATTAAGAGAATTTGCTGAATTCACAATGATAGAATATTACTTTCCTAAGTTTAAACAACCAAGGCTGTAATTTTAATGTGATCTGTAGCGAAACACTTTGAATTTGATAAAAAGATACAGGTCTTAAGCCCCTGATTTTCATTTGAAGAGTAGAGGCTTTTATTTTTTAGCCTAATGAATAGAGAGAACCCACCATGCTTAATTTGGTTGTTAATTTGTATTAGTTTTAAATTACTCACATCCACAAGAGGGCAGAACTTTGTCCATGTATGGATTTGTAGCATTGAATACTCCCAGGACACCACATGGAATATACCTAGGTAGGGCTGCTGTAGGTTCATAACTAGTATTTGTGCATTTCACTGCTGAGATGCTGTCCACTTGCATCCCCTTGTACATGTACCTTATTAAATTAGCATCCGTCTTTGGCAATGGACAGTTCTCATAGTCTGGAATGCAAGTTTATATTCATTCTTTTAAGCCAGTGAAGAAAAACAAAAATGAGAATTACCTAATGATCAAAATTATTCCAATGTGACTGATACAATAAATATGCTCTTGGATTGGTAGGAAAAGAAGATTCTTGGGGAAATAAATTGCATATTTGTAAAATTCAACAAGGTGCACAATGTCCTTACATCTAATATATATATTTTTTTCTTCATACCCACCAAATTTCTTACTGTTTCACACCAATTATTTCGTCATTATAAATAAAATGCTTTTAAAGTTTGGACAATCAAAACTTGCTTTATCAGATATTGGACTAAGACAAAACACATTATTTTTATTTTAACTAGGCATAACTTACACTTGACATAAATTGGAAATCGGCAATCCTGATAATTTCCACTTTCATCTTTGGCCACAAAGATGGCATCATATTGTCCAAGTGGATATGTTGCATCTGAAAGGTACATGGAAGCTAGATACAGTGTGTCATCGACTAGATTTTCAATTTACTGATCGTCATACAAATGGAAAACTTTCAATTTTGAGCTACAAATTGTTAACTGTATACGTTTTATTTGATCTAATAGTTACTAATAAATATTTTTATTTGATTTAATACAACTGATTTTTATTTGATTTAGTATAAGGAATCATTTCTTATTTGATTTAGTACAGTTACTAATGATTTTTTAAAATTTCATTTAGTAAATTACTAATAAATGTTTTTTTTTTTGATTTAGTAAAGTTACTAATGATTGTTTTTTTATTTGATTTAGTAAAGTTACTAATGATTGTTTTTATTTAATTTAGTACAGATAATAATGATTGTTTTTATTTGATTTAGTTCAGTTACTAATGATTGTTTTTTTATTTGATTTAGTAAAGTTACTAATGATTGTTTTTATTTAATTTAGTACAGTTACTAATGATTGTTTCTTTATTTGATTTAGTACAGATAATAATGATTGTTTTTATTTAATTTAGTAAAGTTACTAATGATTGTTTTTTATATTTGATCTAGGACAGTTACTAATGAATGTTCTGAATGCAATGTGACACTTTTGGACAGATTTATCATAATATTATATTCTCCTAGATAACATATACATATAAGAACTTTATTTCTACAAGGCAACTTATCAAATTCAGCGAAAAAGGCACTGTAAAAATATATGATTCTTCTTTTCACAGATATGCAGGTAACTTTTAAAGACAAAAACTCAGGGTGTGACTACGAGAATATGACAAATTTATCTGAACATAGATTATTCTCATTTCATGATCATCTCAGCTAAATATATCTTTGAAATGGCTTCTCAGGGTATTCACAAATCCAATTGTTCAACTTTCAAGATGAACTCAACTTGGGTTTGGTCATAAGCTCAAGTTGCCAAGATACCTGACCATGGGCAATTAGAAAAAACAGAGAGAGGGGGAAATGGGTTGTATTTGTAATAAAAGTTCCACCAATCTGGTCACAGCTCCCAAACCAAAATTGCAAGCTTAGTTTTGCAAGCTTGCGCAAGCTTATTTTTGCAAGCTTGCGCAAGCTAGTATTTGGAACCTTGCGGCAAGCTTGCGCAAGCTTATTTTTGCAAGCTTGCGCAAGCTTGTATTTGGAATTGCCGCAAGCTTACGGCAAGCTTGCATTTGGAATTGCCGCAAGCTTGCGCAAGGTTGCGGCAAGCTTGCGCAAGCTTGTATTTGGAATTGCCGCAAGCTTACGGCAAGCTTGCGCAAGCTTGTATTTGGAATTGCTGCAAGCTTGCGCAAGCTTACCGCAAGCTTGCGCAAGCTTACCGCAAGCTTGTATTTGGAATTGCTGCAAGCTTGCGCAAGCTTACGGCAAGCTTGTATTTGGAATTGCCGCTAGCTTGCGCAACCCAAACCAAAATTGCAAGCTTATTTCATGCACTCAAGCCATTCCTATTTCCACACATTTTAAAAACCTTTTTAAAAGTTCATTCAAACTTTTTGTGTCTTGGTCTGTCAGTAACCCAAAAGTACAGATGCCATGTTTTGCAAATATAAAGCTAATAAACTTCAACTTTGTAAAAAAAATCACAATTAAAATAACATTGAGCATTAAAAAGGTAACAACAATTTCAAACAATTAAGTGCAGTACATGATATAAATTGTTGATGCCCTGTGATCTGTAGCACATTTATGATAACTTCGTTGAAGCTAGCTTCAGTAAGACAGTTACTAGGGTTCTCCTCCTAATTCCTTTTTAAAATGTTACAAAACAAAAGCATATGAGTTATCCTTTGTGATTTTAATGTTTGGAAAACGTGTGCAAAATAATTCACCAGCAACACTAGTAACTGAAAGATAAAGGTTTATTTCGAAAAGAAATTTAATAAATATAATTTCGATCGAATTTTATTAAGGTTTTCTCTGGTATTTATATATGTCACAAGTTCAGGCTGAGTTGTGTGTGATGAAGCAGGAACCTGATGCTTATCAGCGTTTTCGTGCGCATTCATGCCTAATAGCGAAATCACATTACACAATTTGCAAAACGTCGTTTTCTCCGTTACCATATGGCTTCATAAATCTACACAAGACGGCACCTTGTCCTTCCAGTTGTTTCCTTCTCTTTTTCCTGGAGAAAATTCTGAATATTTCTCTTTCCTATCCTGATGCTTATTAGCGTTTTCGTGCGCATTCATGCCTAATAGCGAAATCACATAACACAATTTGCAAAACGTCGTTTTCTCCGTTACCATATGGCTTCATAAATCTACACAAGACGGCACAATTGTCCTTCCAGTTCTTTCCTTCTCTTTTTCCTTGAGAAAATTCTGAATATTCCTCTTTCCTATTTAACATGATTAGAAGCTGAAGATTCTTCAACAACGGTAACTTTTTGCGAAATCAAATATGGCGGATAAAGACACAGTAGCCTCGATTTCAAATGAACCAATCGTATTGTAGAACTGCATTCAAATAGTATACATGTGATAAATTCTATCAAAATAGAACCAAATGCGCGTTCTAAACTGAAAATTCCAAAGAAACTGTTATTATTTACTTTAATTAAAAAAAACGTATTTTTTGCCCCCACAAAACGTATACTGTATTCAGGTCCGACATCATCTGACCCTGTGTCAGGTATACCTCATATTCTGGTACAAGTTTGATTTTCTTACATGGCTTTTTTGTGGAATTGCAAAAGTTAAATTATGACTTACTAAATGCTGAGAAGGTTAAAATTTCCTTGACCTACCTGCATATTTAATGATTAAATAATGTAATCTTATAGTTGAAATGTAGTGGAAAACAAATATTTTCAGCAAAAACATTATGATAAATTTCATTGTTCAAGTTTATTCATTCACTGCAAGCAATTTTTGTGCATGATAGTTTGATACAAGCATGGTCTCAGTCTTTTACAAGAATGGTAATATATGAAGAAACTTATTGCAAGCTATTTTAAATTTATTTTCTGACACATATAAGAAAACTTGAGCAAGTTAGTTTTACTTTCTGAAGAAAAGAAATAAGCTTGCGCAAGCTAGTTTTACTTTCTGGAGCAAATATATAAGAAACCTTGTACAAGCTTGCGCAAGCTTGTGCAAGCTTGCGCAAGCTTGTACAAGCTTGCGGTAAGCTAGTTTTACTTTCTGAAGCAAATAAGAAACCTTGTACAAGCTTGCGCAAGCTTGTACAAGCTTGCGCAAGCTTGTACAAGCTTGCGGTTATATCCAGCTTGCTTGCCTTAAGCTTGCACAAGCTTGCGCAAGCATCCATGTTAGCTTATAAACATCAAATCAGCTTATCGCAAGCTTGCCGCAAGCTTGCCACAAGCTTGCGGCAAGGATGCATTTTGGTTTGGGAGCACTTGTATCTGCACCATTTTTAGTGTTTATGTGTATCCCATTCTGCAATTATATATCATTTTCATCTCAAGGTCAATATTGCATTTTCTTGCACAGTGATGATGTGAATAATTACTATTTAAAATAAGTTTTGACAAGAAATATATATATATATATATATATATATATATATATATATATATATATATATATATATATATATATATATATATATATATATATATATATATATATATTTTATATTTTAATCGTAATATTCTACGTAGCATTAGTTAAATAACTCCAGAGCAGTTTGTGAGTTTGCCAATTCCAGAACAATTCATTAGTCCAAGACAGAGGTTCAGTATTAACTGCTAATAATATAACTTTTGTGATATTTCTTTGACTTGTGTCTTTTGGATATAAAATGCATTTGTCGATAATAATTAACCACCAGGTGGATTTCATATAAAATGTGATCAATACATGTATAATGAAACTGTAGAACCCACAAGCAATATTTATTTGTTTTGGTTTTTAGGGTTTAACATCATTTTGCAGCACACGATAGGCTATACAAGGTGGCCAGTATTATTGGTGGAGGAAGAACCTAGGAAACACCCTGGAAAAAACAACCAACCCATGAGAAGCTACTGGCAAGCTTTCTCACATAACTACATTAGCCAAATCTTAGACTCAAACCCACACAGACAGAAGTGAGATGGCAGTGATCCTTAACGGAGAGCGCTTTAGACCACTTGGTCACTCAGGGCCCCGCAGTATTTATAACTGGCAGTTTAAGTGATAATTACTGGAGACCAATACATACTAACTGCTTGGCAATTGGCTATATGGATAAAAATAAGTCTTCTCAATTCAAAAGTTGGCTTGTCAGATATTCTCATGAAAATTGCTGGTCACTAGATAATAATTATTTGGTAAATGCCAATCTGTCAGTTATAACTATAAATAGATCATTATAAGCAATGTTGCTTCCAATATTGTTGATGTTCCTGATGAGACTAGTCTGGTATCTAGGCACAAAATGGAATATTGATAAAGTTTCAGGCTCTAAAAAAACTTTTATTTAAAAAACAAAAATAACCAGTATGATGCTAAATGTGCTGTAAATTTCCAATGACCCCAAATCCAACCCCTATTATTAAAAAAAATATCCTTGTAATTCATGTCCCCAACCCCAAATCCCACCTCAGTCTATTTGAACAAATATACTTAAACAGACATAATTTATGTCCCCAACCCCGAATCCCACCCCAATCATGTTAAACAAATATAATTAATCAGATATAATTCATGTCCCCAACATACAACCCCAACTCTATTATTATAAACAAATATACTTATAAAGACATACTCCATGTCCCCAAGCCAAACCACACCACTATCATTATAAACAAATATACTTATAAAGACATACTCCATGTCCCCAAGCCAAACCACACCACTATCATTATAAACAAATATACTTATAAAGACATACTCCATGTCTCCAAGCCAAACTACACCACTATCATTATAAACAAATATACTTATAAAGACATACTCCATGTCCCCAAGCCAAACCACACCACTATCATTATAAACAAATATACTTATGAAGACATACTCCATGTCCCCAAGCCAAACCCAACCCACATCTACATCACTTAAGTCTAATATGAGTATTCAAGACACATCTACATTAGCAGCAGAGGGGGCAGACAGACCAACTTTATAGGCGTCGATTTGGCTTCCTCCTCGTAAATACTTAATAGAAGGGTTGATTTGGCAAACTAAGGCTTCCTCATAAATGCTTAATAGAAGCGTCCATTTGGCTAACTAACGCTTCCTCGAAATTGTTAGCAATTCATCAAAAAAAACAAAAAAACAATGATTTTGGCACCCCCCCTGCTGCTATGGGTTAAAATAATGGTTCCTACAATGCTGCCTATTATTTATCAATAACAATCAATGATATATGATCAACCAGTTTCGCTGCATAAGATTCTAAAGAACGTTTATCATTGTATGGTATTTTCCGATATAGTTTATAAAAATCTATATAGGTAATCAATCCAGTTATATTTTTTTATTATATACCAATCATATTCAAAATGAAATCATTGATTACTAAACTTAATAATCTATTTATGAATTTTATTTTAACCTTGGAGGTGGACATATAATATTTATAATTCCAAGGATTTTTTCGATGATTTTTATCTAATAATACAAAAATATCATTCCATACTTGTTGGGAAATTGTGCTACTTATTTGTACATAAAACCGTCTTTTATCATCATATTGGTTATAACTGATAAATCCCCACCTTACCGCTATTATACATAATTCATTTAATTCAATATTGAAAATTCTCCGGGTAGCGCTAACCGAATATTTTATCAAGTCCGACATGATATCTTGATCTTGGATCATGTAAATTTATCGTTACAAATCCATGTGGGATTGACCGAGCGCGACTAAAGAAATTTCTAAAGAGATTATAATCCATATCACCGCCGCACCAAATTTGCCAAATATTTCTAAGAGAATGTGTATCAACTCCATTGAATACAGCAAGAATATTACAGTTATCTCTGATCACTTTTGGTATTTGAGTGTATCGTTGAGTGACATATATCATGTCAGTGTTTTTATGCCTGCCTCTGGAAAATATCCTAGCAGGGTTCTTTTGATTATTTAACATCACATCATCATATACGACCAAATTGTTAATACTTCCATCAATATCATCAATGCTCGTTGCTTCCTCGATATCGGTTATAAACTCAATAATACCCTCACAGGTGATTTCTGCTGCCTTTTCGTTGTAATCCTTTAACACGTCGTAACAACGCTGATCGTCTACACTCGGAGCGACCAAACACAGCTTCTTCCATTTCATCCATCTCGCTATCAAATTAAATAGCAGTTGTGTTTTACCACTTCCAGATGGTCCGATTATAATCATTCTAATTGAATTCGGCAACATTGCATGGTGTTTAATAGGTTCCCGTTTTCTGGTGGCTGAATAATCAATTACATTCATGTTATTATAAATATATTTATGGATCTATATTGTGTGAAATGTAAGAAGCGTACTGGCACAGATGACTTGACTATGATTAAAAATAAAAATAACCGATCAGCACTTTCTGGCAAGTGTGTACAATGCAGTACAAAGAAATTTAGATTTGTTTCCAAGGATTTAAAAAAAAAAATGAGGAGGTGATATTGCAGCCAAGTTAGTAAAACTCCCGGGAACACCATGGGCGAAGTATCCAGGAGAAAAACACCTTCCAGGGTATAATTATTGTGGACCTGGAACCAGACTTGATATCAGACTCGATGATCAAAACCAACCCCGACCCAGTGAAAACCCAATAAACGCTATTGATAAGGCGTGTCATGCTCATGATGTTGCTTATAAAAGTAGCAGTCTGCAACATAGACATATCACAGATGTGAAATTAATTCACGCACTGAATTCTATCACTGATAAATCTTTCAAAGAAAAATTGGCTTCATTTTTGATAAAATCGGTGATGAACGGTAAATTAATGTTGGGTGCTGGTAATTAATAACAACATGGAATCTATTTATTATTCTCCAAGAGGATACTGGAGGGGTAAAACAGCAATTGGAAAACTCGCTAGCATCTCAAAGGTGAAAAATACTACTGCAGCGGATTGGTTATCCAAACAGGCAATATTTATCTACCGCCGCCTAAACAAATTAACTACTCGCATTTTGATGTGACCGTCCCTAATGAAGTTCATCAGGCTAATATACTATTAGTGCCGCATGATGGTTTTTACAAGTACGCGCTAACCGTAGTTGATGTTGTGAGTCAATACAAAGAAGCAGAGCCATTAAAAGCAAAATCATCAACTGAAGTTGCTTCTGCATTTGAAAGGATTTATCGAAGGGGTCCTCTGTGCTGGCCAAATCTAATACAAGTTGATCCTGGCAAGGAATTTCAGGGTGCGGTTCTATCAACAATGAAGCATCATAATGTCTCCAACAGACGAGGACATACTGCACTACATCGCGATCAGGCAATTGTTGAACGATTTAATCAGATGCTTGCTGAGCGGTTATTTGGATATCAATACGCGAAGGAGTTTATTCAGGATAAATTATCCCGTGAATGGGTCAAGAGATTACCAGGTGTAATCACCGCACTAAATAATGAGATTACTCGAACAATCAACATGAAACCTAACAACGCGATTAAAAAAAAGTATATACCTGAAAAACCGCAAAAAGATTTTTCAAAACATCCAATACTCAGCAATGTCACTGTTAGGTATTTATATGAACCAGGAGAGCTCGAAGGTGGCACAAAAAGAGCTACTGATCCTATTTGGAGTGTCACCATGCATAAAATATCTAGTATAACACGATCTACGGGTAGACCAGCAATCTATTGACTGGATTCAACTGCTCCTCAGCGAGGATTTACTCGTGAACAACTGTAAGTCATACCAGAGGATACTCAATTACCACCACGTGGTCTTAACTAGCATCTCTTCATTTGTTGCACTCAAGGCAAGTCAGTATCACATTATCGCTGGTATGACCAATACTATAATCTTTTCTATCCACAGTAAATTGTCGAGGATCTTTATCCGACCAACACCAACTCATTACACAATTGCAACTCGTGCAGTTATTATTCTGTTGTTGTTTCAGTGTAATTATTAATTCAGCATCAATGTCAAATTCTCTATTATTTTTTTTATCCTGTTGTTTATAACCAGATAGTTTTTTCCTGATTATATCATCGCTGACAATATCATTGATTGTAGTGTCATTATCATCTAAAACAATTCTTCGAAGCTGATTTATTCTTCGTACTCTGGATACTGCGAGATAAACTAAATTCGACCACTAGATGTGATTATCTACCATCCAAACAATTGTATCTGATATAATAGTTAATTCCTGTGAAGAATGTATCGTTGCTGCGTAACCTAGCGTCCATGGGGATTTATCAGCACGCAATGCATCTTCGACGACATTGATATCAACCAGCATAGTATCATTTAACACTAAATTCTGCTTCTCACTTTGTCCTGGAATATCATCTTCAATATTTTGTTTTCGTGTATCCTTGGGTCTATAACACAGCAGTGTTGGAAGTGTTGCAAATTTTTCTTTATGCAATTCAAATAACTTCATCTGAAGTGTGTCTCTGACTATTTTTCTACTTGCCACTATCAAATTGTTTGGTCTCCAAGTTTCCCAGAAATCATTTAATGATGTTTCCGAAATTATTTCACGCGTTATTTCACATTGGATTTTATCCAGTTGTAATCTGATTAGTTTCTTGAACTCTCGTAATTGTTCATCAAGTGCTCTATCATCGGTGTTAATTTCTTCATAATAGTCTACAAAATTCTTCAACCAATCATGTGGGGATAAACCGACAAATGGTGGTGGTTGGCCATGATCGCTGCACATTATTACTGTTGTATTCGCTAGCAATAGCCACTCGAGAAACTTTTGTAATACATCTAACGACACCGTGCATATCTCATCCCAAATTATGACTTCAGGGATATATTTCTCACCCATTCGATCGGGAGTCCATTCGTCACCTTTCCAGCAAAAGAAACTGTGATAAGTACAGGCATTCACCCCTCGTTGTTTAATCTCTCTGGCAAGTCTGTGTGTCAGTGTTAACACAATCATGTTTGATTTGGAAACGCTAGCATTTCTAAGAAATAATTCAATCACATGAGTCGTCTTTCCTGATACACCACAGCCGTTTAAGTAAATGGTTTTGTATCTACATATTGGATCAGATATCGACAGTGCATTAGATAGTTCTGATATCTGATTATTTTTCAAATATTTGTCTTCAATCGTAACATCTGCTGATTTGGAATAATCATGCAGCATTTCATTTTTAATTCTCCATGATCTCCAACTCTCGTCTGAATTAGTGAATTTGGCCACCGCTTCGCTGTGTTTCGTGTTTATATAAAATGAATCAGTGGCTACTCTAACTGCGGTGTCAGGAAATCTATTTATCATCGAAAACAAATTAATAGAAGCATAAGCCAGCATAGACGCCCTCAAATGTGTATACTGAAGACTGTATCCATCGTTGTAAGTAACAATTGTACCTAATTTGGTTCCATCGGACAAGAAAGCGTCTTTACGATTGGTGTATATACCCTTAGATGTTACATCCGCGATTATAAAATCATATTCGATGCTATTTATAATCAACTGCGAAGAATATCTTGTATTGTCATATTTTCCACCCTGAGTGAATTTACCGATTATTCTTCTACCGAGTTCTTTTGCGTATTTATTTCTAATTTCAAATAGCTGTTTGGACCATTTCACGATACATTCTTCATCGAGATCGGGAAATTATTTTTTGTTTTCGCTGATTATACTATCTAGATTAGGTTGTGGTAACCAAACTTCAGTCTGCGTTCAATATGATATAACTGCTTCACTGACAATCAATGATATCAGCATGCTACAATCAATCATATATCGTAATAGCACTATTGGCATCCAGTGTTTTTCAGAGATGTGTCTACCAATCCAAACATAACAGCACGGATGAAGTCCTGTAGCCAATTCAAATGATACCACACAAGCAAATCCGGTAAAATCAAAATCAGGCAGTGGTCCATTAATCGCAACACGGGCCATCTCTTGTGTGGGATGTCCAAATCGCTTTAAGTATTCAGCACATTCTCTGTACCCGAGAAAACTCCTGGGATAACACGCGATCATATCAACTGAAATAATATTTTCGCTGTCATATTTTGTATTCCATAATCCGCCGTGGTTATATTCAATGCAGCTTGATTTGATATCTGATAGAAATTCAGCTCTGCTGGTTTCCACATGTTTCTCTTTCTCGGAAAATGAGCTGCAACTGACGGAATTGTAAAACAATTTGTTAATAATTGTTTGTCGTGTTCTGTTGAAAAACTACTAGCTAGTTTTTTCATCGCGTCATGGAGGGCCTCAGTGCAGTATAATTCTCCATTGGGTCTTACAAATTGATCGAATTTGCCCTCTTCGTGTTCAAAACTGTGAAGTAACCACACTGAAACAGGATTGTTTTTACTCAGCTGGTGAATAAAATCAAATAATTTCTCCTCCGGGGAGAATTCTGGGGAGAACTCCGAGGGTATATATTTTATTGTTCTATCCCATGGAAATATTGTTACTGCAGACGTCCATGCGTGTTCGTTATGATCAATAATTTTGATTGGAGCTCCTCTCGATTTATATTTCGGTTCATATAATTCTTCTCCGGTTATCGTTGCTACTGATATTGGGAATTTTAGTATTCGTTCTAACTCTGCCACATTTTGAATTGTTGCCCCTGGTTCCTTTACTGTTAGACCCCATTCATTTATTTTTTTGCGTCTTAGATCGGTCAATTTATTTGCACGCAACGCATTTGTGCAGTGTTTAACTATTCGTTCTGCTACACAATTCAACAATGATAGTTTCATGGGTTTTAGTTTTTCAATACTCGGTTTATAATTTAGCGGATATATCCTATAAACAACTGTTGTTACAGGATAAGATCTCTCGTAGTATAGTTTGTCAATTCCAGTCAAAATTCCTGGTTTAGAATCTCGACTCACAGTGACAGTTCTTTTATCCTTCAAGATTGGTTCAAATTTATCCCTGATAATCCAATCTCGGTTTTCCGAACGAATAATGAATTTCACTCTAAAAAAATACTTTTTCTTGTCAAGATGTGAGATTATCGCGGCTGCTCTTTAGTCGTTCATGGTAGCATCAACACTACCATCAATTCGAAATGTTGACCAACAGTAAGATGCTCCATCATGCTAGAATTCATTAAAACAATCATGGATTTTACCTATTGTGGTTCTATCACTTATTAGACTTTTGGGTGCTACGGTGACAATAGCGAGATTAAATTTAGCATTTTTTCCAAGGCGCAGTTTTCGATAATCTCTCGAACTCCTTCATATTATAATTAAAACAAGTATTTAAAAAAGAAATTTATATATAATGAATCATTGCAAATGGCTTATGATCGGATCAGTAACCCTGTGTAACAAATCATGCAGAAAGGAATTCTGTGGATATCATATGCAAAGCGTTCGTAACAGAAGTCTTGGCCCGGTCCCTTGCCTACGATGTGGGGTAGGGGTGAGAGGAAATTCACAGTTGTGTCTCGGTTGTGGTGGCAAACAATGCAGAGAGTTGAAGCGTTATTATGATGAGTCAATAACTTCAATAAGAATTCCATCAATGACTGACTGTACACCTGACAGAGTCATATGAACCCCTCAAGACTACATTGAAAGATTCTCAAGTAATGTTATCATTAGACCAAATAATAAATTAGACAAATAATATAGTATATAAATGAACCAAGAATTTCAACCACATCATGTAATTGCAAACAATGAGGCATCTCGTGATGGTATTGTCAGACACCGCAGACTGAAGAACCCAGTCGGTGTAGTGAGTAATCAGGGGTATTTGAAATTTGGTGGAAAGAAGAAATATCTTAATCATCGTTTCGTGTATGAATGTTTCCATGGATTGATCGAGGATGGTTTTGTTATTGATCACATAAATGGTATTAAGACTGATAATTCTTTATCGAATTTACAAGTTGTTACACAGAGTGAGAATACCAAACGAGGAAGAACTGGTACTTATAAAACAGTTGCAAGGAGACCTGTAAAATCATTTAATACAGCAACTAACGAAGAAATAGTATTTCAATCTATGAAAAAAGCCGGAAAATATTTTGATATTTATAAACTCAGTACAAAAAGTAGCAGAACGAGTACAAAATTGGGTTTTTTCAAAAAAGACTGGACAAAAAATTCAATTCATTTACATCTAGATTTCGTTTTGCATTACGTGTATATAACACCAAGGGAGATAAATCGTACGGGTATGTGTACGGCTTATGAAAGAGTTACAGATCTCAATAGTTTTTTTTTTAAATGTTGTGTCATCTGATTTTTGATTGGCTGGTTATAATTGTAATGATTCTCAGCGGACATAATTATCTGTTATTTTATCCAAAAAATGAATCAAATACGCATTGTTTACAAACAATTGTATTCTTTTTTGTGGGTTTTTTCAATTATTCGGTTCTGTTTCAATGTTGTCAATAATCAGTATTAAGTACACAAAAGGTATGTGGATTAATACATTCATTCATCTCTACAGTTTGTTGTGGCCTGTGTTCGATAACAATACCACGCCATTGACGTCATTCATTGTAATTCATTCATTGTACATTCGCACCTGTTCGCTATTGACTGTATTAACTCACATATATATTATATTCAAAATCATATACCTGTAATAAGAACAGTTAGCTCATTCGTAACACGTTGCGGTTTCGTCCAGCGGCCCATGGTTCAAACCTCATAACAGGCATATTGTCGACGGTACCGACAGATGGTTTTAATTTGGGGGGGGGGGTAACCTCCGAAATTCAAATCGTGAATCCACTATACCCAACCACACCACGCCACAGTGTGAACATTTTTCATTCAAACCAGGGATGACTTTTGTCGTATATATGTAACTTCTGGGCACCTCCGATGTAAATAGCACTAAAGGACACATTTACATTAATAGCAAAATTTCAGTATTTAAAACACATCTAAATTAATAGAATAATTAAAGTAGTTTAGACATCTACAGTACTAGCATAATTTCTGCATTTAAAACACAGATTAATTTCTGTAATTAAAACACATAAAATTAATAGACTAATTTCAGAATTTAAGACCCATCTAAATTACTAGCCTAATTTCAGTATTTAAGACACATCTACATTAATAGCCTAATTTCAGTATTTAAGACACATCTAGATTAACAGAATAATTAAAGTAGTTTAGACATCTACAGTACTAGCCTAATTTCTGCATTTAAAACACAGACTAATTTCTGTAATTAAAACAAATAAAATTAATAGACTAATTTCAGAATTTAAGACCCATCTAAATTACTAGCCTAATTTCAGTATTTAAGACACATCTACATTAATAGCCTAATTTCAGTATTCAAGACACATCAACATTACTAGCATAATTTCAGTATTTCAGACACATCTACATTAATAGCCTAATTTCAGTATTTAAGACACATCTACATTAATAGCCTAATTTCAGTATTTAAGACACATCAACTTTATTAGCATAATTTCAGTATTTCAGACACATCTACATTAATAGCCTAATTTCAGTATTTAAGACACATCTACATTAATAGCCTAATTTCAGTATTTAAGACACATCAACTTTACTAGCATAATTTCAGTATTTCAGACACATCTACATTAATAGCCTAATTTCAGTATTTAAGACACATCTACATTAATAGCCTAATTTCAGTATTTAAGACACATCTACATTAATAGCCAAATTTCAGTATTTAAGACACATCAACTTTACTAGCATAATTTCAGTATTTCAGACACATCTACATTAATAGCCTAATTTCAGTATTTAAGACACATCTACATTAATAGCCTAATTTCAGTATTTAAGACACATCTACATTAATAGCCTAATTTCAGCATTTAAGACACATCTACATTAATAGAATAATTTCAGTATTTAAGACACATCTTCATCAATAGCCTAATTTCAGTACTTAAGACACATCTTCATCAATAGCCAAATTTCAGTATTTATAGATTACTAGCCTAATTTCAGTATTTAAGACATAACTACATTAATTGCATCATTTCAGAATTTAAAACACATCTACATTACTAGCCTAAATTCAGTATTTAAGACACATCTACATTAATAGCCTAATTTCAGTATTTAAGACACCTCTACATTAATAGCCTAATTTCAGTATTTAAGACACATCTACATTAATAGCCTAATTTCAGTATTTAAGACACATCTACATTAATAGCCTAATTTCAGTATTTAAGACACATCTACATTAATAGCCTAATTTCAGTATTTAAGAAACATCTACATTAATAGCCTAATTTCAGTATTTAAGACACATCTACATTAATAGCCTAATTTCAGTAATTAAGACACATCTACATTAATAGCCTAATTTCAGTATTTAAGACACATCTACATTAATAGCCTAATTTCAGTATTTAAGACACATCTACATTAATAGCCCATATTCGGTATTTAAGACACATCTTAATCAATAGCATAATTTTAGTATTTAAGACACATCTTCATCAAAAATCAAATTTCAGTACTTAAGACACATCTTCATCAATAGCCTAATTTCAGTATTTATACATTACTAGCCTAAATTAAGTATTTAAGACATAACTACATTAATAGCATTATTTCAGTATTTAAAACACATCTTCATTACTAGTCTAAATTCAGTATTTAAGACACATCTACATTAATAGCCTAATTTCAGTATTTAAGACACCTCTATATTAATAGCCTAATTTCAGTATTTAAGACACATCTACATTAATAGCCTAATTTCAGTATTTAAGACACATCTACATTAAAAGCCTAATTTCAGTAATTAAGACACATCTACATAAATAGCCTAATTTCAGTATTTAAGACACATCTACATTAATAGCCTAATTTCAGTACTTAAGACACATCTACATTAATAGCCTAATTTCGGTATTTAAGACACATCTTAATCAATAGCATAATTTCAGTATTTAAGACACATCTTCATCAATAGCCTAATTTCAGTACTTAAAACACATCTTCATCAATAGCCTAATTTCAGTATTTAAGACACATCTTCCTCAATAGCCTAATTTTAGTATTTATACATTACTAGCCTAATTTCAAAACATAACAACATTAATATCATCATTTCAGTATTTAAGACACATCTACATTACTAGCCTAATTTCAGTATTTAAGACAAATCTACATTACTAGCCTAATTTCAGCATTCAAGACACATATACATTAATAGCCTAATTGTAGTATTTAAGACACATCAACATTAATTGCCTAATTTCAGTATTTAAGACACGTCTACAATACTAGCCTAATTTCAGTATTTAAGACACATCTACATTAATTGCCTAACTTTAGTATTTAAGACAGCTCTCCATTACTAGCCTAATTTCAGTATTTCAGACACATCTACATTATTAGCCTAATTTCAGTATTTAAGACACATCTACATTAATAGCCTAATTTCAGTATTTAAGACACATCTACATTAATTGCCTAGTTTCAGTGTTTAAGACACTAATTGCAGTGTTTAAGACACATCTACATTACTGGCCTAATTTCAGTATTGAAGACACATCCATACCATTAATGTTTAATAATAGTATTTCAGAGACATCTACATTAATAGCCTAATTTCAGTATTTAAGACACCTCTACATTAATAGCCTCTACATTAATAGCCTAATTTCAGTATTTAAGACACATCTACATCAATAGCCTAATTTCAGTATTTAAGACACATCTACATTAATTGCCTAATTTCAGTGTTTAAGACACATCTACATTAATAGCCTAATTGCAGTGTTTAAGACACATCTACATTACTGACCTAATTTCAATATTTAAGACACATCCATACCATAAATGTTTAATAATAGTATTTCAGACACATCTACATTAATTGCCTAATTTCAGTATTTAAGATACATCTATATTACTAGCCTAATTTCAGCATTCAAGACACATCTACATTAATTGCCTAATTTCAGTATTTAAGACACATCTACATTAATAGCCTAATTGCAGTGTTTAAGACACATACATACCATTAATGTTTAATAATAGTATTTCAGACACATCAACATTAATAGCCTATTTTCAGTATTTAAGACACATCTTCATCAATAGAATAATTTCAGTATTTAAGACACATCTTCATCAATAGCCTAATTTCAGTACTTAAGACACATCTTCATCAATAGCCTAATTTCAGTATTTAAGACACATCTTCATCAATAGCCTTATTTCAGTATTTAAGACACATCTACATTAATAGCCTAATTTCAGTGTTTCAGACACATCTACATTAATTGCCTAATTTCAGTGTTTAAGACATATGAACATTAATTACCTAATTTTAGTATTTAAGACAGATCTCTATTACTAGCCTAATTTCAGCATTTTAGACACATCTACATTAATAGCCTAATTTCAGTGTTTAAGACACATCTACATTAATAGCCTAATTTCAATGTTTAAGACACATCTACATTAATAGCCTAACTTCAGAATTTATTACACATCTACATTAATAGCCTAATTTCAGTATTAAAGACACATCTACATTATTAGCCTAATTTCAGTGTTTAAGACACATGTACATTAGTAGCCTAATTTCTTTATTTAAGACATAACTACATTAATAGCCTAATTTCAGTATTTAAGACACATCTACATTACTAGCCTAACTTCAGAATTTACGACACATCTACATTAATAGCCTAATTTTAGTGTTTCAGACACAACTACATTAATTGCCTAATTTCTTTAATTAAGGCACATCTACATTAATAGCCTAATTTCAGTATTTAAGACACATCTGCATTACTAGCCTAACTTCAGTATTTAAGACACATCTACATTAATAGCCTAATTTCAGTGTTTAAGACACTACTTCATCAATAGGCTAATTTCAGTATTTAAGACACATCTTCATTAATAGCCTAATTTCAGTATTTATACATTACTTTCCTAATTTCAGTATTTAGCACTCATCTACATTACTAGCCTAATTTCAGCATTTAAGACACATCTACATTATTGCCTAATTTCTGTATTTTTGACACATCTACATTAATAGTCTAATTTCAGTATTTAAGACACATCTACATTAATAGCCTAATTTCAGTATTTAAGACACATCTACATTAATAGCCAAATTTCAGTATTTAAGACACATGAACATTACTAGCCTAATTTCACTGTTTAAGATACATCTACATTAATAGCCTAATTTCAGTATTTAAGACACATCTACATTACTGGCCTAATTTCAGTATTTAAGACACATCTACATTAATAGCCTAATTTCAGTATTTAAGACACATCTACATTAATAGCCTAATTTCAGTATTTAAGACACATCTACATTAATAGCCAAATTTCAGTATTTAAGACACATCTACATTAATAGCCTAATTTCAGTATTTAAGAACATCTACATTAATAGCCTAATTTCAGTATTTAAGACACATCTACATTAATAGCCTAATTTCAGTATTTAAGAAACATCTACATTAATAGCCTAATTTCAGTATTTAAGACACATCTACATTAATAGTCTAATTTCAGTAATTAAGACACATCTACATTAATAGCCTAATTTCAGTATTTAAGACACATATACATTAATAGCCTAATTTCATTATTTAAGACACATCTACATTAATAGCCCAATTTCGGTATTTAAGACATATCTTAATCAATAGCATAATTTCAGTATTTAAGACACATCTTCATCAAAAATCAAATTTCAGTACTTAAGACACATCTTCATCAATAGCCTAATTTCAGTATTTATACATTACTAGCCTAAATTCAGTATTTAAGACATAACTACATTAATAGCATTATTTCAGTATTTAAAACACATCTTCATTACTAGTCTAAATTCAGTATTTAAGACATATCTACATTAATAGCCTAATTTCAGTATTTAAGACACCTCTATATTAATAGCCTAATTTCAGATTTAAGACACATCTACATTAATCGCCTAATTTCAGTATTTAAGACACATCTACATTAAAAGCCTAATTTCAGTAATTAAGACACATCTACATTAATAGCCTAATTTCAGTATTTAAGACACATCTACATTAATAGCCTAATTTCAGTACTTAAGACACATCTACATTAATAGCCTAATTTCGGTATTTAAGACACATCTTAATCAATAGCATAATTTCAGTATTTAAGACACATCTTCATCAATAGCCTAATTTCAGTACTTAAGACACATCTTCATCAATAGCCTAATTTCAGTATTTAAGACACATCTTCCTCAATAGCCTAATTTTAGTATTTATACATTACTAGCCTAATTTCAAAACATAACAACATTAATATCATCATTTCAGTATTTAAGACACATCTACATTACTAGCCTAATTTCAGTATTTAAGACAAATCTACATTACTAGCCTAATTTCAGCATTCAAGACACATCTACATTATTAACCTAATTTCAGTATTTAAGACACATCAACATTAATTGCCTAATTTCAGTATTTAAGACACGTCTACAATACTAGCCTAATTTCAGTATTTAAGACACATCTACATTAATTGCCTAACTTTAGTATTTAAGACAGCTCTCCATTACTAGCCTAATTTCAGTATTTCAGACACATCTACATTATTAGCCTAATTTCAGTATTTAAGACACATCTACATTAATAGCCTAATTTCAGTATTTAAGACACATCTACATTAATTGCCTAGTTTCAGTGTTTAAGACACTAATTGCAGTTTTTAAGACACATCTACATTACTGGCCTAATTTCAGTATTGAAGACACATCCATACCATTAATGTTTAATAATAGTATTTCAGAGACATCTACATTAATAGCCTAATTTCAGTATTTAAGACACCTCTACATTAATAGCCTCTACATTAATAGCCTAATTTCAGTATTTAAGACACATCTACATCAATAGCCTAATTTCAGTATTTAAGACACATCTACATTAATTGCCTAATTTCAGTGTTTAAGACACATCTACATTAATAGCCTAATTGCAGTGTTTAAGACACATCTACATTACTGACCTAATTTCAATATTTAAGACACATCCATACCATAAATGTTTAATAATAGTATTTCAGACACATCTACATTAATTGCCTAATTTCAGTATTTAAGATACATCTATATTAGTAGCCTAATTTCAGCATTCAAGACACATCTACATTAATTGCCTAATTTCAGTATTTAAGACACATCTACATTAATAGCCTAATTGCAGTGTTTAAGACACATACATACCATTAATGTTTAATAATAGTATTTCAGACACATCAACATTAATAGCCTATTTTCAGTATTTAAGACAAATCTTCATCAATAGAATAATTTCAGTATTTAAGACACATCTTCATCAATAGCCTAATTTCAGTACTTAAGACACATCTTCATCAATAGCCTAATTTCAGTATTTAAGACACATCTTCATCAATAGCCTAATTTCAGTATTTAAGACACATCTACATTAATAGCCTAATTTCAGTGTTTCAGACACATCTACATTAATTGCCTAATTTCAGTGTTTAAGACATATGAACATTAATTGCCTAATTTTAGTATTTAAGACAGATCTCTATTACTAGCCTAATTTCAGCATTTTAGACACATCTACATTAATAGCCTAATTTCAGTGTTTAAGACACATCTACATTAATAGCCTAATTTCAATGTTTAAGACACATCTACATTAATAGCCTAACTTCAGAATTTATTACACATCTACATTAATAGCCTAATTTCAGTATTTAAGACACATCTACATTATTAGCCTAATTTCAGTGTTTAAGACACATGTACATTAGTAGCCTAATTTCTTTATTTAAGACATAACTACATTAATAGCCTAATTTCAGTATTTAAGACACATCTACATTACTAGCCTAACTTCAGTATTTACGACACATCTACATTAATAGCCTAATTTTAGTGTTTCAGACACAACTACATTAATTGCCTAATTTCTTTAATTAAGGCACATCTACATTAATAGCCTAATTTCAGTATTTAAGACACATCTGAATTACTAGCCTAACTTCAGTATTTAAGACACATCTACATTAATAGCCTAATTTCAGTGTTTAAGACACTACTTCATCAATAGGCTAATTTCAGTATTTAAGACAAATCTTCATTAATAGCCTAATTTCAGTATTTATACATTACTTTCCTAATTTCAGTATTTAACACTCATCTATATTACTAGCCTAATTTCAGCAATTAAGACACATCTACATTATTGCCTAATTTCTGTATTTTAGACACATCTACATTAATAGCCTAATTTCAGTATTTAAGACACATCTACATTAATAGCCTAATTTCAGTATTTAAGACACATCTACATTAATAGCCAAATTTCAGTATTTAAGACACATGAACATTACTAGCCTAATTTCACTGTTTAAGATACATATACATTAATAGCCTAATTTCAGTATTTAAGACACATCTACATTACTGGCCTAATTTCAGTATTTAAGACACATCTACATTAATAGCCTAATTTAAGTATTTAAGACACATCTACATTAATAGCCTAATTTCAGTATTTAAGACACATCTACATTAATAGCCAAATTTCAGTATTTAAGACACATCTACATTAATAGCCTAATTTCAGTATTTAAGAACATCTACATTAATAGCCTAATTTCAGTATTTAAGGCACATCTACATTAATAGCCTAATTTCAGTATTTAAGACACATCTACATTAATAGCCTAATTTCAGTATTTAAGACACATCTACATTAATAGCCTAATTTCAGTATTTAAGACACATCTACATTAATAGCCTAATTTCAGTATTTAAGACACATCTTCATCAATAGCCTAATTTCAGTACTTAAGACACATCTTCATCAATAGCCTAACTTCAGTATTTATACATTAGTAGATTAATTTCAGTATTTAAGACATAACTACATTAATTGCATTATTTCAGTATTTAAAACACATCTACATTTCTAGCCTAAATTCAGTATTTAAGAAACATCTACATTAATAGCCTAATTTCAGTATTTAAGACACCTCTACATTAATAGCCTAATTTCAGTATTTAAGACACATCTGCATTAATAGCCTAATTTCAGTATTTAAGACACATCTACATTAATAGCCTAATTTCAGTATTTAAGACACATCTACATTAATAGCCAAATTTCAGTATTTAAGAAACATCTACATTAATAGCCTAATTTCAGTATTTAAGACATAACTACATTAATTGCATCATTTCAGTATTTAAAACACATCTTCATTACTAGTCTAAATTCAGTATTTAAGACACATCTACATTAATAGCCTAATTTCAGTATTTAAGACACATCTACATTAATAGCCTAATTTCAGTATTTAAGACACATTTACATTAATAGCCTAATTTCAGTATTTAAGACACATCTACATTAATAGCCTAATTTCAGTATTTAAGACACATCTACATGAATAGCCTAATTTCAGTATTTAAGAAACATCTACATTAATAGCCTAATTTCAGTATTTAAGACACATCTACATTAATTGCCTAGTTTCAGTAATTAAGACACATCTACATTAATAGCCTAATATCAGTATTTAAGACACATCTACATTAATAGCCTAATTTCAGTATTTAAGACACATCTACATTGATAGCCTAATTTCGGTATTTAAGACACATCTTAATCAATAGCATAATTTCAGTATTTAAGACACATCTTCATCAATAGCCTAATTTCAGTACTTAAGACACATCTTCATCAATAGCCTTATTTCAGTATTTAAGACACATCTTCATCAATAGCCTAATTTCAGTATTTAAAACATAACTACATTAATATCATCATTTCAGTATTTAAGACACATCTACATTACTAGCCTAATTTCAGTATTTAAGACACATCTACATTACTAGCCTAATTTCAGCATTCAAGACACATCTACATTAATAGCCTAATTTCAGTATTTAAGACACATCAACATTAATTGCCTAATTTCAGTAGTTAAGACACGTCTACAATAACAGCCTAATTTCAGTATTTAAGACACATCAACTTAATTGCCTAACTTTAGTATTTAAGACAGCTCTCCATTACTAGCCTAATTTCAGCTTTTTAGACACATCTACATTAATAGCCTAATTTCAGTATTTAAGACACATCTACATTAATAGCCTAATTTCAGTATTTAAGACACATCTACATTAATTGCCTAATTTAAGTATTTAAGACACATCTACATTAATAGCCTAATTTCAGTATTTAAGATACATCTATATTACTAGCCTAATTTCAGCATTCAAGACACATCCATACCATAAATGTTTAATAATAGTATTTCAGACACATCTACATTAATTGCCTAATTTCAGTATTTAAGACACATCTACATTAAAAGCCTAATTGCAGTGTTTAAGACACATACATACCATTAATGTTTAATAATAGTATTTTAGACACATCTACATTAATAGCCTATTTTCAGTATTTACGACACATCTTCATCAATAGCATAATTTCAGTATTTAAGACACATCTTCATCAATAGCCTAATTTCAGTACTTAAGACACATCTTCATCAATAGCCTAATTTCAGTATTTAAGACACAACTTCATCAATAGCCTAATTTCAGTATTTAAGACACATCTACATTAATTGCCTAATTTCAGTGTTTCAGACACATCTACATTAATTGCCTAATTTCAGTGTTTAAGACATATGAACATTAATTGCCTAATTTTAGTATTCAAGACAGATCACTATTACTAGCCTAATTTCAGCATTTTAGACACATCTACATTAATAGCCTAATTTCAGTGTTTAAGACACATCTACATTAATAGCCTAATTTCAATGTTTAAGACACATCTACATTATTAGCCTAACTTCAGTATTTAATACACATCTACATTAATAGCCTAATTTCAGTATTTAAGACACATCTACATTACTAGCCTAATTTAAGTGTTTAAGACACATGTACATTAGTAGCCTAATTTTTTTATTTAAGACATAACTACATTAATAGCCTAATTTCAGTATTTAAGACACATCAACATTACTAGCCTAATTCAGTATTTATGACACATCTACATTAATAGCCTAATTTTACTGTTTAAGACACAACTACATTAATTGCCTAATTTCTTTAATTAAGGCACATCTACATTAATAGCCTAATTTCAGTATTTAAGACACATCAACATTACTAGCCTAACTTCAGTATTTAAGACACATCTACATTAATAGCCTAATTTCAGTGTTTAAGACACATCTTCATCAATAGCCTAATTTCAGTATTTAAGACACATCTTCATCAATAGCCTAATTTCAGTATTTATACATTACTTTCCTAATTTCAGTATTTAAGACTCATCTACATTACTAGCCTAATTTCAGCATTTAAGACACATCTACATTATTGCCTAATTTCTGTATTTTAGACACATCTACATTAATAGCCTAATTTCAGTATTTAAGACACATCTACATTATTGATTAATTTCAGTATTTAAGACACATCTACATTAATAGCCTAATTTCAGTATTTAAGACACATCTACATTAATTGCCTAATTTCAGTATTTAAGACACATCTACATTAATAGCCTAATATCAGTATTTAAGACACATCTACATTAATAGCCTAATTTCAGCATTTAAGACACATCTACATTATTGCCTAATTTCTGTATTTTAGACACATCTACATTACTGGCCTAATTTCAGTATTTAAGACACATCTACATTAATTTCCTAATTTCAGTATTTTAGACACATCTACATTATTGCCTAATTTCAGTATTTAAGACACATCAACATTAATAGCCTAATTTCAGTATTTAAGACACATCTACATTAATAGCCTAATTTCAGTATTTAAGACACATCTACATTAATAGCCTAATTTCAGTATTTAAGACACATCTACATTAATAGCCTAATTTCAGTATTTAAGACACATCTACATTAATAGCCTAATTTCAGTGTTTAATACACATCTACATTAATAGCCTAATTTCAGTATTTAAGACACATCTACATTAATAGCCTAATTTCAGTATTTAAGACACATCTACATTAATAGCCTAATTTCAGTATTTAAGACACATCTACATTAATAGCCTAATTTCAGTGTTTAATACACATCTACATTAATAGCCTAATTTCACTGTTTAAGATACATCAACATTAATAGCCTAATTTCAGTATTTAAGACACATCTAAATTAGTAGAATAATTTCAGTATTTCAGACACATCTACATTAATAGCCTAATTTCAGTATTTTAGACACATCTACATTATTGCCTAATTTCAGTATTTAATACACATCAACATTAATAGCCTAATTTCAGTATTTAAGACACATCTACATTAATAGCATAATTTCAGTATTTAAGACACATCAACATTAATAGCCTAATTTCAGTATTTAAGACACATCTACATTAATAGCCTAATTTCAGTATTTAAGACACATCTACATTAATAGCCTAATTTCAGTGTTTAATACACATCTACCTTAATAGCCTAATTTCACTGTTTAAGATACATCTACATTAATAGCCAAATTTCAGTATTTAAGACACATCTACATTACTAGCCTAATTTCAGTATTTCAGACACATCTACATTAATAGCCTAATTTCAGTATTTAAGACACATCTACATTAATGGCCTAATTTCAGTATTTAAGACACATCTACATTAATAGCCTAATTTCAGTATTTAAGACACATACATACCATTAATGTTTAATAATAGTATTTCAGACACATCTACATTAATAGCCTATTTTCAGTATTTACGACACATCTTCATCAATAGCATAATTTCAGTATTTAAGACACATCTTCATCAATAGCCTAATTTCAGTACTTAAGACACATCTTCATCAATAGCCTAATTTCAGTATTTAAGACACATCTTCATCAATAGCCTAATATCAGTATTTAAGACACATCTACATTAATTGCCTAATTTCAGTGTTTCAGACACATCTACATTAATTGCCTAATTTCAGTGTTTAAGACATATGAACATTAATTGCCTAATTTTAGTATTCAAGACATATCACTATTACTAGCCTAATTTCAGCATTTTAGACACATCTACATTAATAGCCTAATTTCAGTGTTTAAGACACATCTACATTAATAGCCTAATTTCAATGTTTAAGACACATCTACATTATTAGCCTAACTTCAGTATTTAATACACATCTACATTAATAGCCTAATTTCAGTATTTAAGACACATCTGCATTACTAGCCTAATTTCAGTGTTTAAGACACATGTACATTAGTAGCCTAATTTCTTTATTTAAGACATAACTACATTAATAGCCTAATTTCAGTATTTAAGACACATCAACATTACTAGCCTAATTCAGTATTTACGACACATCTACATTAATAGCCTAATTTTAGTGTTTAAGACACAACTACATTAATTGCCTAATTTCTTTAATTAAGGCACATCTACATTAATAGCCTAATTTCAGTATTTAAGACACATCTGCATTACTAGCCTAACTTCAGTATTTAAGACACATCTACATTAAAATCCTAATTTCAGTGTTTAAGACACATCTTCATCAATAGCCTAATTTCAGTATTTAAGACACATCTTCATCAATAGCCTAATTTCAGTATTTATACAATACTTTCCTAATTTCAGTATTTAAGACTCATCTACATTACTAGCCTAATTTCAGCATTTAAGACACATCTACATTATTGCCTAATTTCAGTATTTTAGACACATCTACATTAATAGTCTAATTTCAGTATTTAAGACACATCTACATTAATAGCCTAATTTCAGTATTTAAGACACATCTACATTATTGCCTAATTTCAGTATTTAAGACACATCTACATTAATAGCCTAATTTCAGTATTTAAGACACATCTACATTAATTGCCTGATTTCAGTATTTAAGACACATCTACATTAATAGCCTAATTTCAGTATTTAAGACACATCTACATTAATAGCCTAATTTCAGCATTTAAGACACGTCTACATTATTGCCTAATTTCTGTATTTTAGACACATCTACATTACTGGCCTAATTTCAGCATTTAAGACACATCTACATTAATTGCCTAATTTCAGTATTTTAGACACATCTACATTATTGCCTAATTTCAGTATTTAAGACACATCAACATTAATAGCCTAATTTCAGTATTTAAGACACATCTACATTAATAGCCTAATTTCAGTATTTAAGACACATCTACATTAATAGACTAATTTCAGTATTTAAGACACATCTACATTAATAGCCTAATTTCAGTATTTAAGACACATCTACATTAATAGCCTAATTTCAGTGTTTAATACACATCTACATTAATAGCCTAATTTCAGTATTTAAGACACATCTACATTAATAGCCTAATTTCAGTATTTTAGACACATCTACATTAATAGTCTAATTTCAGTATTTAAGACACATCTACATTAATAGCCTAATTTCAGTATTTAAGACACATCTACATTATTGCCTAATTTCAGTATTTAAGACACATCTACATTAATAGCCTAATTTCAGTATTTAAGACACATCTACATTAATTGCCTAATTTCAGTATTTAAGACACATCTACATTAATAGCCTAATTTCAGTATTTAAGACACATCTACATTAATAGCCTAATTTCAGCATTTAAGACACATCTACATTATTGCCTAATTTCTGTGTTTTAGACACATCTACATTACTGGCCTAATTTCAGCATTTAAGACACATCTACATTAATGGCCTAATTTCAGTATTTTAGACACATCTACATTATTGCCTAATTTCAGTATTTAAGAGACATCAACATTAATAGCCTAATTTCAGTATTTAAGACACATCTACATTAATAGCCTAATTTCAGTATTTAAGACACATCTACATTAATAGCCTAATTTCAGTATTTAAGACACATCTACATTAATAGCCTAATTTCAGTATTTAAGACACATCTACATTAATAGCCTAATTTCAGTGTTTAATACACATCTACATTAATAGCCAAATTTCAGTATTTAAGACACATCTACATTAATAGCCTAATTTCAGTATTTAAGACACATCTACATTAATAGCCTAATTTCAGTATTTAAGACACATCTACATTAATAGCCTAATTTCAGTGTTTAATAGACATCTACATTAATAGCCAAATTTTACTGTTTAAGATACATCTACATAAATAGCCTAATTTCAGTATTTAAGACACATCTACATTACTAGCCTAATTTCAGTATTTCAGACACATCTACATTAATAGCCTAATTTAAGTATTTAAGACACATCTACATTAATAGCCTAATTTCAGTATTTAAGATACATCTATATTACTAGCCTAATTTCAGCATTCAAGACACATCCATACCATAAATGTTTAATAATAGTATTTCAGACACATCTACATTTTTTGCCTAATTTCAGTATTTAAGACACATCTACATTAAAAGCCTAATTGCAGTGTTTAAGACACATACATACCATTAATGTTTAATAATAGTATTTCAGACACATCTACATTAATAGCCTATTTTCAGTATTTACGACACATCTTCATCAATAGCATAATTTCAGTATTTAAGACACATCTTCATCAATAGCCTAATTTCAGTACTTAAGACACATCTTCATCAATAGCCTAATTTCAGTATTTAAGACACATCTTCATCAATAGCCTAATTTCAGTATTTAAGACACATCTACATTAATTGCCTAATTTCAGTGTTTCAGACACATCTACATTAATTGCCTAATTTCAGTGTTTAAGACATATGAACATTAATTGCCTAATTTTAGTATTCAAGACAGATCACTATTACTAGCCTAATTTCAGCATTTTAGACACATCTACATTAATAGCCTAATTTCAGTGTTTAAGACACATCTACATTAATAGCCTAATTTCAATGTTTAAGACACATCTACATTATTAGCCTAACTTCAGTATTTAATACACATCTACATTAATAGCCTAATTTCAGTATTTAAGACACATCTGCATTACTAGTCTAATTTCAGTGTTTAAGACACATGTACATTAGTAGCCTAATTTCTTTATTTAAGACATAACTACATTAATAGCCTAATTTCAGTATTTAAGACACATCAACATTACTAGCCTAATTCAGTATTTACGACACATCTACATTAATAGCCTAATTTTAGTGTTTAAGACACAACTACATTAATTGCCTAATTTCTTTAATTAAGGCACATCTACATTAATAGCCTAATTTCAGTATTTAAGACACATCAACATTACTAGCCTAACTTCAGTATTTAAGACACATCTACATTAATAGCCTAATTTCAGTGTTTAAGACACATCTTCATCAATAGCCTAATTTCAGTATTTAAGACACATCTTCATCAATAGCCTAATTTCAGTATTTATACATTACTTTCCTAATTTCAGTATTTAAGACTCATCTACATTACTAGCCTAATTTCAGCATTTAAGACACATCTACATTATTGCCTAATTTCTGTATTTTAGACACATCTACATTAATAGCCTAATTTCAGTATTTAAGACACATCTACATTATTGCCTAATTTCAGTATTTAAGACACATCTACATTAATAGCCTAATTTCAGTATTTAAGACACATCTACATTAATTGCCTAATTTCAGTATTTAAGACACATCTACATTAATAGCCTAATTTCAGTATTTAAGACACATCTACATTAATAGCCTAATTTCAGCATTTAAGACACATCTACATTATTGCCTAATTTCTGTATTTTAGACACATCTACATTACTGGCCTAATTTCAGCATTTAAGACACATCTACATTAATTGCCTAATTTCAGTATTTTAGACACATCTACATTATTGCCTAATTTCAGTATTTAAGACACATCAACATTAATAGCCTAATTTCAGTATTTAAGACACATCTACATTAATAGCCTAATTTCAGTATTTAAGACACATCTACATTAATAGCCTAATTTCAGTATTTAAGACACATCTACATTAATAGCCTAATTTCAGTATTTAAGACACATCTACATTAATAGCCTAATTTCAGTGTTTAATACACATCTACATTAATAGCCTAATTTCGGTATTTAAGACACATCTACATTAATAGCCTAATTTCAGTATTTAAGACACATCTACATTAATAGCCTAATTTCAGTATTTAAGACACATCTACATTAATAGCCTAATTTCAGTGTTTAATACACATCTACATTAATAGCCTAATTTCACTGTTTAAGATACATCAACATTAATAGCCTAATTTCAGTATTTAAGACACATCTACATTAGTAGCCTAATTTCAGTATTTCAGACACATCTACATTAATAGCCTAATTTCAGTATTTTAGACACATCTACATTATTGCCTAATTTCAGTATTTAAGACACATCAACATTAATAGCCTAATTTCAGTATTTAAGACACATCTACATTAATAGCCTAATTTCAGTATTTAAGACACATCAACATTAATAGCCTAATTTCAGTATTTAAGACACATCTACATTAATAGCCTAATTTCAGTATTTAAGACACATCTACATTAATAGCCTAATTTCAGTGTTTAATACACATCTACCTTAATAGCCTAATTTCACTGTTTAAGATACATCTACATTAATAGCCTAATTTCAGTATTTAAGACACATCTATATTACTAGCCTAATTTCAGTATTTCAGACACATCTACATTAATAGCCTAATTTCAGTATTTAAGACACATCTACATTAATGGCCTAATTTCAGTATTTAAGACACATCTACATTAATAGCCTAATTTCAGTATTTAAGACACATACATACCATTAATGTTTAATAATAGTATTTCAGACACATCTACATTAATAGCCTATTTTCAGTATTTACGACACATCTTCATCAATAGCATAATTTCAGTATTTAAGACACATCTTCATCAATAGCCTAATTTCAGTACTTAAGACACATCTTCATCAATAGCCTAATTTCAGTATTTAAGACACATCTTCATCAATAGCCTAATATCAGTATTTAAGACACATCTACATTAATTGCCTAATTTCAGTGTTTCAGACACATCTACATTAATTGCCTAATTTCAGTGTTTAAGACATATGAACATTAATTGCCTAATTTTAGTATTCAAGACAGATCACTATTACTAGCCTAATTTCAGCATTTTAGACACATCTACATTAATAGCCTAATTTCAGTATTTAAGACACATCTACATTAATAGCCTAATTTCAATGTTTAAGACACATCTACATTATTAGCCTAACTTCAGTATTTAATACACATCTACATTAATAGCCTAATTTCAGTATTTAAGACACATCTGCATTACTAGCCTAATTTCAGTGTTTAAGACACATGTACATTAGTAGCCTAATTTCTTTATTTAAGACATAACTACATTAATAGCCTAATTTCAGTATTTAAGACACTTCAACATTACTAGCCTAATTCAGTATTTACGACACATCTACATTAATAGCCTAATTTTAGTGTTTAAGACACAACTACATTAATTGCCTAATTTCTTTAATTAAGGCACATCTACATTAATAGCCTAATTTCAGTATTTAAGACACATCTGCATTACTAGCCTAACTTCAGTATTTAAGACACATCTACATTAATAGCCTAATTTCAGTGTTTAAGACACATCTTCATCAATAGCCTAATTTCAGTATTTAAGACACATCTTCATCAATAGTCTAATTTCAGTATTTATACAATACTTTCCTAATTTCAGTATTTAAGACTCATCTACATTACTTGCCTAATTTCAGCATTTAAGACACATCTACATTATTGCCTAATTTCAGTATTTTAGACACATCTACATTAATAGTCTAATTTCAGTATTTAAGACACATCTACATTAATAGCCTAATTTCAGTATTCAAGACACATCTACATTATTGCCTAATTTCAGTATTTAAGACACATCTACATTAATAGCCTAATTTCAGTATTTAAGACACATCTACATTAATTGCCTGATTTCAGTATTTAAGACACATCTACATTAACAGCCTAATTTCAGTATTTAAGACACATCTACATTAATAGCCTAATTTCAGCATTTAAGACACGTCTACATTATTGCCTAATTTCTGTATTTTAGACACATCTACATTACTGGCCTAATTTCAGCATTTAAGACACATCTACATTAATTGCCTAATTTCAGTATTTTAGACACATCTACATTATTGCCTAATTTCAGTATTTAAGACACATCAACATTAATAGCCTAATTTCAGTATTTAAGACACATCTACATTAATAGCCTAATTTTAGTATTTAAGACACATCTACATTAATAGCCTAATTTCAGTATTTAAGACACATCTACATTAATAGCCTAATTTCAGTATTTAAGACACATCTACATTAATAGCCTAATTTCAGTGTTTAATACACATCTACATTAATAGCCTAATTTCAGTATTTAAGACACATCTACATTAATAGCCTAATTTCAGTATTTAAGACACATCTACATTAATAGCCTAATTTCAGTATTTAAGACACATCTACATTAATAGCCTAATTTCAGTGTTTAATACACATCTACATTAATAGCCTAATTTTACTGTTTAAGATACATCTACATAAATAGCCTAATTTCAGTATTTAAGACACATCTACATTACTAGCCTAATTTCAGTATTTCAGACACATCTACATTAATAGCCTAATTTCAGTATTTTAGACACATCTACATTATTGCCTAATTTCAGTATTTAAGACACATCAACATTAATAGCCTAATTTCAGTATTTAAGACACATCTACATTAATAGCCTAATTTCAGTATTTAAGACACATCAACATTAATAGCCTAATTTCAGTATTTAAGACACATCTACATTAATAGCCTAATTTCAGTATTTAAGACACATCTACATTAATAGCCTAATTTCAGTGTTTAATACACATCTACATTAATAGCCTAATTTCACTGTTTAAGATACATCTACATTAATAGCCTAATTTCAGTATTTAAGACACATCTACATTACTAGCCTAATTTCAGTATTTCAGACACATCTACATTAATAGCCTAATTTCAGTATTTAAGACACATGTACATTAATGGCCTAATTTCAGTATTTAAGACACATCTACATTAATAGCCTAATTTCAGTATTTAAGACACATCTACATTAATAGCATAATTTCAGTATTTAAGACACATCTTCATCAATAGCCTAATTTCAGTATTTAAGACACATCTTCATCAATAGCCTAATTTTAGTACTTAAGACACATCTTCATCAATAGCCTAATTTCAGTATTTATACATTACTAGCCTAATTTCAGTATTTAAGACATAACTACATTAATTGCATTATTTCAGTATTTAAAACACATCTACATTACTAGCCTAAATTCAGTATTTAAGACACATCTACATTAATAGCCTAATTTCAGTATTTAAGACACCTCTACATTAATAGCCTAATTTCAGTATTTAAGACACATCTACATTAATAGCCTAATTTCAGTATTTAAGACACATCTACATTAATAGCCTAATTTCAGTATTTAAGACACATCTACATTAATAGCCTAATTTCAGTATTTAAGAAACATCTACATTAATAGCCTTATTTCAGTATTTAAGACACATCTACATTAATAGCCCAATTTCGGTATTTAAGACACATCTTAATCAATAGCATAATTTCAGTATTTAAGACACATCTTCATCAATAGCCTAATTTCAGTACTTAAGACACATCTTCATCAATAGCCTAATTTCAGTATTTATACATTACTAGCCTAATTTCAGTATTTAAGACATAACTACATTAATTGCATTATTTCAGTATTTAAAACACATCTACATTACTAGCCTAAATTCAGTATTTAAGACACATCTACATTAATAGCCTAATTTCAGTATTTAAGACACCTGTATATTAATAGCCTAATTTCAGTATTTAAGACACCTCTACATTAATAGCCTAATTTCAGTATTTAAGACACATCTACATTAATAGCCTAATTTCAGTATTTAAGACACATCTTCATCAATAGCCTAATTTCAGTATTTATACATTACTAGCCTAATTTCAGTATTTAAGACATAACTACATTAATTGCATCATTTCAGTATTTAAAACACATCTTCATTACTAGTCTAAATTCAGTATTTAAGACACATCTACATTACTGGCCTAATTTCAGTATTTAAGACACATCTACATTACTGGCCTAATTTCAGTATTTAAGACACATCTACATTAATAGCCTAATTTCAGTATTTAAGACACATCTACATTACTGGCCTAATTTCAGTATTTAATATACATCTACATTAATAGCCTAATTTCAGTATTTGAGACACATCTACATTACTGGCCTAATTTCAGTATTTAAGACACATCTACATTAATAGCCTAATTTCAGCATTTAAGACACATCTATATTAATAGCCTAATTTCAGTGTTAAGACACATCTACATTAATTGCCTAATGTCAGTGTTTAAGACACTAATTGCAGTGTTTAAGACACATCTACATTACTGGCCTAATTTCAGTATTTAAGACACATCCATACCATTAATGTTTAATAATAGTATTTCAGACACATCTACATTAATAGCCTAATTTCAGTATTTAAGACACCTCTACATTCATAGCCTAATTTAAGTATTTACGACACATCTACATTAATAGCCTAATTTCAGTATTTAAGACACATCTACATTAATTGCCTAATTTCAGTGTTTAAGACACATCTACATTAATAGCCTAATCGCAGTGTTTAAGACACATCTACATTACTGGCCTAATTTCAGTATTTATGACACATAAATACCATTAATGTTTAATAATAGTTTTTCAGACACATCTACATTAATTGCCTAATTTCAGTATTTAAGACACATCTACATTAATAGCCTAATTGCAGTTTTTAAGACACATCCATACCATTAATGTTTAATAATAGTATTTCAGACACATCTACATTAATAGCCTATTTTCATTATTTAAGACACATCTTCATCAATAGCATAGTTTCAGTATTTAAGACACATCTTCATCAATAGCCTAATTTCAGTACTTAAGACACATCTTCATCAATAGCCTAATTTCAGTATTTAAGACACATCTTCATCAATAGCCTAATTTCAGTATTTAAGACACATCTTCATCAATAGCCTAATTTTAGTATTTAAGACACATCTACATTAATACCCTAATTTCAGTGTTTCAGACACATCTACATTAATTGCCTAATTTCAGTGTTTAAGACATATCTACATTAATTGCCTAATTTTAGTATTTAAGACAGATCTCTATTACTATCCTAATTTCAGCATTTTAGAAACATCTACATTAATAGCCTAATTTCAGTCTTTAAGACACATCTACATTAATAGCCTAATTTCAATGTTTAAGACACATCTACATTAATAGCCTAACTTCAGTATTTAATACACATCTACATTAATAGCCTAATTTCATTATTTAAGACACATCTACATTATTAGCCTAATTTCAGTGTTTCAGACACATGTACATTAGTAGCCTAATTTCTTTATTTAAGACACATCTACATTAATAGCCTATTTTCAGTATTTAAGACACATCTTCATTAATAGCCTAATTTCAGTGCTTAAGACACATCTTCATTAATAGCCTAATTTCAGTATTTAAGACACATCTACATTACTGGCCGAATTTCAGTATTTAAGACACATCCATACCATTTATGTTTAATAAGAGTATTTCAGACACATCTACATTAATTGCCTAATTTCAGTATTTAAGACGCATCTACATTAATAGCCCAATTTCAGTATTTAAGACACATCTACATTAGTAGCCTAACTTCAGTATTGAAGACACTTCTACATTAATAGCCTAATTTTAGTATTTAAGACACATCTATATTAATAGCCTAACTCATTCATCATTCATCATCATCATCATTCAGGCGGTGGACTCCGAGGAAGACGGACCAGTCTTAACATGCAGCTAGTAGACGGCAGTGAGAAAAGGTGCCAATAGGACTATGGACCATGAATACAGCCATAGAGCACCTAGGTGTTTGCCAAGCGGTGACGGGAGACCGAGCCGGCGGTGATGGGAAACCGAGCCAGGGCATTAATTTACAGCCCACTAGACCAGTCTACAGCGCCCTGTTTAAAGATACATCTCACAAGGCTTGAAGAACTTAGGAGCAAAAATGGCGTGGCGGCCACGTGGAATCCAAGATGGCGACCTGTGTGTACCACTAACATCAACGGTGATACACTTACGATGACAGGGAACCAACGAAGACAAAACGATGGCATACATCGTCAACCTGAAAATATTCCGCAATGCCATACAGGAATATTACTTCAAGACTTGCTGGACCAAGAGGAAAACGGCTGTGATATGAGGAAATCTACCACGGCCACCTACTGCAACGAGTAACAGACGTCCCGGAGATAGATGGTATAACTAAATAGTTAGGGTTTTTCATTTGCCTGAATGAAAATAGGGACTCATTTGGCATCGAGTATCCCTCTTTGACTTACTATATATGGCCCTGAAAAAACTAATTTGACTTCATTGGCACTGCCTTCTACTACAAAATTCATAACCAAAACAACCTACCATTGACTACACTACCATATGTCGCTTAGACATTTTTAATTTTTAAATTTGTTAGGGACTTTTACATGTACGCTTATGTACTAGTCTCTTTCGATCGCTAGGATGATAAACAAACAATATTAAACTAAGATATTTGGCAAATTGCATAGGTGGCTTACACATTATTAGTTGTTAGGCTGTCCATTAGTACAACTGGACTGGATTTGACGCACGAGCATGTGCTTGGCTCTTTGCCACCCTTGCTACCTGCTGCAGTAACTCCACGTGCTTGCACGTCCAAAAACTACGCAGATACAGGCGATATGAGAAAACTAATTTCCTCTCGCTTTACTTTCCTGCCATTGCAGATTGGTAGTCAACTCAAATTGAATGATTGGGTGGGTGTGTGTAGGTTCTATTCCTACCCACCTAAACGGTCTTACAATCACACAGCGATAGTTCCATAACTGTCCTGATGTGACGACCAAATTAATTAGTGTTCTATGAACACATAAACGCCTGCAGGGTGCGCGGCACCATTCCCACCCTCAGGACTAATTAAATAACTACCTATTGGTAGATAAAACGGTGACAAGAGCCTCCTTGGACGAGTCACCTTAAGCAAATCTAAGCAAGCAATAGCCTAACTTCAGTATTTAAGACACATCTACATTAATAGCATAATTTTAGTATTTAAGACACATCTACACTAATAGCCTAATTTCAGTATTTAAGACACATCTACATTAATAGCCCAATTTCAGTATTTAAGACACATCTACATTACTAGCCTAACTTCAGTATTTAAGACACATCTACATTAATAGCCTAATTTCAGTATTTAAGACACATCTACATTAATAGCCTAATTTTAGTATTTAAGACACATCAACATTAAAAGCCTAATTTCAGTATTTAAGGCACTTCTACATTACTGGCCTAATTTCAGTATTTAAGACACATCTACATTAATAGCCTAATTTCAGTATTTAAGACACATCTACATTAATAGCCTAATTTTAGTATTTAAGACACATCAACATTAAAAGCCTAATTTCAGTATTTAAGGCACATCTACATTACTGGCCTAATTTCAGTATTTAAGACACATCTACATTAATAGCCTAATTTCAGTATTTAAGACACATCTACATTAAAAGCCTAATTGCAGTATTTAGGGCACATCTACACTACTGACCTAATTTCAGTATTTAAAACACAACCATACCATTTATGTTTAATAAGAGTATTTCAGACACGTCTACATTAATTGCCTAATTTCAGTATTGAAGACATCTAGATTAGTAGCCTAATTTCAGTATTTAAGACACAGCTACATTAATTGCCTAATTTCATTGTTTAAGACACATCTACATTAATAGCCTAAAATTTCAGTATTTAAGACACATTTACATTAATAGCCTAATTTCAGTATTTAAGACACATCTACATTAATAGCCTAATTTCAGTATTTAAGACACATTCATAAGTCTAATATGAGTACATAAAATTTAACTGAGATATAGAAAGCAATTTATGAGTCATACTTCTGAATGAAAATCTATGTGATGGATGGATAGAATAAGGGCCAGAAACGCTAAAAATATTTAAACTTAAGAACTGTGAACAGCAAAGAGGACATCAAGATAAAATAAATCTGTATGTATCAGGTATCAAAGAGAGCTCTTAAAGACATTGGAGTTATGATTCACAGTGGGACAGAGTGATGGGCAGGAGGATCACACTTTGATAACCTGAATCCAATGTGTCTGGAGAGGACAATTAAAAATGACGCCTTAAAGTAAACAAAATAAATATTCTAATATATAACAAACCTTGAGGCAGGGTGCTTGTCATATTGTATCCTGTAAAGTTAACTTTGCTTCTGAGGTTTTGTTGTTCCTGTGCATTGAGTGTAACAAAACGATCAGTAATTGTGGGTATTGTGAATGCATAGGGGTCCCTGTTACAAACCGCATCTGGGGGTGTCTTGTCCACTGAAATTCAAATACATAATTTTTAAATCTTTTTTCATTTGACAGAACAGAGATTGGTAAAGGCAAGCACTCTAGACTGCATTGGCAACCCAAGGCAACTACAATAAAGAAAAGATCATTGGGCAAAAAAGTAAAACAAAGTGGCAATTTCAATCAGATCAAGTTTAAATGTCATCAACAGGTTAAATCTAATGGCAGTCATAATGTACCTTGAGTTATGCATAATACATGTACCTACCTTGAGTTATTCATAAAACCTACCTTGAGTTATGCATAATACCTACCTGACATTATGCATATTACCTACCTTGAGTTATGCATAATACCTACATTGAGTTATGCATAATACCTACCTTGAGTTATGCATAATACCTACCTTGAGTTATGCATATTACCTACCTTGAGTTATGCATAATACCTACATTGAGTTATGCATTAATACCTACTTTGAGCTATGCATATTACTTACCTCGAGCTATGCATACTACCTACCTTGAGCTATACATATTACCTATCTTGAGTTATGCATAATACCTACCTTGAGTTATGCATAATACATACCTCGAGTTATGCATAATACCCAACTTGAACTATGCATAATACCTACCTGACATTATGCATATTACCTACCTTGATTTATGCAAAATAACTACATTGAGTTATGCATAATACCTACCTTGAGTTATGCATAATACTACCTTGAGTTATGCATAATACTTACATTGAGTACCTACTTTGAGTTATGCATAATACCTACCTCGAGTTATGCATAATACCTACCTTAAGTTATGCATAATACCTATCTTGAGTTATGCATAATACCTACCTCGAGTTATGCATAATACCTATCTTGAGTTATGCATAATAATTACCTTGAGTTATGCATAATACCTACCTTAAGTTATGCATAATACATACCTTGAATTATGCATAATACCTACCTTGAGTTATGCATATTACCTACCTTGAATTATGCATAATACATACCTTGAGTTATGCATATTACCTACCTTGAGATATGCATAACACCTACCTTGAGTACCTACTTTGAGTTATGCATATTACCTACCTTGAGTTATGCATAATACCTACCTTGAGTTATGCATAATACATAAATTGAGTTATGCATAATACCTACCTTGAGTTATGCATAATACATAAATTGAGTTATGCATAATAACCAACTTGAGCTATGCATAATACCTACCTGACATTATGTATATTACCTACCTTGAGTTATGCATAATACCTACCTTGAGTTATGCATAATACATAAATTGAGTTATGCATAATACCCAACTTGAGCTATGCATAATACCTACTTGACATTATGTATATTACCTACCTTGAGTTATGCATAATACCTACATTGAGTTATGCATAATACCTACCTTGAGTTATGTATAATAACTACCTTGAGTTATGCATAATACCTACCTTGAGTTATGCATAATACCTACCTTGAGTACCTACTTTGAGTTATGCATAATACTTACCATGAGTTATGCATAATACATATCTGGAGTTTTGCATAATACCCACCTTGAGTTATGCATAATACCTACCTTGAGTTATGCATAATACCTACCTTGAGTTATGCATAATACCTACCTTGAGTTATGCATATTACCTACCTTGAATTATGCATAATACATACCTTGAGTTATGCATATTACCTACCTTGAGATATGCATAACACCTACCTTGAGTACCTACTTTGAGTTATGCATATTACCTACCTTGAGTTATGCATAATACCTACCTTGAGTTATGCATAATACATAAATTGAGTTATGCATAATACCTACCTTGAGTTATGCATAATACATAAATTGAGTTATGCATAATAACCAACTTGAGCTATGCATAATACCTACCTGACATTATGTATATTACCTACCTTGAGTTATGCATAATACCTACCTTGAGTTATGCATAATACATAAATTGAGTTATGCATAATACCCAACTTGAGCTATGCATAATACCTACTTGACATTATGTATATTACCTACCTTGAGTTATGCATAATACCTACATTGAGTTATGCATAATACCTACCTTGAGTTATGTATAATAACTACCTTGAGTTATGCATAATACCTACCTTGAGTTATGCATAATACCTACCTTGAGTACCTACTTTGAGTTATGCATAATACTTACCATGAGTTATGCATAATACATATCTGGAGTTATGCATAATACCTACCTTGAGTTATGCATAATATCTACCTTAAGTTATGCATAATACATACCTTGAGTTATGCATATTACCTACCTTGAGTTATGCATAATACCTACCTTGAGTTTTGCATAATACCCACCTTGAGTTATGCATAATACCTACCTTGAGTTATGCATAATACCTACCTTGAGTTATGCATAATACCTACCTTGAGTTATGCATAATATCTACCTTGAGTTATGCTTAATACTTACCTTGCACTATGCATCAGGCCTACCTTGAGCATTGCATAATACCTACCTTAAGTTATGTATAATACCTATTTAGAGCTATGCATAATACCTGCCTTGAGTTATGAAAAATACCTACCTAGAGCTATGCATAGTACCTACCAAGAGTTATGCATAATACATACATTGTGTTATGCATGCATAATACCTACTCTGAGCTATGCATGATACTTTATTTGACAGTAGCTGAGTGCAGTTGGTACCATCTTAAGTTTATAGAGGAGTGAGATCCCTTAATTTATAAATGTACTAATTAGAGATAACACAACTTTTCTGATCAATGTAATGCATTGTTGATATATCTTGCAATACATTTATCTATGCTAATTACTAGAAGGGAACAATTAACTTGTAATTATAATATAACACATTATACACCTAAAAAGCCTAATATTTATATGGAAATGACATGCTGTCAGCTGGGAATTTGAGTAAATTTATGTGGTGTTGTCATATGAAAGTAATACTAGTAACAACTATCAGATTGGTGACCAGTAGTGTTAATGGTGGAGGAAGAATCTGGGAAAACCCCACAAAGAAGCACTGACAAATGAGAAGCTACTGGCACACTCTCTCACATACCCACACTTGCTGAGCCCATGACTCAAACCCATGCAGAGGTGAGATGGCAGTGATCTGTAATGGAGAGTGCTTTAGACTACTCGGGGCCCCCTTAGAATATTAGGACTTACCCATATCATTCAGTTAATATTTCAAGTAAAGGTGTCTACTGCCATGGATAGAACACAAGGTAGCTTCTGAAGTCCCGCAAAAAAATCAAAGTTCTCAAGAGGCAAAACCAAAAGGCTACAATACAATTTTTAAAAATGAATGACAATAGCAACACTGATCATAATTAATCATCAGACATCTATACAGAATGGCGTCCGTGAACAGAATGACATAGTACATCAACCTTCTGCACATGGCCTGCGGCAGAGTGGTGTGCACAAGGTCAAAGTTTCGTACTGACTTTTTCTCCACTCTGGGAGGATATATTCACATCATATGGATGATATATTTCCATCATAAAAATCGATAGCTCAGAAATAGCGACAGGACAAGTAACTGTTGCTATTAAACCCATTTTCCTTATTTTAACCACAGTGCCTTGATAACAACAGGGTTCTTCCTTACCTTAAGGGCATGCCTTTTACAAAATTTATTGTGCAGAAACATAAATGGCAACAACATAATTATGGACATAACATCATGATATAATATGATTTACCTTATGGAGGGAAAATGAATTGGCAAATATCAAGTCCTGGAATGGCTTGTGTAATTCAATGGAGGGCAAATGAATTGGCGATTGGCAAATATCAAGTCCTGGAATGGCTTGCGTAATTCAATGGAGGGCAAATTAATTGGCAATTGGCAAATATCAAGTCCTGGAATGGCTTGTGTAATTCAATGGAGGGCAAATTAATTGGCAATTGGAAAATATTGAGTCCTGGAATGGCATGTGTAATTCACTGGAGGGCAAATGAATTGATAAATATCAAATCCTGGAATGGCTTGAGTAATTCAATAAAGGGCAAATGAACTGGCATATATCTAGTCCTGGAATGGCTAATGTGTAATTCAATGGAGGGCAAATGAATTGGCAAATATCAAGTCCTAGAATGGCTTGTGTAATTCAATGGAGGGCAAATTAATTGGCAATTGGAAAATATCGAGTCCTGGAATGGCATGTGTAATTCACTGGAGGGCAAATGAATTGATAAATATCAAGTCCTGGAATGGCTTGAGTAATTCAATAAATGGCAAATGAACTGGCATATATCTAGTCCTGGAATGGTTAATGTGTAATTCAATGGAGGGCAAATGAATTGGCAAATATCAAGTCCTGGAATGGCTTGTGTAATTCATTAACAATACAGCATAACACTCTTAGAGAACTCTTCCCTTACCTTGCAATGGCTTACAGCTATCACATTTCACTTGACTGGGATACTGGCGTGACACCCCTGGGTGGAACACATAACTCCACCATCCCTGTGCCATGATCCCATTTGGAACATAACTGACATTACCAAAGCATCTGAGAATGTCAGAAAAACTCAGGGCTGAATTCCATACTGTCACTTGGGACATTTCTCCTGTGTACATCAGACCAATAAACACCTGTGTGCTAAAACAAATGTACATTTCATTAAACATTAATCTGGAAACTCCTATAAGCAATTTACTATTTTACAGTCTATAATTTGTTATTATCCTGGAATTCTTACACTACAAGTCTGTGAATATAGAAACTCTGGGATATATGTACACCTCTCCCTCGATAAATCGCACACACCGGGGCCCAAAAAAATCCACCATACTATATGTGAGGCATGAGTTATCAAGTGACCTATAATATTAAAAACAAAACAATTAAAGGTTTGACACACAGACAAAAGGCGGGTGAGGGTGGCAGATTATAGTGTTGAATACTCACTTTATAATCATCTGAGATTAACTGTGAACAAATATCTCTTCATTATGGTGTAGTTTATTTTTTCCTCATAGAGTAACATTAGTTTCAGGATAAAGTATATTGACAGCATATTGAGGAGATCATTGAAAAACATTATTCCACATGGTTTCTGTGTGCTTAACATGTGTTACCACTTCACACTGTGTTCTACGTCACTAATGTTTGTGTTGAATTGGATACATTCTAGTTTTATTGTTTGATCCAAATTTTACATTTTGTTTAAAGATTGACTCTCTTTACGAGAAACAATGTTGATCAATAGATAGATTTTATTGTGGTACAAGAGTAAATCATTACCAACATGAGTTTAATGTTTTTAAAACAATATAAATTAGAACACGATAATAAATGACTGTTGTGATAAACTTGAAAAATTTAAATTCACTTCAGGATCTATGCCAGACACAGCATTATAAGCATGTTTGCGATTTATCAGGGCACGAGTTATCGAGGGAATGGTGTATGTAGAATATACAGGTCAAGATAATGGTTTCTAGAACAACAATATTAACATGAATAAAACACTTAATGATCCAGAGAAATGGGAGGAAATCTAATTCAAATTAATGACATGTGTAATGAACTTGTTACTTAAATGAATACATGATACTGTTGTTCAGGTGGTGAGGTACCTGACACTATCATTGCTGGTCAAATATGTTGACTTTTCTGGTCAAATACCAGTAAAAGATGTTGACTTATTGTTAAGTCTATCAAAGAAAGCAGTAAGTGTACTTTTTTGCATCAGTAAAAATAGAAATAAAAAATTCTATTCACAATATCCACCCCCATTCTACAAATTAACACAAGGATGATAAGGCTTGTAATCTGCCCATCCTCTTGCCAATTGGATTCTAATTATTGTTTCTCATCAGCATAAAGGGGTCATTCTAACTGTTCTCCAGGTATAATGATGTACTTGAGTCATCATTTAATGACCACTTCAATATGAAATTTCACTTTGTACCTTCTCTGCTTGGGTAAAAAAATGTAAGTTGCACTTCTTGTGTGTCATACAGTAAAATATATTGTATTCAATTATGATTGGTGGCTATTGTTGTTCCAGTCAAGGATAAATAATAACCGCCACTCAGAACTTAATGTACTTATTCCTTGCTTCACACAGGGTAAGTATTGGCATCCAAACTCATCCAAGTAGATACAAATCCAGGTATATACAAAGTAACAGAGAAACTGAACAAGTGGATATTAAATGATTTATAATACATTTAAATTGCACCTGGAGAGCAAGTTTGGAATATCTCTATTTATGTTCATATATGTAATCAGTGATTTTATGTGCCAATAGAATAAACAAAATAAACACAGAATCAGCAAACAGGCAAAATTCTTACCATACAGGTCTTTCTCCCTGTATAAATTTGTTACTTTTTTCATGGGGCAGAGTGGGTATTGTCAATAGTTTTCCTTTTATACTAATTAAAACAATTCTGTGGCCATGGCAGATGCAGATGGCAGATGCTTTGCATCAACAGGTAAGTTCACTGAGGTTTTAATATCCACTCCACACATGGACTTATTCTAGATCAGAATATTATTGCAAAAGAAAATTATGCTCAGGTACATCAAGTTTATGACTGGAGGTACAAAACCTAGAAAATGTGATTCCAGCCAATCAATTTACTCATGAAACAGACTTAACCCCAGAATTCCATCCCTTTTTTCTTAAGCCTGCAGGACTTCAATCAATTCCAATAAGTTCCATTTTTAGACATAGATATACATGGGTGCAATACGGTTTTCTACTAGAACAGAGAAACATGCAACTATGATGCACTGGTTGTGTTCTTGCAGGCTGTGCTCAATGCTACATATTTGTGAAAATCATCCTGGTGAACTCAATGCCACTTCACTTATGATGCCACTTCACTGGAATGCCAGTCTAATCCAAATCCCATGAGACTTGCCAACAAAGAGAAAACTAAGATGGTCTCTCATGCAAACAACATTACACTTGCTTCACTTCAGAGAGTAAAGAAGATTCAATAGCAACTACCTATTCCTCCATCTATTCCTATAAATGAACACACACTAGAACAATTACTGAATGATTACTCTGAAAGAGACTCTACTAACCAAACTGTTATAATTTTATAATTAGATTTGATGCCAAGGTTAGAATGACAAACACACACACACGAACAATTACTGAATGATTACTCTGAAAGAGACTCTACTAAACAAACTGTTATGATTTTATAATTAGATTTGATTCCAAGGTTAGCATGAAGAAAACACACACTAGAACAATTACTGAATGATTACTCTTAAAGAAACGCTACTAACGAAACTGTCATAATTTTATAATTAGATTTAATTCCAAGGTTAGCATGAAGAAAACACAAACTAGAACAATTACTGAATGATTACTCTCAAAGAGACTCGAGTACTACTCATGACCAAAAACCTTTTATACAATGTCTAAACACATTAACCGTTAGCGACGACTTTACAGGGCATGAGGTAGTAGCCTTCTTCCATGGACTGTAGTGTCAAGGTCATGTATGATACACTAAAGTGGGTGGTATTATACAAAGGTAGACAGATATAGCTCTACAATGATAACAAATAATCTGGACATTTTAGTTATACTACAAAATACAGAGTGAAAAACCTAAGTTTTTGGACTGTTTTTTTTTAACCCAAAATTTACAAATAGTCGGAATCCGAATTTGTGTCCAGATTTTAGACTTTATGGCCTCATATCTACGGCAGACCAGTCTGAAGTGCACACAGAGAGGTGAACCTGTGCAAAAAGTAGGGTAAGGTGGACATTTTGAATAAAGAGTCTTCATCATACAAAAATTATGGGTCTGTTAAGCAAAAAAAAAAGAAGAAAAAAAAGTCCGAATTTTCACCTTCTGCCAGCAAACTAACCAATGAAAAACATTTTCTTTAGCACCACTAGCCATTTGTATAGTGGAATATTGCTTGGAAATCGATGTATTAGGATGTATTCAGAAAGAGTCCCCAAAATGTGTTTCCTACTCGCATTTCATGTGAAAACAGCAAAAACCTCCAGGGGTTAATGTGTTAATAAAGAACACATTTACCATTTTAAAGTTAGATGTCAAAGGCAATTTTGGATTTATGAATGGTGATTATTTGCGTCTAAACTACAATTTAATTAATTTTTTTAAAGACATCTATTACTGGAATGCAATAATGAAAACATGATATAATTCATTCACAAGGCAACAATATATTTTAAAATTGATATCACCAATAGTCAGCATAAATTGAAACATAAGCACAAAAGTTCAGCATTGACAAAAAAGAATGTCTCATACATTATAAAAATATAAAATGTTTCATACATTCTAACATTGATAATTACAAAGAAGATGCAGGCAACAACAAGAAGCACACAGTAATACAAAGTAGTAAAAAAAATTATGTAGTACTGGCAACAATAATACTGCATTCTGTCTGTTCAATTGATTTCTATACATGTTACATTAGAAATAGTCATTTTGGTACAGTGTATTGTTCACTGTAGCATAAAAATCAGTTTAGCTGTTTTTAATATTTTACCATTGTAGGGGTACAAGGTACCAATTAATGCTGATAGAATTAAATTTTATCATTGTTCACATGGTTCACATTTAAGAACCAAAAGATATTCACACATATCAGTATATTCTGCAAGAATGTGAATTTAGTTCCTGCGTTTGGACCACCTTAACTTTTTCCACATAGCTCCAATTTTAGCACAAAATGGCAATTTTAAAGCCAAATGTTACATCATGAGCATGTGCCATTATTGTCATCAAATAATTTTTAAAATAAACAGCAATTTTGCATTTTCCAAAATGTTGAAACATTTTTGAATATTGGGAAAAAAGAGGATTTATATCATTTTGTTGATATTCAAACCTTCAGATCATGATAATATTATTTAAAACTGTCATGGCAAGACTAGTTGTGTCATGTGACAGGCAAAAGGGACTGTAACTCTAGCATATGTTAGTAGAGGAGAGTGATTTATTTAAGAGAATAACCATGTTTCATGACAATCCATCAGAAACTCAGGATTAGTTACACTATGTTGAATGGAAAGATAGACAGACAGATGAACACAACAACACTATACAGAGGCAGGATGTAAGTCAGATCCTAACTTATTATAAAACCTAACATACTATAAAACCTAACTTACTATAAAACGTAACATACTAAAAAACCTAACTTACTATAAAACCTAACTTACTAAAAAACCTAACTTACAATAAAACCTAACATATAAAACATAACTTATTATAAAACATAACTGATTATAAAACCTAAATTAACACGAGTTACGGAGGAACCTCTGCAAATTGAAAAACTTCTCGACATCGTGAAAACTGGGACGGGTGGGGCTGGGTTTAGGGAACTGTGCTGTTTAATGACTGAATCTCAATTTACAATCACATTGATAATAATGTTTTGCAACGTGCTTTTTCTATTGAAGTTGTTCATTAATCTGTTTAAGTAACATTCATTTTCAAAACGTCCAACGTGTGAAAGATTGTTTCAACTTGTTTCAACAACCATCACATGTATGCAAAAAATGTGTGTATTACATCACTGCTTTTTGTTTTCTTGATGAGTCCACAGAGTAGTTAACTTGACTAACTGTTGATACACCACTACACAAGATTCCTTTCTTTTTTCTTAAAATGTAAACAACAATCATCCATGTTGAAACTCAGATTTTGTATTGTTCAATTTGTACAATAGTGATGTAATGATTTTATTGGAAGTAATAATAAAATTTCTTATTATCCTTGAGGATATCTCTCGCTTGCTCACATTGGCCCATATCTGTGAAATCAAGCTCTTTATTTTATGAAGTATTCATTTTGCTTGGCAGCCATGCTATCTTTGATCAAAGTTATAAAAGAGTCGGTTAATTTAAGGTAATTTATGTTACATACACAATAACATTTATAACAGCTTTCACTTGATCAAATGAAGTGAGTTCACTCGACATATAACCAGTACTGCTAGATTTTAAGTTTGCAGGATTTTCGTGCCTTTTCTTTTATTCTACCTCCTTTATTTGATTCAAAAGACACAATTAACAAAATGTGGTCATCCTTTAATTCAGTGCAACAATACAACTAATAATTTTACAGGTCAGTTATCAAAACATGGGTTGGCACTTAATTAGGTTCTCAGACTAACATTCATGGACATAGCTGTTATGGTGGATTGATGTGTTATTGTACACTATGTTTCATTAGGTTACAGGACAACATATTGCATTTATGACGATTACGCTTAAAAGTAACTAAATGATACAACTAGAACACAAATTTCAATTGATAAAAAAAATTATTTAATTTGTATTAATTTTTTGAAGTACTGCCTCCATTCAGCATAAGTGACATTTTCACTGATCAAAATTTCCTTATATAGTTAACTGCTGTGTACTAGAAATGTCATTTGGGAAAAAAATGTAAAAAATTGTATGACCTATTTTTAAGTTTGATACTTCATAATGTTGATTCATTTTTTTCAGGTCCTATGTACCGCTTTTGATGATGAAACAAGTGATAATGTTACCGTTTTCGTTACCAACTTGATTGCAATTTTCTTCAAGTTCAACAAATATGAATCAACTTTTGGGGTATTTTCTGGTTCAAAAAATGGGATCTACACCTGACCCCTCATTATAAGTAGGCTATTGAATTTTCAGAGTGCGAGTTATCAAGAGAGTGGTGTATTAAATTTTTACTTCTTCTTTTGCTTCTAACTCTCTCTCTCTCACCATCAGGATGAACAGATGGTATAATATGTCCAACTGTTGACCCTCCAATTAATTTAGTTAATGAGATGGTGCCATCAAGAATGCCTAAAAATGATACCCAAAGAATAAAATAAATGATTCAAATAATACATTTTTAAAAATTACTTTAAGTTTCCACACGAATCATGCAAATTGTCAGTGACAGAATATACATTTGCTATGGCTACTTGATATTCTGTTAATGAAAATGGAACCAATTTTTGAGAAAAATAATTCTTGATTACATATGGTGATAAAATTGTTTCATTAGTGATTTTAACTTCATCACAAACATAACCATGTCTGAACACTATGGAGAATTAAGGCATTTTAATTGCAACCCGAAATAAGTGAAAATAAATTTGGGTACTGCATCAGTTACCAAAATAGACTGCAAGCTTGTAAACACATACACATTCACATTTGAGTAGAGAAATAAACCAAACAGAAAACAAAATCGGTATAGCTAAATTCAGAATTATTAAAATCTTTTTTTTTTTAAAATCCTACAATTTGAAGTCTGTATGATCATTCTGTGCAATATTTCTGTATCCATTCACAAAGAAAATGTGTAAATGAACAAAAAAATCATCTTTCATGTTTTATAAAATCAGTCTTTCATTTGGCAAAATACACAGTTTGCATTACATATACAATATAAACACATTGTACAAAGTCACTGTCCTAAAATTATTGTAGACTTTGTAATCGTGTTTTTAGGGATGTAGCAATGCAGCGGTCAATTTTACTGATACATAATTGATAAACAAATCCATCCAAATTTAATTCTTCTCCTTAAAAATACATAATAAAGAAAAACTACAGTTATTTTTAAGAGTGGCAAACCCACTCAGGGCAATCAGGGTTTCCAAATCAATCAAGAAATATTTCCTGTATTTACTTAAAAAAATGTAGATAAACTCGGTGTGTTGTGTCACTCATAGATTTAAAGTTATTAAATCATGTTTACACTTCAGCTGTGTCACATTACTTTACATATACAAAAGAAACCTGCAGAATTCTCTATGTACTTCTGTAATTGAGTTAAATATATTTAGACATGATTCTATCATGCTCTTATAATGTATAATCAATTCATTTTATTTTATTAGTTGCAAGGCAGGCATTTTGTATATGGTTGTGGCATGCAATATTACAAATATTATCTTACTTCAAGTTTAATTCCAGGCTATAATCTGCTATTGCATTTGTCTGTATTCCATCCACCACTATGGAGGCACTCTTTCCACTCATGGTGAGAGCAAAATGATGCCAATTGCCATTTGTTAGAAGACTTGATGTAGTGATTTCTGGCAACTTCAGAGTTGTGCTTGTGATGTCATTTCCCACTGTCACACCAGCAACTGTTACAATCACATGGAATCCATCATCACTAGGTTGTCTGTATTTAACTGCACCTTTTTTTCTGAAATATACAAAATTTAAATAACTTTACTCAGAATACAAACCATGATTTGTTTAACTTTCTGACTCATGCAAGTTTAAAAGTTTGCTTGTAAATAAATTCCTCAATTTATACATTTGAAAGTTTCTTATTTTTAAAGTGTTTTATAAAATGTTTTATTTTAAATTTGATATGAACAAAAATCCATATTATGGTATTTATATGATTTTGTGCAATTTAATATTTTCCACAAATAAAGTTAGCTTTGTGTGCTTTTCACATTGAGAAAAACCAACAGATCCAACTTTTTCTAAATATATTGCAACGCACATCAGCAGAATTCCCCAAAAAATAATGTTGTGTTTATGTTGATTGTTGCTGACAAATCTCTATTAAGTAAAAATATCTTTTGTTAGGTTGCAAGTAATCATTATCATTGAAAATCCCATACCAACTTATCTTTTATTTATAATAAATGAGAAATAATTGTGTTAATTCCTGTACTTTCTGTAATTGTAACTTTCAGATAACTCATATCAACAGCTCTACTCAAAAGAATACCTGACAATAAATGACTGTATATACATGTACTGGATGCAAGAACTTCCATCCAGTATTGCATGTTCACAGCTAAGCATTTATATTGTTGTTTATTTTGCATACCAGGGCCCAGCAACATGAAATGAATTGCCCATTGAAATTAGACATAAAGAAACAGTGATCCCGTTCAAGAGTGCTCTTAAAACTCACCTTTTTCAACTGCAAGAACAAACTTAAAGACCTAATAATGTTTCCTACCTTAATAATATTTTCATCATGCTTTTGTTTTCTAATTTTATGGGGGGGGGGGGGGTTTGTAGTCATATCATCATAGATGTTGTAAATTGATGATCGCTTCTAAAGATTAAGTGATTTATATGACAAATAAATATCAGCACTAAAGGAAGGTTGATATATAAATTTAGCATTTTGCGCAATTTAATATTTTCCACATATCAAGTTAGTTTTGTGTGCTTTTCACTTTGAAAAAACCCCAAGAGATCCAACTTTATCTAAATACATTTCAATGCACATCAGCAGAATTCCATACAAAATAATTTCAATGTTTATGTTATGACTGTTGCTGAAAAATATATTTTAAGTAACAATATTTGTTGTTAGGTTGCAAGTAATGGTTATCATTGAAAATCCCATAACAACTGATCTTTTATTTATAATAAATGAGAAATAATTGTGTCAATTCCTGTACTTCCTGTAATTGTAACTTTCAGGTAACTCATATCAACAGCTCCAATCAAAAGAATACCTGACAATAAATGACTGTATATACTTGTACTGGATGCAAGAACTTCCATCCAGTGTTGCAAATTCACAGCTAAGCATTTATATTGTTGTTTATTTTGCATACCAGGGCCTAGCAACATGAAATGAATTACCCATTGAAATTAGACATAAAGACCGTGATTCTTTTCAAAAGTGCTCTTAAAACTCACCTTTTTCAACTGCAATAACAAATTTGAAGACCTAATAATGTTTCCTATCTTAAATATTTTCAGCATGTTTTTATGTTTTCTAATTTCATGGTGTTTTTTTTAATTGGTAGTCATATCATTATAGATGTTGTAAAGCGCTTAGAGCTTCTAAAGATTAGGTGCTATACAAAGTCCTCATTATTATTATTATTATTATTTCAGCATCACTTGGTTAAAAACATCATAGAAATCACTTGGCTATATGTTAGTTAGTACACTAGAAGTTCTAATCTCATGTTTTTGTACCTGATTAAACCAAAAAAATGATACTGTTTTGTCATGTACTACAATATGCAATAAATATAAACACTATAAAAGAAATCAAAGACATGTATGTAATACTACTGATGCATTCAGTTTCTTTGTTAATAGATTGAAAACTGTAATATAAGTCTAGAAATAACCCTAACAGTCATTAAATCCATGAATGAAGTCCCAACTTTCTGAACAGTCTTTTTTTATTTTGAAAAACATCTTGTTTTAGGTTTCATTTCACATGATAAAAACACTGCAGGTGATGATACACAAGCAGATGGATTTTATATCAGTTATTAAATTTGTAACATATAAGGAAATACTTGTACTTGTCAGATTTTTCTTGCAAGCTATAGAAAGTGTTTACATAAAACAACTTTGTAAGACATCTGCCTTTCAACAATGTTCAAATGAGAAAATGAGTTTGACTTCAATATATTGTTCTATATCCCTTTCACAATTTTTGGGCAGATTCTGTCTGGATTTAGGTGGATTCATGGTGTAATATGCCTAAAATTCCAAATTTGAGACAGATTTTGGGTAGACTGGAAATATGGTTAAGGTGAAAAAATGAATTTGTCTAACAGATAAAAAAACCTTTTCTCACATTCCTCTTAAAAAAAAACTTTGAGACTGAAAAGTTCTGATTGTCCAGTTCATTTAACTACTGCAAGACAGAATTTTGACTTGGAATGATTTTAGGAGAAATTTTTGGCATAATTTTGAACTTGGGACAAGGCAGATATTTGACAATCTGATTTTTACTCTGAGAAATATTTTTTTTGTTTCCTACTACAAAAAGTTTGCAAAAACTCATACCCAGGTGAAAATGTGACATAAATTTCTTTGAAATCTGTGAAATTTCAGTGAAATTCATTTAAATGTCCTTTTCTCACCAAAATTATGAAATTTCACCAAATTTCAGTGAAATTTCTCTGAGATTTTTTCAGAATTTCTGAACAAAATCAGTCAGCTTTTGTGATTGAAAATTCATTGAGCTTTTGACAACATGTCTGAAAATATAGTGATAAATGTTATTGTAATACTTTTGAAACTTCAATGAAAAATATCAAAAAGAAGTATTGCTTTACTTGTATAAAAAAAACGAACCTTTATCCCATATTAATATAGCAGAGTTTTTGTACCTTCTACAGTCTGAATGATTTTCAAAAACATTTTATATTTCCTGTTTCTGCTCTAATTTGGTTGTCCATTTTGTGAATAATTAACTTTATTCAACATCTTTACATTGGTATTTGTTTTTTAAGCAGAATGTCACTTTCCTGACCTTAATCTAGCTTTCCTCAATATGGATCTTTTTTCTGTCTGCAAAATTTTTTTTTTTTAAATTAATTTTCTTTAAAAGCTATGTCTGGTCCCATTCTGCAAATATCCTTATGATAAAGTTGAATTATAGTGCTGTATAACCCACTGTAGGAGGAATGGTGCCACTTCCCCCAGGCATTTCTGTACTCAAGGAGTACTATTATATTTGGTTGTCCGGTTGGGGTTACTATTAAGTAACCATCGGCCTGAATGGAGGCCCTGGGTGAGTGGGAATAGAGCCAACACACACTCAACCCTAACAGCAAATCAGCTGTGTTAATGGTGTGCAATGGCACAAGTGGAGGTAGTGGTGGGTGAAATTAGTTTCACATCTCCACCATTTGGAGCTATCCAGGTTGTGGCAAGAAAATAAAGGTACCATTAAGTCCAAGGATGTCATACAGCCTGCAACGTCATGATTCCATGCTTAGTTCAAATCTGGTCCAGTTATTACTAATGGACAGGAAAATATCAATAATGTGTGAGCCACCTATGCAATTAAATAAAATCCATGAAGTCGTAAAATTTGTTTTACTATCTTAACTTTCCAATATTTCTAGTACAAAGTGTACATGTATGAAGTCCCTAACAAGTATGAATACTAATATGTATATGCAACATAAATATGTATAGTCACTGTTTGGTAAAAACAGCTTGTTCATTTTGAATGGTGTGCAAATATGATCAAGTCAGGTTTTGTGAAATAGATTGTTCTAACAGGGTTCTCGTACCAAATGAGGACCCTGTTAACCAGGCAATAAAAGCAATCAGATTCTTTTCTGTGTTGCTTTCTCTTGTCAGTTTGAGTTAGACTATGCTCCTAATGTCAGGTTGCCGTCTTGTTCTCATGGTGTCCCAGCATATGGTTGTTCCATAGTACCAGCCATCATTTGCCTTTGTCCTGGGTTCTATGAAGTTGTTTCTCTCCTGGTGTTTTTCTTTTGGTCCAGCGATGATGTCCCTTTATCCAAACTTTTTTCCCTAAAATTGGATGAACTTTGAACCTTTTCCTGTGTTGGTGAAGAAGTACACAAATATTTGTGATGTAGAACTAGTGTTTGTAGACACATTACACAACCGTTGTAGAATACAACTGTAATCACGTTCAGGATAAAATGGGATACTATAACCGCAGGTGTATTCAGGATAGAATGAGGCGTTACGACTATAGTCGTAAACAATATCTCATTTTAAACGGATATAAAAAGACAAAAGAAATTTAATTATTACCCTATGATGTATAGAAGTGTAGCATTAGTAGACACCTTGCCCCCAACAGAGTGAAATCTGAACCACATCATCACTGACATCTGATTTCCTTCAAGTCTGTGAGCCATCTCTAGCATGGTACCCTGTGCCATACGTTCATCAAACACGATGTCATAATTGGTGCTGACATCTGTGTGGAAAAAGTTGCTGTAATTAAGCTATCGCATGAAACAAGACAATAGGCATACAATATCAGGCCAGAACTGATGCAACTTGAAATTCATTACACTATTTGTATGCATCGGTCATCTTTGTTAATCTCAAATTCACAACATATGATGACTAACAAGATAACAAAACAAAAATGAATAGCACAACTTTTTATAGCTTTATTTTAATTACATTTTAATGCAAATGTAATTTAAAAAAAAATAATCTAACCTTAATGATCATATCAAAAGCATAATTCTTGGGATTCTGGATAACCCACCAATGAATAAAATAAATTTAATCATTTGCTTTATGTCAAAAAGTTATGGTTTTATGTCTAGACAAATATTTTTGAAATACTGAATGCATTGGAAAAAAGGTAATCTTCTGTTCTTGAATCTACATTGAGTCAATAATAAATGTTCATTTAAACTTGTTACAAGTGTTGTTTTTTTCTCTAGTACGGTATATTTGTGTTATCTCATGTCCACTTATGAACTTAGAGAGAGTCATCTACCGAGTTCATTACCTCTTCAGGTGTTATTCTAATGTATCAGATCTAATATTTCCACTTTGTATATTATCTCTTTAGGTGTTATTCTAATATATCACATCTAATATTTCCACTTTGTAATTTACCTCTTCAGGTGTTAATCTAATGTATCAGATCTAATATTTCCATTTTGTATGTTACCTCTTTGGGTGTTATTCTAATGTGACACATCTACTGTAATCATGCTAGTATTAGGGACTGAAAAACAATTACACATCAAAGTACTGGTATAGTTGCCAGTCAGAATTACACCTTAACCCAAGCCAGTTTCAGAGTTTTAGCCTATATTATTACCATTCTTTCATGAACATGAAACAGTTATGCTATTTAAGCCTTGCAAAATTTGACAAGTGTACCTTTTCATCAAGATTACCTCAATTGTAGCACTGACTTATAAGAATGTCCAAAGTCATCAACATGGACAAATACATGGAAACAACTTTTATATGATTCTCAGATTTAATGTAAATACCCTTTTGAAGCATCATAAAAAATGTATAGTTCAGAACACTCCTAGTAAATTCTAAGGATATGACTATATCACTCTTACTTTTACACTGCATTTCAACATAGGGCTTCCCATGTGGACACTGACAAATGTAATCTGTGATAGTTGACCTACAAGTGCTGTAACCTTTACAGGGGTTGCTGTCACATGGATTGGCAGGAATCTCACAGTTCACTCCACTGTATCCTGAATAACAATACAAAAAAGGTTACTGTTTAAAGTGATGGAATACTGTGAATTCAATACTATTGTTAAGTTCCAATTGAATACTGGTCATAATGACTTAATACTGTGAATTCAATACTATTGTTAAGTTCCAATTGAATACTGGTCATAATGATTTAATACTGTGAATTCAATACTATTGTTAAGTTTCAATTGAATACTGGTCATAATGACTTAATACTGTGAATTCAATACTATTGTTAAGTTCCAATTGAATATTAGTCATAATGATTTAATACTGTGAATTCAATACTATTGTTAAGTTCCAATTGAACACTGGTCATAATGATTTAATACTGTGAATTCAATACTATTTTTAAGTTCCAATTGAACACTGGTCATAAAGACTTAATACTGTGAATTCAATACTATTGTTAAGTTCCAATTGAATACTGGTCATAATGATTTAATACTGTGAATTCAATACTATTGTTAAGTTCCAATTGGACATTAGTCATAATGACATAGTACTGTGAATTCAATACTATTGTTAAGTTCCAATTGGACATTAGTCATAATGACATAGTACTGTGAATTCAATACTATTGTTAAGTTCCAATTGAACATTAGTCATAATGATTTAATACAGTAAATTCAATACTATTGTTAAGTTCCAATTGAATACTGGTCATAATGACTTAATATTGTGAATTGAATTGTTAAGTTCCAATTAGAACTGCGTTTTAATGGCTTAATACTGTGAATTTAAAAATATTGTTATTAAGTTTCAATTGGACACATGTTATAACGACTTAATACTGTGAATTTAGTACAATTGTTAAGTTCCAATTGGATACTGGTCATAAGGACTTAGTATTGTAAATTCGATACTATTGTTAAATTCCAATGTTTCAATTGGACAATGGTTATAATTATGTAATACTGTGAATTTAATACTACTGTTAAGTTCTAATTGAACACTAGTCATTATAAATGACTTAATACTGTTAATTTAGTACTATTGTTAAGTTCCAATTGGACACTGGTTATAAGGACCTAATAATGTAAATTCAATACTATTTTTAAGTTCAATTTAAATAGCGCACAATACGTATGGGTAGGTCCAATAGGCACTTTATTGCATATATAAAATAATCTTTGGCATAATGGGGCAATGTCCTGTCACAGCACACTGCACCAGCCCAGCACTGATGTTTTTGTTGTATAGGAATGCCTCAGGAAAAAGAGACTTTGGTGAGTTTGTAGGGTTGTGAAGTGTGTACTTAACTATTAAGCCCATATATACTTCATACCCATTTTCTGCGGTTCATGTATGGAGTATTGGCTGATGTTTGTTGTCATAGCAATTCTCAGAATCGGGCTTAACAAGTTTTGGTTATTAGTGTCCCTATATACCTCATATCAGCCTCTTGTGGCTCCACATACAGGTGTCAGACACATCACAACCATAAAAATTTCCCCAGGCCTCTCTTCCTGAGGTATTCTTATGGAAACAATTCAGAGGGTGCTAAGCAGGGAGCTCTATCTTGTTCAGGTCGTAGGTGGGTGCCAATTTATGTCTTTAAAAAACAAAGCCACCTGAGCCACAAATAGACTGTTTGTTGTAATAGCAATCCTCAGGATTGGACTTGTCGAGTTTTTTCCATTATTCATGTCCCTATATACCTTCGTATCAGCCGCTTAAGTCTCCACATACAGGTGTCACACATTTCACAACCCTACAAACTCCCAAGTCTTTCTTCCTTTGGTATTCTTATGGAAACAATTCAAAAGCTTGGCTGGTGCAGTGTTTTTTCCCACATTTCCCTTGTTGTGTGTTTTTAATTCAAGACTCATAGTTTTAGAAATTGGGCAGCAACAGAGGGTGCTAAGCTGGGTCTATCAGACAGTCTTATTCACATTGTAGATAGGTGCCAATCAGTATCTTTTAAGAAATACATCTACCTGAGCCATAAAATTTATAATTTGTAATTCAGAGCTAACTTCGATATTTCTACACAATACCACAGCACTTTCTACTGCCTGGTTCTGCTTTCCAATTTTTTCTTCTTTCAGGTTTCATCGGTGCACAGATACAGTGTTCCAGAGCATATAGGCATGTCACTTCATATGGGTTCCAAGAAGATCACCACTTCATATGGGTTCATTGAAGATCTGACCATCTTATAACACATTCTTTCACTGGTGTTCTGTGGCTAAGCATGGGGATGAAAACAAGATTCTTCCAAACATTGCATTATGCAGTGCCTGTTGACAAGCTCCAGCTGGTGGACACTGTACCCAGCATATACGCAAGGACATACTCAATGATTACACGATTCTGGCCACTGGTGCCCATTGCAGAGCACCATCCATGTGAGTGTCCTCCTCCAGTAAGACTACTACTCACCTAGAGATACCATAAATTTTTTGTGGGACTCTTTTTAGACCACGGGAACCAGATGTGCTTATTCGACAGGCTTCCAAACCTTCAGGTCTTGCTAATGGTTGGATTGTTGATTCCAGGATCTAGTCTGCCCCCAGTTGTGAATGAGGACACATGGAGTTATATTGATGCACATTGTATATCAAATTATAAAAACTTTATCTAGCTGGCATTTGGCAAATATACATGCAACTTGGTGGCCAAACACCATTACCCAATATTAGCTCTTTGCTTCAATTATAGGATATATTGAAAGTTGTCAGAAAGGATCATGGTGTGACATGGAGAGTTTGTTTGTTTGTTCTGTTTTTTATGGTTTAATGCCATTTTCCAGCACAATATAGGCTATACATGGCGGCCAGTATTAATGGTGGAGGAAGAACCCGGACAACCCCTTGAAAGAACCACCGACCCACAAGAACCTTAAGCTTTCTCACATAACTACATTTGCCGAATCTTAGACTCGAACACATGCAGACAGAGGTGAGATGGCAGTGGTCCGTAACGTTCAGCGCTTTAGACAAACTCGGACACTTGGGGCCCCTTGACATAGACAGAAACAAATGTCTATTATGCATGATATATTGTGTAACATGACAATGTTTGGAACACTATAGACTGAATTTATTAAACTCGTACAACAAACTGATGGTACACTTACTTTTATGCTTTTTGTGGTTTGGAGAATTTACTGTTCATGGAGCCAAATTTTCTGCAATGAACAATCCATATATGTTGGACCTTATATTAGATACAGATAAGCGCCTATTCATTCTGCATCTTAGGGCATCTAAGAATGATGTTTTCCATCAAGGTGTGGATATTTATGCTATGAACTGTGATGTCCTTATATGCCCATACTATGTACTGAAGAAATTCCATCATATTCGGATATTTGCTGGAGCTTGCCTTTGTAATTCTGTGCTTCTTATGGATAATGGTTATGCTTTAAGTAGAACTTTTCATCACTACCATTTTATCTCAGTTTTAAGTTATGATTCACATCGTTATAATGTGCACTTCCTCTACATAGGGGCAGCTACCAGTGCAGCTAAGGCTGGAATTCCAGATCATTTTATCCAAACTTTAGGTCGATAGTCTTCTAATACATATTGCAGGTACCGGTATATTCAGGTACACCCAGACAGAATTAGCTTTACACAGAGACCAATATAACAGCGTGTGCTTCACTATTTGGTTCTCACTTGAGTCAATCAATGTACTTTTCTTTTCTTTACTGTATTATCTATTAATGGGCATGCAAATTCCTAAATATCTATCTCATTCGTATTTCTAACATTTCTATGTTTATGTGCATCAGGCTTATCATGCAGTTCCAACCCTATTTCATGCATTTTCAATCATTATTATACATATAGATCCTTGCATTTACTTCAAATTGGGGGCTTTGATTACAATCACGCTGTTCCATAGTAGAGCTGTACCGATTAATCGCCCATACGCGTAATCGGGCCGATTATTAGCACAATCGGTATAATCGGGTATCGGCAAAAATAATCTGTGCCGATGCAAATAATTTTTTTAAATAACCAATTTTTCCTGATAAAAGTTGTATATACAGTCGCGTTTTGACTGACCGTAACTTAATCCTTTGTAACACTAGAGCTCGGGATATATGCAGTATGCAAACAAGTTGCTCATTAACTAACACTACTGTATAGTCGAATAACCATATATCGAGATAAACACATCGAACCATCAATTAATCTTTTGTAACAAAGAGATTGCTCTAATAAAGTATTTAAAAAGAATTTATCTTGCTGCCAGTTGTGCGAAATTTTCAACTCCAGCGTCCGGTAACATTTGTAAACTGCAGTAAATCAGACTAAAGTACATGTCGCTAACCGCCATTGTAATGCCAAAGTCATGTGAATAGCCAGTAAGATTAACATCAAAGGGAGTAATGATGGATATATACACAGTCAATTTTGAGGTTTGTGTTTTTTCTTTATCTTTATGAAAACTCACAAAACACCGATAGTCCTTATGTCCCAGTGAGAAATTGTTTGAAAGGGCTTCAGTGTAGGTTTGAGTACGTCGTCTGTCTTTCAGTTAATCCATAAGGCCTGGAGGGTGAACGAACTCATTGTCTTTAATACTAGTAAGTGAGAATCATTTCCGGATTTTTAAAAATTATTTTTATTTCTTTTGTTAGTTTTTCACCAAGCCACCATCTGGCAGAAGGGGCGGTCTCTCATAAGTCATAACAGGTTTTACTGTACCTTTGAAGCACCGACATATACTAAACAAATAAAACAATTCTATATAAATGTTTTACAATTTGCTGATGTTGCCAGCAACAAGAAGCTTGTCTTGGCCACCATCTTAGATCCACGATTCAAACATCGCCTATTCAGCGAAGAATTGATTGTAACCAGATCCAAAGAATGGCTTAGAGCAGAATGTATCATAGTTGCATCAGATGACAAGCAGGAGGTACCCCCGACCAAAAAGAGAAAGACTGAAACTGAAACAAACGCCACTGAACCATCAACATCACGTCTCCGGGATTCCTTTTCTGTGGCCTGTCACGAGCCTGTCAGTACCGTCAACGAAACGACCCAAGTGTATAACGCTGTTGACACGATGATTGAATTGTATCTGGCCAGCCCTTTATTGCCACGAGAAGAAGACATATACAGCTGGTGGAATACTCACAAGTTTCAGTTCCCTTACTTGGCCAAATTAGCTAGACGCTATTTGTCTGCACCAGCTTCAAGCGTTCCTAGCGAGCAACTATTTAGTGGCGCAGGCCAGACTTTTTCGGATCGTCGTGGATCATTACTTGGCAAGAAGGGAGAAATGTTACTGTTACTTAAATGCAACTTACCTCAGATAGGCTTTCAGTATTAGCTGCCGCCAGTGTAAAGTGATATCTAACGTTAGTCATAAAACATGCACATTATTAATTATTTTTTTGCTATCGTTATGAACATTATTTAGTCATTTATTGAAATCTAGTAATGGCGACCTGCATCATTGAACCCAGGTTAAAAGGCCTGCTTAATACATTTCATTCATTTATACCTTGAATTAGCAAATCACAAGTTTTATCAGTGTTAGTAATAAAGTTTTTCAAGTTTCATGTTTGTGTGACCTTGTTTTTTGTAAATAACTACATTTTTTTTAATCCGGTTTCTGCTTATTTTCGTATGCAAGTTCAAATTCACTTGCTGCATAAAGAACTTTGTTTTAACTCGCATGTCAAAATAAATGCTTGCATTACACTTACAAGTTTATTTTTCTGAACCAGTCAGTGTGGTAACAAAAATACCCTTCTTCTTATTATAAGTCAGATTCAAGCATTTTAATGATAAACTGGCATGTACTGTTGTCTCAAAACGATAGGGAAATTGACCGATTATCAACAAAGGAGATTCTGAAACATCAAGCTTTCCATTGTGTGGAAAGTTACATGTTTGTTCAGCCAAAAGAAAAAACTAAAATTGATTGATGTTGATCTTAGTTGATCTATATGAAAAATTTAGCCTTTATTATTACCACGCTGCGTGAAGATGTAAATTATACCGGTTGTGTCCCTTGTACACTCAAAATATTACCTGATTTTGTAGGATCACTTATATCATTGAAAATGAGTAACTCGTGAGAGGTGATTCGTAGTAAATGAAACAGCTATTACAGATTAGCTGAAATTTTATCTGAAAGAATACACTTTGGTCGAAACAACGAATAAAGCAAAATCTGCAACTAATATATTTGGGAATAAAAATGGATTTAAGTGACGCTATGCACACTTTGCACTGCGTAAGTACTGTACATTATAGTATATGGTCTCCCTGGTAAACTCGACTGACCCGCGAATTATGAAGGCTGTATTTTACCTTTATGTAATTTCGTGTTGTGGAAATCAGAAAATATGCACATGCAAAATAATAACAAAATCAATAATAAATAGTACTTTATAAAAGTTTAATAATTTTCGGGTCAACGAAAGTTACTTTTTTAACATGCCTATGTCTTAGAACACGGATATTTTTGTCCCAAGATGTACTGCCGTTACAATAGACAACAAAAACACCTAAAACCTGTAAAGTTTTTACATTGGCCCACGGATAAGCCCCCCCCCCCATTCCAGGCCTTTATTGTTTTCTAAATTTGTTGGCTTATACCTGAGTACATAATATGATAATCAAATAATCGGTCTCATAATCGGTATTAGCAATTTTGATAATCGGCTATACGCGGTATCGGCATAATCGGCAAAAAGTGACATCGGTACAGCTCTATTCCATAGTCACAGCCCTCTCTTGGAACCCCAATTTGCATCTGTGCTTAAAGGTACTCAACTATTATGCCCACATATACTTCATATCTGCTTCCTACAGTGCATGTATGAAGTATTGGCTGATGTTTGTTGCCATGGCATTCTCAGGATCAGACTTGTCGAGTTTCGGTTAACAGTGTCCCTATATTCTTCATATCAGAACCTTGAGGGTCCAAATAAGAAATTGGGCACACTTCACAGCCATACAAACTGCTGGAGTCTCTCTTCCTGAGGCATTCTGATGGAACAAAAAAATTCAGAGCTGGGCTGGTGCAGTGAGCTTTGATAGGACTTGCCCCCATTATGCCAAAAGAAAATTTGTTATGTACAATAAAGTGCCTATTGAACCTATGCATTGTATGTTATTTAAATCATAATTTAATTGTTTTAAATATAGTTTGAGTAACACACATTGCATTCTTCTCTGGCCCCTTGTTGGGTCCCTTTTTGTCTACTATGGTTTCACTCCTGGACATGATGTCATTGCAGACAGTATATGTTAATAAGCTAATAACTAAATTTTTATATACTGTTAATCTGAACCAATCAGATGACCGAGTTGGAGCATGTGATCAAACATTATGTCAGTTGTTTGAGTCAGTCATACATAATCTGGGATGCCTGTAGACATGCGTGTTTTTCAGTGTTGATGTCGCATTTAACTTTAAAAAAATTAACTGCAGAAAGAACCATCCTTCTCCCCTCCATCCTGGTTGACCATGTAATTTATTTGGGGCATTTTATTGCATGGCATACTGTTCCAGTTCTGTTCTTGGGTGTATTGCCCTGTCATTGGGGGACATGTATTGAAGGTATAGATATTCTGATTGCTTACGTTACATCATGACATGAATTAATTACTGGTTCTGGATACATTTGAAAATAAAAATGGCCACTTATGAAAGAACATTCTACATTTTTCTATTAATATGCTTTCTGCTGGTTGCATTAGAGGGGTGGCCATTCTTGAGGGGTACTTTTGAACACAACTCAATGATGCCAAGGGATTCTAGCCAAAAGAAGCAAGTGCCACTGGTCAGGGAAATTCAAGAGGGGGACTACCGTATATATGTATCAGTGTTTAATGTCATTTAAGTCATGGCTACCTGTTATACACTAGCATTTGTATCCAAAGAGCTCAAGTGACACACATTCCCCTCCATTCTTACAGACAGATGTGTCATTCTCCAGGTCACACCTGTATATATATGTATTAGTGTTTATTGTTATGAAGTCATGACTACCTGTTATACACTAGCATTCGTATCCATGGGGTTCAAGTGACACACATTCCCCTCCATTCTTACAGACTGTGAGATGTCTCCATGTTCAACCATGTATGTATGTATGTATTAGTGTTTATTGTTATGAAGTCATGACTACCTGTTATACATTGGCATTTGTATCTATGGGGTTTATGTGACATACATTCTCCTGTATTTTTAAAGACAGATCTATCATTCTCCATGTTACTCCAGTATGTATGTATCAGTGTTTAATGTCATGAAGTCATGGTTACCTGTTATACATTGGCAGCTGTATCCATGGGGCTCAAGTGACATACATATACCTCCATTCTTACAGACAGATGTACCATTCTCCAGGTTACACCAGTTCTTCACCAGTTCACATGCTTTCCCAGTTTGATCTGAAAACAAGACCACAACATATATGGATAGTGGTGTAAGATATAGTATTATGACAACGTACAATTTCTAACTTTCAGAATGCAGTGTCTACTGTACTCATTCAGTCCATGTGTGTATTCAAATAGCCCATTTTTTGTGGACCATATAAGCCCATGTGTGGAGTTAATAAGCCCATAATAAGTAAGTCGATGTGTGGACTCAAGAAGCCCATGTGTGGAGTTTATAAGCAGATGTGTAGAGTCAGAAAGTCCAACGTGTGGACTCAAGAAGCTCATGTGTGGAGTTAATAAGCCCATGTGTGGAGTTAATAAACCCATAATAAGTCAGAAAGTCCATGTTTGGACTCAAGAAGCCCATGTGTGGAGTTAATAAGCCCATGTGTGGAGTTAATAAGTCCATGACTGTGTAGAGTCAGAAAGCCCTACTAGCCCATCCCAAACCAAAATGCAAGCTTTCCACAAGCTTGCAGCAAGCTTGCGGCAAGCTTGCAGCAAGCTAGTTGAAGTTGTACAAGCTAGTAAGGTAGCTTGCGCAAGCTTGCAAAAGGAATTTTTCCAAGTCTGCAAGCTTGTGCAAGCTTGCAAGCTTGCAAAAGGAAATTCTGAAAGTCTGCAAGCTTATTGTAAAATCTCAAACTTACACAAATTAAGCTAGCTTGCAAAAGGAATTTTTCCAAGTCTGCAAGCTTGGAAAATGTAAAATTCAAGCTTCCTAGATTGCAAAAAATGAAGGAGTGCATCTGCAGTCATTCATCAAACAGCAGCACAGTGGATAAACTTTAACATAGAACATAATTTGTCCACATTGTTTTACACCATTAAATATAAAAAGAACAGAGCAAGAATTTCTTGAATGTGTGTTATATTTTACACTGTGATAAAGGATTCCATTTAGTAAAATCCGGTAAAATACATAGCATTTACCGATTGCAAAGTTATTTACAGACTGACTTAATGCAGCAAGATATTTGAAGTCAAGTACTTATAAATGCTTCTTACCAACAATGTTACTGCACCATCAAATATAGTCTCTGTAATTTTGTGATGATAACTAACGGCATTTAGTTTTTGAAAGAATATTCCAATTTCTGTTTCAATTTGACAATTTTTGTATTTGAACGTGTAGGTAATTTTAACATTGTTGAAACAGCATCAGACTCCTGTGATCGAACGGAAATCACGTGGAATAATGTTTTTGATTAACTCCTCAATATACGGTAATTTATCCTGAAATTAATATAAATGAGTATTAAAAACCAAAAAAATCTGCCACCCACCCACCATTTTGCCTTTTCAGACCTGTTTACCAGTTCGTATTTGACTGAATTTGTACGGAATAAAGCTCATTCGTACGATAGTATGGTCATTGGTTTTAAATTACGATTTGAGGCTGCATTTATTTTTTATTTTTTTAGAAATAATTTTTTAAGCGTTTTTTATTCCGGTTAGTTTTGTTGTATCGTCTCTTCGGTCCGCGTCCGGGTCTGTAGTCGGCGCCACATCACTGATTGTAGCATTCTCTCAACATCCGGTTGTTTAAACATGCCGCCGTTTACAAAGTTTCAGCTCGAATCTGATGATGAAAATAGAATGTCTAAACATAGAAAACAGCATTTTCTACCAGTTCATAATATTCTGTGACCATGCCTTAAACCACCGTCTAAAGGAGTGCATTTTGTACTCTGCACTGTTTGCAACTTAGACTTTTCATGTGCACAACATGGTGGAATGAATGACTTTTCATGGCACGTGGAATCGGAAAATCATGCGAAATTGGCATCGTTAGTGAAGGGAAATACAAGTATTTTGTCAATGATGAAGGGAAAGGAAGTCGGTGATCAGCACATATTTTAAAAGCAGATAACGTGATGAGGTGATTCTATGAGCTGATCGTAAATTGAGCACAGCATACAAGTTAATGGAAGTAATTAAAAATATGTTCCCAGATTCCAAAATTGCAGAAGATATTTAGAAACAATCTCTCTCTCTCTCTCTCTCTCTCTCTCTCTCTCTGTATGTCGTGCAATAGTAAATAACGGTAATTATAGTATATTGTGTCTACTATTTGTTATTGAGGGACTGGTGTATTTGGTCCAATTGCTGTTTCAATTGGTACATTTGTATTAATTACATGAGATTATTTTGAATCTAGTTGACTAGTTGAATTCCAGGAGATTTGTGTATCTTTTACTTACAGTGCAAACTTTTGAAATTTATTTGAATTGTTTGAATCTCAATCCTAGGCGGTACATAAAATTATGTGAGTATCGGATAGTGTATACTATTTTTTTTTAACTGAGGTGTTTTGAATCTGTATATCAGATAGATATAATATTTTTTAGGGTAATTGGATCAATTGTATTTTGAGAGCATGTGAGAATCATTATATTTTTACATCATATATTTTTATTAACTAATTAAATTCATGAATTGCCATCTTTCACACATTGTTCGAGTTATTCATTTAATACAAAATCCACTCTGTTTCAATTCTGCGACATACATTGTAGCATATATCAACATTTTACTTTTAATATTTTATATAAATGGTCATTTTCACACATCAAGGGCTAGAAATATGGTGGCAGTACATGCCATGTCAGTTTCCTATATATATATATATATATATATATATATATATATATATATATATATATATATATATATAATTTAAAATCTAATTGGCTTGTCATGCACAACCTTAAAAATAAGTTTGCGGCAAGCTTGCCACAACGTTAAAGATAAGCTTGCGGCAAGCTTGCACAAGCTTGCCACAATGTTAAAAATAAGCTTGCGGCAAGCTTGCGCAAGCTTGCCGCAACCTTAAAAATAAGCTTGCGCAAGCTTGCCGCAACCTTAAAAATAAGCTTGCGCAAGCTTGCCACAACCTTAAAAATAAGCTTGCTGCAATGCTGCAAGCTTGCGCAAGCTTGCCGCGGTTTCAAATCTAAGCTTGCGGCAAGCTTAAATAACAAGCTTGCAGCAAGCTTGTTGCAACCTTAAAAATAAGCTTGCGATTTTGGTTTGGGATGTGTGGAGTTAATAAGCCCATAATAAGTCAGTAAGTCGATGTGTTGACTTAAGAAACCCATGCATGGACAATATAAGCCCATATGTGGAGTCAACAAGTCGATGTGTTGACTAAAGAAGCCCATGTGTGGACCCTATAAGCCCACATGTGGAGCCAGTAAGTCCACTTGTGGACTCATTAACCCATGTGTTGACCGCTGGATCATTAGCAATAAAATCTGATGACTGAAAATATACTATAACAATACAGACGCCCATGACAATGAACAAATTATGACATGACAATATATTGATGGAGCATACAGTGAAATATTCTATAAATTTTAATGATGCTGTCATTAATTAGTTTTCAGTACTTGTACTTCTTAGAAAAGTACACAGCTGGTTAATAGCTTGTTTTATATACAACTACAGAGTTACAGATTGACAGATTTGTTGAAAATTAATTACTCTTACATCATCTGATTAACATTATCATGGCAATGAACATATTTTTAGTCTCAGCATAATAGGTAAACACAGAATAATATTAATTTGGCTTTTCCAATTAAGACTAATGCAATGTGCAACATTATCTTGACAGAAATAATCATGTCATGTACAGAAGAGAGGGCGAATCAGACAACTTTATAGAAGCATCTATTTGGCAAACCAAGGCTTCCTCCAAAATCGTCAAAAGATTTTTACCTCCATAGCAGAGTAGGAGATGGCGAATCGGGCAACTTTATAGAAGCATCAATTTGGTAAACCAAGGCTTCCTCCAAAATCGTAAAAATGCGTTTATTTGGCAAACCAATGCTTCCTCCAAAATCATAAAAAAAAGTTTCCTTTGGAGACGCAAAGTAGTTGTTGCGTCCTCCCTGCTGCTATGGGGATAAAAATCTTTTTACGATGAAAGTCTTAAGACGAAAATTTTTTAGGATTTCACAAACAGACTAATTTGTAAAACCTCACCTTGTAAATCAACCAGATTATTGGACTGGTCAGTGAGTTTAAAGTTAATTCTCGTTAAAGAATCATTATGACATCGCATATACACTGGATTAGTTGGATCCACAATGATTAGAAACCCTGGAGGAGCCGTTGGTGCAAATGAGTATAAAATATATCCTTGTTGAGTTTGATTTGATCTTTCGAGATTTATTTGATAAATTCCTTCGATAACATCACATACTAGATTCACTGCAATCACCGAGGATATATTGTTGTATTGAGGAGCGATATGTCTACTACCACCATCTGGGTCATTATTATGTTTGAGGATTGTTGTTTGTGGTTGTGGTATTTTTTCCATGTGGCGATTATTTGTAGGAAATACTCGTAGTGGAGATCATTAACAGATTTTTTTAGTTCATTTGTGTTATGTCCAGGAAATCTGAAATCGGGTAAATCAGCTTCCGTGATATTGTAACCGGTTAGGAATTTTTGTTTATCTCCGTTCTTGTCATTAATTATTATCTGAACTATTCGTTTGTTGATATATTCCATGTCGGATACAAGCTGATTTAATAATTCAACATATTTTATAATCTCGATGCGTGAACTCATTATATCAGAGAGATGCTCTTGGAAACTCTGTCGTAGTCTCTCTAGTTGTGTTTTATATAACTGATTAATCTCTTTCAAATAATCAATGACGTCATTTAGAGTGAATACAGTTGAAGTAAAATAATCGAAGATGTTTTAGAATCAAATTCCCACTGCATGTTATTGTTATCGAAAAATGTGAATCTATCAGTTAATTTTTCATTTTTTATACTATGGCAAATAATGTCGATATGATGGAAAAATTTCGTGGTATGATTGTTCATCTGTGACATAATCAGATTTGTTTGGTTCAGGTGGTATATTAACGGCTTTTTGTCGGGGGGTGGGTGGGTTAGGCCATCCTAGTATTGTTCTTATAGAACTCTGATAGATATCTATGGCATATCCGGTCGAGTTTATCTCAATGGCAGATGATAGCATTGGTTCATGAACCGTTATAGCGATTTTCAATTCTTTTAGCAATGGATTTTATTCTGCGTTGTAATTCATTATTGATCTGTTCGATTTGGTAGGACCCAGATGGTAGCGAAACAACGTTCCAGTCTGGAGTCCCGTCTGGTTTATTCTTATTCGCAAACACCAGGGAATTATTGGATTGCTGACCACCAAATGGTGCTGATCTAATATTTGGCTAACTATGGTATACTCGTAATTTTGCTGGTGCTATTTCCATAACTAAAATCACAGTAGGGAAATTCACACTGAATTCAGGGTTGGTTGAGGTTATTGATATCATGGTGGATTTCACTGGGGTCGTGTTTTCCACTATTCGTTGAAGTAGTTCTTGTGATGTTGTCATTATACTCATCCTGTTTTTCTAATTTTGACATTATTAATTAGTTTTCAGTGCTAAGTCTTGTACTTATTAGAAAAGACACACAGATGATTAATAACTTGTTTTATGTATAACTAATTACATATTCTGACAGAAATAATCATGTCATGTTTAACATTAAATGGTTGAAAACTGTCTTTAAATATACTAATGCAAACATCACTGTATATTTTGTAGTACTGAAAGTTACTGTCTTATCCAAAACTAGCAATTTACTGAAGAAATTTACTATACTCTAAATTTTCTAGTTTTAGTGTAAATGTTCTGCACACCATATTTTTCAACCTCTGAGTGTCACATACTTAGAAAGAAAAAAAAACCTTTTGTTTCGCCTGAGAAATATTTGATTATTTGTGTTGTGCATGCTTATAGTGCTGTCTGGGATGAACAGGTGTTTCTTTTCAGACAAGCGACAGAACAAAACATATGTCTCGCCGCCATAAACTACTTGCAGCTACGGACATCATTATCACAATAATGCATGGGTATTTTACCCTGAATATTTCACTATCCTATGAATTAAGCAAGATTAAGGTATAATCAGACAGTGATCTTTTGGATCTAGTGAGAAGAGCAGGTATTTTCACATGGTATTTCTAAAAGCCATAGGGGTGAGAGTTAAATATATATTTTATTTGATATGTGAAAGTTAATTGAGTTTGTATTGTCATTTCGTGTAATGATTCATTTATTACAATGTATATCTGAAATGTTGTGAACTGTAAATTTCAAGTTGTTTTTAAGAGTTTAATGTATTAGTATTTTCAGAACTCATTATTACAAGTTTGATTTTATTGTAGCTTACGAGGTGTTTATGGGGTGGTTACGGGGTGGTTATGAGAGGTTACAATGTTACGAGATTGTCTATATGTATGTACGTATGTCTGTACATTTGGTGCTGTATGCTGTCTGTACGTGTATACGTATGACTGACTGTACATGTAGTGGATCCATGAAGGGGTAAGCAGCCGATACGCGAGTGTTTCAACCTGAGGAACGTGGTGAAACTGTGTTGTTTATCAGTGGATGAATCGTGCGAATGTACAAGAGTCAAGAAGCATAGGTTTATTCCAATTCTTGTTTAAATTGGTATTATTGTATTTACATAAGATTATTTTGAATCTTAGTTGAATTCCAGGAGATTTGTGAATCTTTCTAACAGTGCTGAACATTTGAAATGTATTTGAAAACTTGAGATTGTTTGAATCCCAAGCCTTGTCTATACGTGAAACTATACGATTATCTTAGTGTGTACAATTATTGAAACAGAGGTTTGTTGAAGCTGTATTTAATATTATTGGTTTATTTTCAATGTGTGAATGTTAGTATAGAGCTACTAAATCAATTGAATATTGAGCATGTGTGAGAATCATTGTATTTTTACATCATACATTTTTCTTTACTAATTAAGTTAATACATTTTCATCTTTCACACATTGTGTTTGAATTATTCATTGAAAACAAAACCCACTCGGTTACAATTCTGCGACACTGAGGTTTACCTTACTGACTATGAACTTCTTGTTAAATTGCATGTTTATAATTTGTACAAATGTAACCTCTGAGGTTTACCTTACTGACTACGAACTTCTTGTTAAATTGCATGTTTGTAATTTGTACAAATATAACCTGAGGTTTACCTTACTGACTACCAACTCCTTCTTTAATTGCATGCTTGTAATTTGTACAAATATAATCTCTGTGGTTTACCTTACTGACTACCAAATCCTTGTTAAATTGCATGTTTGTAATTTGTACAAATATAACCTCTGAGGTTTACCTTACTGACTACAAACTCCCTCTTTAATTGCATGTTTATAAAATTGTACAAATAAAACATCTGTACATTCATAGTAGATACTTTGTCATATATTATTAAATATAACTTTCCTGTTAAGTAAGTGTCTTTTGTTTTTATAACAGTCTGCATCAACTCTAATGTCAATCTTTGATGGCCTCCAAACATCTGGTTTGTTTTCAAGTATTCTCCAATACACAGTAGTAACTATTATAGTTTTCCAATATACAGCAGTAACTATTGTTACGGCTATTGGATTTAAATTATTTATTTATTTTTTAATTGTTAAATCCAAATTTGTCCTTTAGGGTTTAATATTCATTAATTGGGAAATTATTCTGGAAAATTCAGTCTGACCTACACTCTAATTGTAAACAAGTTTTGACCTTGGCTTGTGGATCTAATTTCTGACCTTGCTTTAGACATTGTCAACAAACATCTAAAACTATTGGTTAATTTCAAGGACAATATTTTATTTTTAGTTCTTAGGGGTAGTAAATATCTAGAGTACATGATTTTTAGTGAAGGCAGTCTCTTTCTGTGACCTTCCATGAACTTCTATCAATTTCTAGAAAATCACGTGATCACTTGTTTACTTAAAAAAAACAAGTATAAGAACTGTTGTTTGGGATAGAACAAATCAGTATATGTTTGGGCTTTATTATTATTAAGTTGTGTATTTCATGTTTGAGTGTTATCTTGTTCTGAACTTTGTGTCAATTAATTGAAAAAAGAAGAGTTATCTGGAAAAGGACATATGTTTCATAATTTCATCTGGATGATATTAAAACAAGAACTGCATCATGTGACATTGTCAGCCATTTTGGATTACATCGTCAAGATTCGAACCTGGAACTATTAGAACATTTATTTATCAGGACTTGCAATTCCATTAGTGGATTATTTTGTGAATTCTATATTTGTTGGATTTGATTCTCTAAGACCGTAAGTTTATTTATTTTATGAAAATAATTGTACTTAATAAATTCATTGTTCAAGTTTTACAAGCTTGTTAGTTTTCACTCTTTCTGTGTTGCTGCTTATTCGAGCCTAAGCACGTAACACTATTAGTTTTCCAATACACAGTAATACTATTACAGAGTCTCCTCACTTAACGACCAGGTTTCGTTCTTACGACTAGGTTGTTAAGCAAATTGGTCGATAAGCGAGGAGTTAAAAACATCGAATGCACTATAAGCGAGGGCGCGAGTTACCGAGGGGCCTAACGAAAACAACTGTGAATAAATATTTTTTTATAAATGTGTTATTCGTTTTTCTTTATAAATTAACTTTTATTTCTGGATAAAATAACTTGAAAAGATCGTAAAAACGAACATTACATGTACATGTATTCCACAAGGTATCAGTGCTCTTAACATGTGCATCGTTGAACTCATTGTGTATTACGTCACTGATTTTTTTTTTTTTTGTTCATTTGGATACATTCTAGTTTTATTGTTCTTTCAACATGAATCAAGATTTCTTTTATCAAAAAAGCTAACATTCATATCCAAAAACGACAACGTCGAAACTTGTGTTGCTCTAAAACAAAATATATATATCTGCTATCACTGAACCAGGTGTACACAGCATCATCTAATTCTGTGTCATTTGCAGTGCGTGCCCGTTTCCGTTTAAATCCCTCATCAGAATCAACTTCGTGCAAATAATCCCAAAATTTATGCTCATCTTTGAGCCAACCTCTGAGTGTCGACTCGGCAAGTTTAAGTTCACTACAAACTTTTGATCTTGATTCACCATTACGAACCCTTTCTATGACAGTAAGCTTTTCATTCCCCGAGAACACCTTTCTCTTGATTCCATTGCTCTCGATGATAATATTTACCGATGCTGGCGATAAAACGGGCGACATATCAAGGTTTCATTCACTAGTTCTGTTCACGATTTTTTTTTAAATTTAAAAATATTTTTTTTTTTTAAAAAAAATGGGATCCACGCCGGACAACGTGAATTAAGCGGGTTAGCTAGTTATCAGTGCGCGAGTTATCGAGGGAGCGGTGTACATGTACATGTATTACAGAACATACAAATACAATCAGAAAAAATTATGAAAATGATGTACCAAACTCTTACAGTTTATTCGTTAAAAAAAGACATTCATAATAACATTCTAGTCATCGAATCCTTCAAAGTGAAGTAGTGGTTCCATGTCATTAGTGTCATCATTAGACTTATCAGCAAGGGTATCAGGAGCTCTAGAGGGACCGGGTAAAGGAGATGGCGGTGAGGAAATTAAAGTACTTGTAGGGGTAGTGGTACATGTTGTAGCCTTCGAGAAGAATCTCGTCAGTGTGGTCTGCAGCGAAAGTTTCTTTTTTTCTTCATAAATTTCACGGTAGCATCGTAAAAGTTCATTCATTTGCCGTTCGACTTTCGTGAACCGTTCAACATTTGGATCCATACCCTCTAGTTCTAGCAAAGCCGCATTCACTTTCGAGAACACACCAGCTAACCCCTTTGCAGTGAACTTCTTTTGTACTTCTTCCATTCTTTCCTCTTCTTTTTCTTCTTCTTCTTCCAAGTGTTGCTGCTCTTCCAACTCTATTAAATCTTCGTTAGTTAGCTCTCCCTCGGCATATTCCTCTAGTTCTTCAATATCTTCCACTTCAGCATCTAAATTAAGGATGTTGGCAAGTTCCACAGTTCTTTTATGTATGAGATCAATACTATTGTCTTTGTCAAACCCTTCGAAATTATTCACAGAACTCTTTAGGCATTTTTTCCATATGCCTTGCATACACTGTTCTGTCACTCCCTCCCAAGCTGATTCAATGTTCTGTATGCAGTGTAGAATATTGTACGATTTCCAAAAATCACGAAGGGTTACTTCACGACTTTCTGTTGCTGCTACAGCTTTGGAAAAAGTTGTGCGCAAATATAATGCTTTGAACGTAGCAATAGCCCCCTGGTCCATCGGCTGTAGGATAGCAGTCATATTTTTTGGCAGATACACTACCTTTACATCTGGGTTTAAATCATCAAGATGCTGGGGATGGCCTGGGGCATTATCAAGCAGGAGGATAACTTTAAAGGGAAGGCCCTTTTCCAGACAATAAGGCTTGACCGAGGGTATGAAACAGTTGATGAACCAATCCTCAAATAAAGCTTGCGTCATCCATGCCTTCTTATTCGCACGATAGTAAATGGGCAGCGTGTTCTTATTAACCTGTTTCAATGCACGTGGGTTCTCAGAGCAATAGATGAAAAAAGGTTTTAACTTGAACCCAGCGACATTTCCTCCCAACAACAATGTGACCCTGTCCTTAAAAGCCTTGAAACTGGGCATTGTTTTATCTTCTTTGTGTATGTAGGACCTTTCGGGCATTTTTTTCCAAAAAAGTCCGGTTTCATCTACATTGAAGATCTGTTCCGGACTGTAGCTGCCTTTCTCGATAATTTCTTCAAATTGATCAGCAAATTTTTCTGCTGCCTCTACGTCAGCGCTTGCTGCCTCACCGCTGATACTCCGATAATGCAGGTTGAATCTCCGACGAAACCGTTGAAACCATCCATGGCTTGCCGTAAATGTTTCCGTCGATTCTTCGACTTCGCGCGCCTTCAGAGTTTCAAAGATACTGCGTGCCTTGGCTTGAATTATTAAAAGGCTCATCGGCATTCGTTTTTGCATCTGGTCATCAAACCAAATCGCCAGTAATTTCTCCATTTCATGAATGCTGCCTAATTATTATGGCTTTAAATCCTGCCGATGCTTTCACTGTCTCCTTCACTCTATCTTTATCCTTCAAGATGGTAGAAACGGTCGAATGTGCCAGCTCCAAGTCATGCGCTATCGAGTTAATTTTTTTACCAGCTTCAAAATCGTTTATGATCTTCATTTTCATCTCAAGATCGATGGCCTTCATTCGATTCTTGGCGATTCCTAAAGATGATGTCGTGTTCTTCCTTTTCGCTGACATTTTGTACTATAGGGTGTACAATAAAGTACAAATTTATAAACAAAATATTTAGTCCTGGAGACTAAGAATGATTCGTGTACTTGTACTGCTGACCGACTGCGGCAACGTGACTGATGGAGTAATCGGATTTCCCGCGCTAGAAAACAGGTCGTAAGTTCGCGCGGTCGTTAAACAGGTCGGTCGTTAAGTGAAGAGACTCTGTATAGTTTTCCAATACACAGTAGTAATTATTATAGTTTTCCAATACATGTTAGTAACTATTATAGTTTTCCAACACACAACAGTAACTATTATAGTTTTCCAATACACAGTACCATATTTTCTGGCCTATAAGTCGATGCAGAGTTTAAGATGAATTCACCAATTCTGTAAATTTTCCATCCTTCGTCCATATACAAGTCGATTCAGAGTATAAGACGAGGCCAGGTCAAAACCTTGGCTTCATATTTTACACTAGTAATGGTATCATTGTATGATATTCCATATTACTGGCAATCGTGAAATTGCATTACCGATGCTAACATGCTTGTGATTTTACTTCTGAACAAATCACTGCTATATTCTGTTATCAATTGACACAGCTGAATAAACAGTCCATGAATGTATTATTATAGTTGAAACCACATCCATTGTGGGGTTGTGCTTCCCACATTACTTTACACATGCGAAGCATGGACAGTGTATCAAAACCACACTAGGAAGCTGAACCAATTTCACAAAAGTCTCAGGAAAATCCTCAACATCAAGTGGTATGACAAGGTTCCAGGCACTGAGGTACTCGCCCAAGTAGGTCTTCCCAGCATCCATACCATCCTAATACAGTGCCAGCTATGCTGGGTGGGACATTTTGTATGCATGCCAGACCACTGGTTGTCTAAGAGACTCTTATATGGTGAATAACAGCAAGGACAATGATCCCAAGGAGGTCAGAAGAAACACTTCAAAGACAATCTGAAGGCTGCAATGAAAGCATTCAATGTAAACCCTGATTCCTTGGAGCAAGCGGCAAGCGATCGAGTCACATGGCTTTCCTCCATGCACAAAGGCTCCAAGTTGTGCGAATTTAGCAGGACAGCAGCTGCAGAGCTGAAGAGACAAGCCAGAAAAGCATGTGCCATCAACCTTTTTGGAGATGTCCCACTCATCCCCTGTACCTTGAGCAAACAAACATTCCATGCAAAGGTTGGCCTCACCAGCCAGTTGCACAGAGAGACCAAAACCAACCCCTCCAACCATTGGTTGACTATAGTGGTTCTCATTAAATCGACGGACGAACAACACAGACAGACAGACAGGTAGACAGACAGATAGATAGATAGATAGATAGATAGATAGATAGATAGATAGATACAGTGGGACCCCGCTATAACACGGTAGTTGGGAGCCATAGAATCCGACTGGGCTATGAACCGAACCGTGTTATAAGCAACCATGTACAATACCAACACATTTTTGGATTTATTTGGGGGGGGGGGGGTTACATAAAGACGGGTGCGAAAATGCATGGCACAATTACCATTTTTGATCAATATATATTAAATGAGAAAAACATTTACTGTGGTAACAGAAATTGCAGATATAATATATTACTTTATTCAGAGAACCATGCATTGGTACATACACGTGTCTAATTTATGTATACATGTATAATCTATTGCATGAAAAGAGTATCAACACCGTGTACTCACCAGCGAATCTTGTAACATACATTGAATCCATAATACAAATATTTCCATCGAAAATATCCACACACGGATGTAAAATATTCAATAATTTTGTCACAGATCATTATGTGACTGAATTCAATGAAAAGAAAAAAACAAAAATTACGTAACGGGTGTACGTAATGAATGATGAAATACATGTAGTACATGTCCATAGATTAAATAATGGAAGCTAAAGTGTATTCTTATAATAACTACATGTACATCTCAGGATCTTTCTGTCTCTGAATTCAGTCATTGTAAATTTCAGAACATTTTCCCACCTAAGCTGCTAGTCCAAGTCCTTTGAACTTGCCGCCCAGTTATTGCATCATGTTCTTTTGATGTACTCTAATAAATACAGCAGACAAAACTGGCTGTATGTATTTTAACCACTGAATTATGTCACTGTTTAGCTCGGCAGTTCACTTTGATGATAAACAATGTACTTAAATTAATTGATTTATACATTCAGGTGAGAATCTTTTATCAACCACCGCATTGGCTGTTGCTTAGTTGTGTATGAAATTAAGAGAACATATATCGGAGATTATTTGAGCAACGACTGTATTCGGAATGCATTCAAGACAAACACAAATTAGACACGATGGCTTCATTACTCAGGAATCAGTAATTATAATATTGACACTTATGAGCTGTAATTTTTCAACAATAAACAAAGATCAAAGTTCTCAGTAGGCCCAGCAATTGGTTCGTATTTCCGACGTTTATTTTGGCACAAAAATAGAAGAAATTTGATAATACATTTTCTACACATTCTTTTTCACACTGTTTAGACGAATATGAGAATGATAATTAAACTCTTAATTTTTTTTTTCATACTTAAATTTTTGTTTTTTTCTTGGTCTTTGAGAAAAATACCTGTAATAAATTACCCAAAATTTTGGGAGCCATGCCACGACCGGGTTATATCCGAATTCGGGTTATAGCGGGGTCCCACTGTAGATAGATAGATAGATAAAAGCAAACATGATAGTGTTGATTTTGTGAAGACATTTAAATACCTAGTTGACAGGAGCAAGTGGCTGAGCCTTTATTTTCTTGGCAGGACCCATTGTTTATACATGCATTGCTGACAACATTACACACTGGAAGTCCTGTCTCACATGTCACACCTTTAGTGTTGCCTGGACATCTTGGAGCAAGATAAAATAAAAGGTCATTGGATGAGACAATTCATTTATCAGATTATTTTTTGAGCAAAAATCAGCGGATATCAGTGTCATTAGTTCCGTAATGAAGAATGCCTTAAAAACTGTACTTTTAATTACTTTTCAATACCAATTTTAATTAAAGCAGTTACTGTAGCTTTCCAGCTCAGAACTATGTAACATTTTTGTCTGACCATCAAAATCCACTCCTTCATGTGATACTACCAGTCTTGATGTATGTTCTATATGAATGACAAGCTAGTATTTAGCTTTGCAGTTTAAAACTATTTAAAACTGTCTTTCAATTAAAATACACTCAGACTGACCAGATGTGATATGGCCTGCCTGGATGTGTGTATGAACAAAATATTGCCCAGACTGAGCAACCAAACTATACCTAGACTGACTAATCAAACACAACTCAGACTGACCAATTAGACTTGTTCTACCCATCCTTTCCAAAATGGTAATATATTTACCACATTATAATTCCAAGCATTAAATGACAGAACAGAAACAAAAATACAGCTGAGTGGAATTTACACAGATAATAACTCCAGGTCAAGCAAAATTGAATAGAATCAATATTTAAAAAAACACATGCATGCCAGACCAACTAGAAACACTGTTGCAATGCACATTAATTCACAATGTGATTCTATATTTCAATTTTAAGCAGATCAAAGTGACCATTCTTTATTAAATGTCAATCAAGTGCATGACTAAGTTCAAATATTAGTGGGTGGAGTTATGTGCGCATTAATGTTGTTGTGTATTGATGAATCTGCACTTGTGTATTTCCTTTGGAATACAGCATACATTCAATTTGTTTCTTGTAGTGTATTTTTTATATATTTCAGTCATAGGTAGAATAAGACAATACATATATAAAAAACCGGCTACTGCATTTGTAAGGGTAAATATGAACACATTTTGTAGGATGGATACTGCACTCCACAAAGTTGTGCATTATCCATCCGAAAAAAATGCATTTATATTTTCTTATACAAATGCAGTAATCTTTAATTACTTTCATGAAACTTGAAGGTACAAAAGATGGTCTACAGATATGGGCATCTTCAGGTAATAATTCATACATATAACAACTTTCATGGAAATTCATCAACATTTGTGGGACAATCTGTGCCGACAAATTTTGGATGGAAAAATGGAGAGAATTAAGGACATAGACAAGGCATATTAGGAATACCTTAGTGTTTGAGGGGTAGGTGTAAAAATTGCATACATCCTTTGAAAATAAAAGGAATGATTTATCAACATGTATATCTCCTAATGATGAGCATCCTACATGTGTATTGTACAGCAATCAACTAACAAGATTCCCTTGAAGTGACTGATGCTCTAAATGTAATAAGATTACCGGGTTGGATTTTGGATTTATAACAGAACACTTTTGATGGTGATACAAATGCAATGTTTATTGATGAATGACTCAAAGTAAAAAAGAATTATGATTAATACATGCATGTATAAGATCCAAATATTAGTCAAATTAACACAATCTGCACGAACCTAACATAGATACGAATACAAGTAAATGGCGTTACAAAGTACAATGAAAAAGGTTACAACTTCATTTTACATGACGAAAAGAATGATGTGTTTTACCCAAACAGTAAAAATGATGTTCTTTACTCATATAGAACAATGATGTATTCACTCAAATAGTGAAAAATGAGGTACTTTACTCAAATAGTTAAATGATGAAATGATGGGAACAATAAACACTGGGTATAACAAACCCCAAAATTACCCCATGGCTAAAAAAAATATATGTATAGACTACATGTTACACAAAACACTCCATCACTAGCATCGGTGACTACCAGTCATGCTGGTCAATTAAGCAGTCAACATTACAGGTTGTCACCGACTACCATTCAAGTTCTTGGTCAATCAAGCAATCAGTGCCCACCAATCAGTCAGAAATGCCCAAACATAAATTACCCAACCAGCAACACACTGTTCAATCAGCTTCACAGTCGCTGTTCAGGCAGCTCTAATGACACCCCCATAAAAAGCTCCACAGCGGCAATGACCAGCACCACAGCCATCATGGTCAACATCTGTGGTGAACTCTACAAATGGCACCTGACCTGCATGGTCAGCTCTGATCACCATGGTCAGCTCTTATCAGCTGAAAATAAATCTAACACCATGTACTAAGAATGACACTGGCATATACAATAACTTGTAATGATTTTATTTTATATATGGTTAGCTATACAAATTACATTATTGGCACAACATTACAAAGTAAAAAACAGGTTCAGAAGTGAACCTACCTGTGTCCTATTAGAATCATAACGGTGTCTGATAATAATATGGTACTAAACATTTCTTAATAAAATGCAACTTTATTGCTAATATAGATCTTTTATTAGGTCACATACAAGAATAGAAAATATTTGCATTATACTACACAAGCCGAAGCTTCATAGAAAATATACAAAAATAAACATGGTAGTACAATAGGTATAACCAATAATATACATAAGAAATTAATAAATAACACATACCTTTGCAGCTGAAGATTTGCAAGTCCTAAGATAGACTGCGTACTGACATGTAAAGATTTCATCCTATGGTGAGGTATTTATACGCAGACTATGCAGCCCTACATCATCTGTACACTTGATGAATATTTATTTTTCTCATGGAAGACACTTCACGCGTGTAGCATAAGAAGAACCAAACTCAGTTTTGAAATATTGTACAATATACTTAAATCTTATACTCTTTAGAACATGAAAGACATGTACAACCCTTGAGCAACAAATTTTGTTCCCACTAAATTACACGTTACGCGTAAACGTATATGGTTTACACTTTCTCGGTATATCCATCTTCCAAAAATCTCATTTATATTAATATTCCATTAATCCCACATACGGTATTTTAGAAAAGACCGCTTCACATAACTACAATATACGAGTACGCTTGTCAGTAGACTTGTACTTTCCTACTGTAACATATTCTATTTATAGCAAACCTTGTTCTACTTTCCCCTCAAATTCTATTTATAGCATCTGTATAGCTTAGTGAGGAGAAAACAGACTATTTATTTATGTGGCTACTATATATATAATATGTCCAAATTATGTGTATAACAACTTTTGGAAATTTGCTTATTGTCGATATCACGTTACTGTATGACCTAGGTTGTGAGATTTGTGTAGTCACATGACTAGGAATGCAAATAGCCAGATCCGGGACAAATGTCAGGAATGATGTACTTTCGCCTTGTCTGTCAGCAGATTAAAGGCATAGCAAATGCTATGCTCACGATTTTTGAGAAAATAAATCATATTCCTATTGATTTCATGCTGGTATATCTGGATGAAAGATCGTTCAAGTTTGCTGGGCCGGCATGTAAGCTGCTACTCATACCGACATCAAAAGGTGTCGGCGAATTCAAACATTTTGATAGAAAATGCGCTCTGACCCTACACCCCAACATGAATGTCCAAATATCAAAAATGGGGTGGCAAAGGTCAGAGGAAACTGGAACTACTCAGACCAGTGTGCTGCTGATGATATATGATATTTTGATAGTGTTGTCGACAACTTATATTTGGGAACAGGTACTCTTCATTATGTTTTCAATACCCAGGTTTGTTTGCTATGGTCGGGTACCCGAGTACCCAGGTACCCGTTGACAGCCCTACCCTTGATACAGAAACAAAATGATATTTTTGTGTGACAAGATTTTCATACTGAATTTAAGACTAGTACCATTTTATTAGCACACATGTGAAGACTTAAAATGACAACCCCATATCAACGTTAATATCCATTTAGAAGGAGTAGTGATCCAGTTTTTGATCCAGCTGAAAGTCAGATTAGGTAGTAACTGTCATGAAAAAACTAGGAGCACAATCAATTGTCAGTATGTGTAAAATGATGACAAACCATGTGTACCAAATCTCACAGCAACCACAAAATAATGTATGTCAACCTGGGGGTCCTTGCTGCTTTAAACAGGGGCAATAACTCTATATAAATTTATTCAGCATAGTGACTTGTCTCTCATGTTTATTGTACATGTATATCTATATTATGTGTATTATCATTCATGATCACAGTAAGGGTCATTTAGTTAATAATATTTTAAATATTAATTTTCCCCAATGACCGAGTTTTGCACTTTATGATGAGTAATTATTGTAAATAGTGCATTTCCATTCATAATTTCCATGGCTGAATCCAGGAAATTAGGTGCTGTGAATGGATGTGTTTTATGCAAAGGATAAGTAACCTAATTCTGGATTTGCCAGGGTAACCTAGGTTCCCTTCTCACCAGTTCATAATGCAATGTAATGAGAGATTGAACCATCCTTATGTTTTTAGTCACTACATCTTAGCATTCTATATTATATAATTATGGAATGGAATTAAGTATTCTCAGTAGCACAATGAGTCTTGGAAGCTATTCAGTTATATTGAGAGGACTGATTCATTTTTTAAATTTAATTATCCATTGGAATTATAGTGCTTGAAATCGTCATATTAATTGGAATAATAGCTGTATGGAAATATTTGGAATTCATTTAAACCTTTATCTCATGCAAGCACCTTTGGAAACCTCGACTCAATATGGATGCCTTTATACTATTTTCATGGAAGCACCTTTTGATGCCTGCTGTAAATATCAGACATTGTTGAGCAGGTTTTTGTAGAACCACCTTTGGGGAAAAAACCCAATTAGATACTACATTCACTGGTGCGAATGACCCTTATATCAGATCAGGTGGTTGCTGTTTATGCTTTGGTCAAAACCTACTATTATAAAGTGACTGAGTTGTATTCTCCACTGTCCAAAATGGAGGTTGTGGATTTTGATCAGTATTTTGTTCTTGAGCTTTCACAATTAGAATCATGAAAGTTTTAATAACTTAGGTAAATGCTCTGATATTGATGTAGGCAGCAATTACTTTTTATAAATTATCAAATTTTGATGATTGAATGATGCAAAGACAGGCAAAGAACTTGTAAATCGGTAAATTTGAAGAGTGAGAAATGGCAGTTACGGTTGGTCACATGGCTTCACTGACTTGATGGTGAATGAGTTCTCTCAAGAATTTAAAGCACATGAAAAATTCTTCTGTGAAAATTAATTATAAAGCTATAACTATCAGATTTTACTCTTAAATTTTTCCAGACATAATATATGTATGTAACAAAAATCTAAAATGGTTAAACTGCTGTTAAATGTGACATACACTACACTGCTTAACAGTTAACAGGCAGGCCTATGTTCATGGAGTCTAAAAGATACCAGGTCATTCTATTTATAGCACAATGTACTGTGTAACTTTGCTACATGTATATTACAAGGCTAAAAGGCCATACACTCTATGAGGTAAAGGAGGGTTAAAGACATTTTGAAATCAATTCCTAGTGATTCCTCTGCACTGCTGATACATCATTACATTACTGACCATTAATTGGAATGCCGTTGTAACTCATTCAGATTACTCAATAGCTTGACACATGGTTAACTATTTACCACTTTAATATTTCATTCACCATACTTAAGTGAATTTTACTTCTTCACTTTGTAATTTATGGAAATAAATATTTTCAATTACACAAAGCTTGTTGGTTTTGGCTCATTCTTGTTACATATTATAAGAACATAGAGTTCTAACATGTCCATATGTGCCTTATCAGTCTATGATAAAAAAAATTCAGAGTTTTATAGTTTTGTTTTTTTAGAGTTTTATAGTATTCCATCAAAATATGTGTGACTGTTTCATTAATGAGATTGGGTCATATAGAGCAATGAAGCTACATGACAAAAAGGGGAATAACTCTACAGGAATTGTTGAAACAAAGTGACTTGTTCATATGTATTCGTCAGGTAATGATTGTAATGATTATAATATGAACCAAGTTTCATGCTAATCCATACAAATCTATGGAACTAGTTGGATAATGGACTAGATGCACTAACATGCAATGTTAAAATTTATGGCCAATTACTGACAAAATCTGCAGGAGCAAAGTGCTTTGTCCATTTGTGACTCTTTACCTGATAACTAATTTTGCCAAGAGTTAGTTGCTCTAAAGATTTTTGGATTGAAGGACAGACAGATGTACATACTGATGGATGGATGGATAGATGGACAGATGGACTGATGGATGGATGGACAGATGGATGGATGGATGGGCAGATGAATGGATGGGCTGATAGACATACAAATTACTGAAATATTTACTTCTGTCAAACAAATTAAAGTTCAACTGAATTTTGTCTGCATTCTACTGGACACAATTTGTTGAGTTTAAATTGCTCTATTATAAAAATTATATGAAACAAACCTAATTTTGATATGGTTAAGATTCTCTAACATGCATCCACATAAACATTTGGATGAGCAACAGGTACACAATACTAAGGGTCAAACCACAAAAGAAAAACCCCAAAAGATTCAAAAATAGACATAGATCTGATAAATGTCAGTGAAATACATTTTTGTTATGCCTGATAAAATGACGTGATGATAAACATAGTTAGAAACGGGTCCAAGATACAGACGTTGACAATAATCATAGTTGGGAAAGGGTCCAAAATATGAATGATATCATGATGATAAACGTAGTTGGAAAAAGGTCCAAGATACCGATGATGTCATGACGATAAACATAGTTGGAGAAGTGTCCAAGACACGGATGATGTCATGATGATAAACATAGTTGGAGAAGAGTTCAAGATACAGATGTCTTGACGATAAACATAGTTGGAAAAAGGTCCAAGACACAGATGATGTCATGATAATAAACATAGTAGGAGATGAGTCCAAGATACAGATGTCATGACGATAAACATAGCTGGAAAGTGTCCAAGATACGAATGATGTTATGACAATAAGCATAGTTGGAAAAGGGTCCAAGATATGGATGATGTCATGATGATAAGCATAGTTGGAATGGAGTCCAAGATAAGGATAATGTCATGATGATAAGTATAGTTGGAAAAGGATCCAAGATATGGATGATGAATTAACAATAGTAAATATAAGGGTCAAAGCATATATCTGAAAATATAGTACATTACCAACTTGTAATAAGACAGAGTTAATCTTTCTATAATGCTACTAATTTCTGTTGGTAGTGATATATGGTCATGATTAAGGTGATGTTGTAAAACATCTAACACATCCACAAATGAACCAATCACCAAAGAAAGGTAAAAAAACTATATCTCATTGTTCTCGATTGGAAATGAGATATTTACTGAAACAAATCTTCCCCTCCACCTGTCTCAAGACCTAAGTCATCTGCTCCTCATCTAGTGAAGCCTATCAAAAGACAACTTTCTGAAAGCATGCAATAATGTATATACAGATGCACATGGTCTATTTCAATGCAAATTTACCTGCAAAAGAATGTATCCTCCACACTGTAGCAAGGTGCATTATTTTTACATGGCAAGTTGCTACACTGATTAGTTGGCTGACTACAATTTTTCCCTTCCCAGCCCACAGTGTCACTGCAGTTACACTGGTAATCATTGACAAGGTCCGTACAGACTCCACCGTGTTTACAAGGATAGCTGGCACAGTCATTTATATTCACCTAAAGAAACAAGAAACAGACCAGCAATTCTCAGCTCCTGCAGATACTGTGGTGATCAGTGAGAAGGTCTGCAAAATGCTCCACTACACTCAAATGGATTGCTGATAGAGTGACATTAATAATCACCTTCAGAAATCCCAAACAAGAAACTTTCTATATATAGTGTCAGCTCAAAATTACACTAGTTCACCTTTAGAGATGCACACAATCCCACCTAAGCTGACAGGAAGATAACCTACAGAAACAATAAATTAATTCTAAAATCAGTTACTATGGTGATCATTGAGATGGAAAACACTCCACTACACTTAAATGGATAGCTTATATATAGAGTGGCATTAATAATGACCTTCAGAAATCAAGAAGACAAAACACTCTTTGTACAAATTGTCAGATCAGTTACACTGTTTACAAATATCATTCACCTCAGGGTATGCACACAATCACAACTAAGCAGATAGGAATATAAGCAGCAAGGAGGGTGAATTGGTCTTCTCTAAATGGGTTAGATTTCAAGCAAATAATTTTAAAGCTCTGTTTGTCAAATTAAGGCTTAACAATTTTAGAACTCTGTTTGTCCAATTAAGGCTTTCTCAAACCGAAAAAAAAATGTCAAAAAACAACACCAAGGCTTGAAACACAGATGCATATTTTGTTGTCGTGGTTTTGTTAGTTGTCATGAATTAAATCATATGATATAATAATAATGGTAGGAGAATCGTTAACAACCAGACTAGCTCAAGAGCAATTAGAGGCAATAAAGAGATTTATTCCCGTGAGAAATTCTGTCAGAAAAAAACTTCAACATAGACAGGAATCTCAAGTTTATTTTGCAATAGGTGCTGAACAATTATTCAAACCTGTTACTACAACCACTAAAGAGGTTATATATGGAAAAGAAGAAGATGAGGAAAAATCAAAGAAAGGTGTTCTAACTGAACTTAAAAGAATAGCAATATAAACTAAACAAACATCAGAGCTTTTACAAAATCTTCCTGGTCCAGCAAGATTTCAATCCGGTCTGAAAAAAAACGATGAAGAAATAGTCAAAGAATTACAAAATAAATTTACTGAAGATGCTTTAACAACAAACGATAAGAGTGATTCGAAAGAATTTATCGAATTTGTTGCTATGCATTAAGAAGATAAAAAGAGAATGTTGAAACCAGGCCGTGAAAAATATATTAGAGATATGCAACACTGGATTGATGTACTTTATCAAACTAAAACTAACACAAGTCGAGTTTATACAAAAAGTGCACCGTATATAGGATATCTCGGTGCGGTAGATAAAGTATATGATCATTGATCAATATAAAACACTAAAAGAGCAAGAAATAGAAACATTACAGCAGTGAAAAGAACAACGATGACAAAAAATGGAAGAACAAAAACAGCGAAGAGTAGAACAAAAACGAGAAGAATTAAAACAGCGAAAATCGCAAAGAAAAAAGACAAAATCTTCAAAGCAAAAGTCTATCTCATCTCAACAAGAAGAAATACCAGATGATGATGATCTTCAAGAACTTGACAGATCACTAGGTGAAATATCTTGCAATACGCAAGGTGCAACAGGTATGACCGGTGAGGGATTTTCTCATTCTGGAACCCATGGCAGTGGTCTTGTTCCGTCCTAATAATACATTTATGGCACGTGATCAAAATGTAGATACCGGTCTGCAAATATCATAATTAGATTTTAGAACCCTATATCTGATTTATTATTTTTTCACTGGAACATCTTGACTTAACTAGACAATCCGTCGTTGACGTATACTGTGACGCTTGTGTAACCGCTCCTCCTGCTGGTGGTGGTGATTACAGAGCAATTGCCGTTATTCTTGGTGACAAATCAATGCTACTTGAAAGTATTTTGGACGAATAAGTGTAGTTGATGTGCCAATAGATAAAAAAACATGTAGTGGTCCAAAAACATGTAGACAATTAGATCAATCGCATATTAAATAAAATGTCATATAGTCACATTAGTGTTACTCTGACTCCTGGTCAGATTAAAAAGTTGCAATCGGATGCAGCTAAAAAAATGGGGAACTATAATATCATTGAAACACAATCAAATGTCTGGTGGTCAGAATAAACCATCACTGATGGCTCGTCAGATTAGGCATTTCAATGATGTTAGCAAAGATAAAAAAGGTGTTCATGTCACTCTCTCTCTGCGGCCACGATCAAAGACATGATAAAATCAGGTGGTATATTTCCACTTCCATTTCCTGAATTTGCGGTTAGAGTCGCCACTGATTCATTTTACACAGATATCAAACATAGCAAAGCAGTGGCTGAATTTACAAATTCCAATGAGTATTGGGGGTCATGGATAATACAAAAACAAATGTTACACGATTATTCTAAATCAGCAGATATTACAATTGAAGATAATTACATGAAAAATAATCAGATATCAGAACTATCAAAAGCCTCTTCGTTATCTGATCCAATATGTAGATACAAAACCAGTTACCTAAACGGATGTGGTGGGTCAGGGAAGACAACTCGTGTTATCAAATTATTTCGAGGGAAGTCAGACATGATTGTGCTAACACCAGCACACAGACTTGCAAGAGAGATGAAACAGCGAGGAGTTAATGCTTGCACTTATCACAGTTTCTTTCGATGGAAAGGTGACGCATGGACTCCTGATCGAATGGGAGAGAAATATATTCCTGAAATCATTATTTGGGATGAGATATGCACAGTATCGTCGGATATATTAAAAATGTTTCTTGGATGGATGTTACTGAAAAATACAGCTGTGATAATGTATGGCGATCATGGTCAATCATCACTATTTCTCGGTTTGTCTCCACATATTTGGCTGAAGAATTTTGTACATTATTATGAAGAAATTAATACTGATCAAAGATCTCTTGATGAAAAATTAAGTGAGTTCAGGTAATTAATCAGAATATAACCGTATAAAATCCAGTGTGAAATAGCACTTGAAATAATTTCAGAAACCCCATTACATGTCTTTTGGGATGCATGGAGACCAAACGATTTGATAGTCGCAAGTAGAAAGATAGTCAGAGACACACTTCAAACATGGTTGTTTCAAACACATAAGGAAAATTCGCAACACTTCCACTTCCATTGTGTTATAGGCCTATGGATTCTCGAAGACAGAATATCGAAGTTGATATTCCACGGCATCTGACAGAGACAGAGATAGAAAAACAAACACTCGTGCTATATGATATTGTGTTGGTTGATATCAGTGTTGTCGAAGATGCATTGCACGTTGATAAATCTTCGTGGATGCTAGAATACGCAATGATGATACATTCTTTGCAGGGATTGACTATATCTGATACGATTGTTTGGATCGTAGATGATCGCATCGAGTGGTCAAATTTAGTTTATCTTGCAGTGACCAGAGTTCAAAGAATAAATCAACTTCGAAGAGTTGTTCTAGATGCTAATGACACCACAATCAGTGATATTGTCAGGGATGATATAATAAGAAAAAAACCTCTGGTTATAAACAACAGGATAAATAAAATAAACGAGAATTTGATATTGATGTTGAATTTATAATTACACTGAAACAACAACAGAATAATCACTGCATGAGCTGTAATTGTATAATGCGTTGGCAGTATTCGGAAAAAGATCATCGCCAATTTACCATGGATATAAAGGATAATAGTCGTGGTAATGAGAGATAATGTAACACTGACCTGTCTAGAGTGTAATCTAAATCACCACACTAATTAAGACCATGCGGTTGTAATTGTGTATCCTCTGGTATCACTTGTAACTGTTCACATGTAAATCCATGCTGAGGAGCAGTTGAATCTAATATATAGATTGCGGGTCTACCCATGGATCTTGTTATATTAGATATTGTGTGTGTGGTGACACTCCAAATAGGATCAGTAGCTTTTTTATTTACCACCTTCAAGTTCACCTGGTTCATATAAATACCTTACAGTGACATTGCCAAGTATTCGCTGTTTTGAAAAATCATTTCGCGGTTTTTGTATGGGTATATACTTTTTTTATCATGATAACAGGTTTCATATTAATTGTTCAAGTAATTTCATTATTTAGCGCAGCAATAACACCTGGTAATCTCTTGACCCATTCATGAGATCGTTGATCTTCGATGAATTCCTTCGCGTATTGATATCCAAATAATCTCTCTGTAAGTGTTCGATTAAATCGTTCAACAATTGCCTGATCGTGGTGTATTGTAGTATGTCCCCATTGTAACATGGTATTATGATGTTTCATTGTTGATAACACTGCACCCTGAAATTCCTTGCCAGGATCAACCTGTAATAGATTTGGCCACTACAAAGGACCTCGTTGATAAATCCTTTCAAATGCAGAAGCTACGTCAGATGATGACTTCGTCAACAATGGTTCAGCTTCTTTGTATCTACTCGCAACATCAACAACTGTTAGCGCATACTTGTATGTGTGTTTATTAACAGTATCATGCGGCAGAAATAATATATCAGCCTGATGAACTTCATTGGGGACACTGACATCAATATGTGTGAAGTTAATTTGTTTAGGCGGTGGTAGATAACTCTGCCATATTGCCTGTTTGGATAACCAATTCGCTGCTGTAGTATTTTTAACCTTTGCCCCATTGGCAAGTTTATCAACTGCTGATTTACCCCACCAGTATCCTCTTGGGGAATAATAAATAGATTCCATGATATTAATTACCAGCACCCAGCATTAATTTACTTTTCATCGCTGATTTTATCAACCAGGATGATAATTTTTCTTTGAAGGATTTATCAGTGATCAAATTCAACGCATGAATCAATTTCACATCAGCGATATGTCTATGTTGCAGATTGCTACTTTTATAAGCAACATCATGAGCATGACAGGCCTTATCAATAGCGTTTATCGGATATTCACCGGGTCGGGGTTGGTCTTGGCAATCAAGTCTGATGTCGAGTCTGGTTCCAGGGCCACAACAACTATACCCTGGAAGGTGTTTTTCTCCTGGATATTTTGCCCATGGAGTCCTGGGAAGTTTTGTCAATTTTGCTGCAATATCACCTCGTTTTTTTTTAAATCATTACCCGATTTCATAGAAACAAATATAATTTTTTTGTACCACATTGTACACACATAAAAGCAAGTACTGATCTGTTTGTTATTGCTTGTTGTAATTGTTGTCAAGTCATTTGTGCTAGTATGCGTCATACATTTAACACAATATAGATCCATAATCATTTATAATAACATGAATGTAATTGATTTTTCGGCGACAAAAACACGAGAACCTGTTAAACATCATGCAGCGCTACGAAATTCTATTTGCATGATTATAATTGGACCATCTGGAAGTGGCAAACGCAGTTGTTACTTATTCTAATAATGATGCAGTTAAAGCGGAACAAATTGTATTTGGTAGCGCCATCTGTAGATGATCAGCGATGTAACGAGGTGTTCAAGGATTTTAACGAGAGAGCAAAATTGATATCCGACAAAAATGTTAATGAATTTATCACTGATATTGAAGAAGCACAGAGTTTTGATTCTATTGATGGAAGTATAAATAATTTAGTCGTATATGATGATGTGATGTTAGATAAACAAGCAAACCTTGCCAGGATATTTTCCAGAGGTAGACATAAAAATGCTGATATGATTTATGTTACTCAGAGATAAACACAAATACCAAAAGTGATCAGGGATAACTGTAATATTCTTGCTGTGTTTAATGGAGCTGACACTCATGTGCTACGAAATATTCACCATACCTGGTGCAGTGGAGATTTGGATTATAATCTCTTTAGAAATTTCTTTAGTCACGCTCAGTCAATCCTACATGGATTTGTAACAATAAATTTGCATGACCCTAGATCAAGATATCATATTGGATTTGATCAAATATTCGGCTAAAACCATAACAACTAACACAACCATGACAACAAAATATGCATCTGTGTTTCAAGCCTTGGTGTTATGTTTTGACATTTTCTTTCGATTTGAGAAAGCATTAATTGGACAAACACAGCTCTAAAATTGTTAAGCCTTAATTTGACAAACAGAGCTTTAAAATCATTTGCTTGAAATCTAACCCAATTAGAGAAGTCCGATTCACCCTCCTTGCTGCTATATAACTGGCATAGGTATTAATATCAACCTACTGAAACAAAAAGATTAATTCTGAAATCAGGATTATTTTGTTCAATCAAAGATAATAGTTTGATTAAGATACATTTAATTTGAACAAATCTGAATGCTAAACATGGAAAATGTATTTGTTACAATCATAATGTTCCTATCTGCCATATAAATTTGACACAATATAAATTATTATGCAATACAATTAGTTCTTGTTGTCAATTAACTCTGACCTTGATATCTGACTTATCATCAAGGACAACATGTCTACATGTTCCAGTGAAGTTATGAACATATCTACACATTCCAGTGAAGTTATGAACTACACATTCCAGCGAAGTTATGAACATGTCTACAAATTCCAGTGAAGTTTTGAACATATATACACATTGCAGTGAAGTTATGAACATATATACACATTCCAGTGAAGGTATGAACATATATACACATTCCAGTGAAGTTATGAACATATTTACACGTTCCAGCGAAGTTATCAACATTTCTACATAATTATTCCAGTTATCAACACATCTACACAGTCCACTCAAGTTATCAACATTTGGCTATAAATTATAATTATAGTAAGCATGCAAACACAAGACAAAACTAATTGATACTTCTTCTTGTTTAGACACCATTATCATGCTATAACAAGCCAACACTAATTGATACTTTACAAGCCAAGCCTAACTGATCCTTCATGTTTAGACACCATTTCATGCTATAACAAGCCAAGACTAATTGATACTTCATATTTAGACACCATACCATGCTATAACAAGCCAAGCCTAATTGATACTTTATGTTTAGACACCAAATATTGCTAGAACAAGCCAAAACTAATTTATACTTCTTGTTTAGACACCATATCATGCTATAACAAGCCAAAACTAATTGATACTTCATTTTTAGACACCATATTATCTTATTTACCGGTAATCATTAGGGCAAGATCAGATATTCATTATAATTATTACCACTTTGTACATCCTTACCTCACAGTTTTTGCCTGAATAACCCGCTTTACAGGTACAGTTGTAATCATCCACTAGATCCACACAACTGGAAGATCCATTGCTTGTGCATTTGCCCACACAGTCATTAATGTCGATCTCACAATTTGTGCCTGTAAAAGAGATTATGAATGCATTTTTAATTACCAGTCTTTAATTAAAAACCAACAATTGGAAATGCAGTTTTAATTACCAGTCTTTAATTAAAAAACTGACAATTGTGAATGCATTTTTAATTACCAGTCTTTTATTAAAATCCTGACAAATGTGAGTGCATTTTTAATTACCAGTCTTTAATTAAAAAACTGACAAATGTGAATGCATTTTAATTACCAGTCTTTGATTCAAATCCTTACATGAGATTGTGAATGCTTTTTTAATTACCAGTCTTTAACTAAAAAGCTGACAATTGTGAATGCATTTTAATTACCAGTCTTTGATTCAAAACCTTACATGAGATTGTGAATGCTTTTTTAATTACCAGTATTTAATTAAAAACCTGACAATTGTGAATGCATTTTTAATTACCAGTCTTTAATTCAAAACCTTACAGGAGATTGTGAATGCATTTTTAATTACCAGTCTTTATTTGCAAAGCTGACAATTGTGAATGCATTTTTAATTACCAATCTTTATTTAAAATGCTGACAATTGTTAATGCATATTTAATTACCAGTCTTTAATTTAAAACCTTACAAGACATTGTGAGTGCATTTTTAATTACTAGTCTTTAAATAAAAACCTTACAAGAGATTATGAACGCATTTTTAATTACCAGTCTTTAATTAAAAACCTTACAATTGTGAATCCATTTTTAAATACAGCAACTGATCCTTGAACCACAGAAATAATTTGGAATCATGGAGATACCATGTTGGTGAGTACAATCAAGACTGTGTTACACGTTTTCAGTTTATCGGACTGTACTTTGGAGACTGTATCTATGCTGCTGCACAGTTTTGATGTAAGATTTAAAAAGTAAATGAGATTTTATAGTCCTTTCAAAATGGATTGTAAAGCTAAAATTTAGGATTTCCTTAAAGTATGGCCACAAATAACACTTGGAAATATTTCTAAGACTTGTGAAGTGATTTTTGAATGTAGAACTAAGAAATGAAATGTTTTGTTCAACAAGTAAATAGTCAGATTTATTGGTTTCATGATAAATAGTAAATGCTGTTCTGATTTTTTCATTGAGTGGTACATGAATCATACAAGAGAAGTAAGCAAGATTTTATTCTGAGAGGATTTGCTTTGAAGAAGTGGTTCAATGTTATTAATTCAAATGGCTAATATTCTTGTATTTCACCCAACAGAGTATCATTTTAATGGATAGGAGGGGTAATCCTGTCAGAAAAATTAAAACTATTTTCTAGGGAAATATCTTGTTTCAGCCAAATAGTGTGAATTTTGTCAAGTCCACTATTCCAGGGTTTTCCATCATTTTCCAGCATACTCTGGATGGAGTCTGGAATAACTAATCCAGGGCTTTCCAATGCTAGAATATTTCTAGGATATTCCATGCCAATATTCTATCATTTTCTGCTTACCCTTGACAGAGCCTGGAATATTAGTCAAAATACTTCATTGGTTTTCCCAGTAGAGTTTTCCATGTTTTTTCCTGTACCACCATGGAAATCTACAGCCAGGAAATAGTATCTATGAATCTAAGCATGTAAATTGTTTACTCTCTGCAATTAATTATTTTAAATAGATTTATAAATTAGGGGGATATATGGAAGCAGAAGTGGGCTGTATATGTAACATTGACATTGAAACATGACTTTTGTAACAAGTCACAAAAAGAAAAAAAAAAAAAGAAAAAAAAAAAAATGTATGTCTATTTCTATGTTACAATGTCTAATTATTTCAGGTAATTGTTATATCAATATTTATATTCAATAAAATAGTTACAGTGAGCTAATTAATGTATCTTATTATGTAAATGCAATTGAGAACTAAATTTGTCTAGGTCTATATCTTTGCTGCAGTAAATAGTAATTCCAACTCTTGATAAAATGTGTCTAAGATTTATATCTATACTGCAGTAAATATCAATTCCAACTCTAAATACACATGTACAATGTGTCTAGGTCTCTCTCTCTCTCTCTCTCTCTCTCTCTCTCTCTCTCTCTCTCTCTCTCTCTCTCTATATATATATATATATATATATATATATATATACTGCAGTAAATAGCAATTCCAACTCTAGATAAAATGTGTCTAAATCTATATGCTGCAGTAAATAGCAATTCTAACTCTAAATAAATGGTGTCTAGGTCTATATCTATGATTCGGTACTTACCATTGTAGCCCTTAGCACACTGACATGTGTAGAAAAGGTAACCATCTATACAGATGCCTCCATTCCGACATGGGTTACTTAGACAGTCATCATTGCTGTGTTGACACGTAAATCCAGTGAATCCCGCTTTACACATACAGCGGCCATTAGTACATGTACCATTGTTAGCACATGCTATGTTTCTACAGCTGTCTATGAGCTGACACTGGCCAGAATCAACTAACGAAAACAGATTATACATAGTTATTGGCCAATATTACACAACAGGTTATACATAGTTATTGGCCAATGTTACACAACAGGTTATGCATAGTTATTGGCCAATGTTACACAACAGGTTAGACATAGGTATTGGCCAATGTTACACAACAGGTTAGATATAGTTATTGGTCAATGTTACACAACAGGTTATATATGGCCAATGTTACACAACAGGTTATATATATTTATTGAGATATATTTATTGGCCAATGTTACACAACAGGCTAGACATAGTTATTGGCCAATGTGATACAACAGGTTATACATAGTTATTGGCCGATGTTATAAAACAGGATATAAATATTTATAGGCCAGTGTTATACAACAAGCTATACATAATTATTGGTCAATGCTATAAAACAGAATATATTTAGTTTTTGGCAAATGTTATACAGCAGGTTATACATAGTTCTTGGTCAATGTTAAACAAAAGATACAGACGAACAATAGGACTAATATTTTCAAGATGTGCACCCAATTCACACCAAAGTCTTACATAAACAAAGCAATAAACAATTGTCAAAGATGTGTGGAATGTGGACATGATGTCTAGGGCAGTGTGGTAGAAGGATGTGAAAAATGTGAACATGATGTCCAGGAATGTGTGGTAGAAGGATGTAGGGAGTATAGACCTGATGTCTAGAGCAGTGTGGTAGAAGGATGTGAAGAATGTGGACATAATATCTAGGACAGTGTGGTAAAAGGATGTGAGGAGTGTGGACCTGATGTCTAGGGAAGTGTGGTAGAAGATGTGAGGAATGTGAATATGATGTCTAGGGCTATGTGGTACAAGGATGCGAGGAATGTGAACATGATGTCCTGGGCAGTCTGATAGAAGGATGTGAGGAGTGTGGACCTGATATCTAGGGCGGTGTGGTAGAAGGATGTGAGGAGTGTGGACCTGATGTCTAGGGCAGTATGGTAGAAGATGTGAGGAATGTGAACATGATGTCTAGGGTGATGTTGTACAAGGATTCGAGGAATGTGGACATGATGTCTAGGGCAGTGTGGTAGAAGGATGTGAGAAATATGAACCTGATGTCTAGGGCAGTGTGGTAGAAGATGTGAGGAATGTGAACATGATGTCTAGGGTGATGTGGTACAAGGATGCGAGGAATGTGGACATGATGTCTAGGGCGATGTGGTAGAAGGATGTGAGGAATGTGGACATGATGTCTAGTGCAGTCTGGTAGAAGGATGTGAGGAATGTAGACCTGATGTCTAGGGCAGAGTGGTAGGAGGATGTGAGGAATGTAGGCCTGATGTCTAGGGCAGTGTGGTAGGAGGATGTGAGGAATGTGGACATGATGTCTAGGGCAGTGTGGTAGAAGGATGTGAGGAATTTGGACATGATGTCTAGTGCAGTCTGGTAGAAGGATGTGAGGAATGTAGACCTGATGTCTAGGGCAGTGTGGTAGGAAGATGTGAGGAATGTAGACCTGATGTCTAGGGCAGTGTGGTAGGAGGATGTGAGGAATGTGGACATGATGTCTAGGGCAGTGTGGTAGAAGGATGTGAGGAATATGAACCTGATGTCTAGGGCAGTGTGGTAGAAGGATGTGAGGAATGTGGACATGATGTCTAGTGCATTCTGGTAGAAGGATGTGAGGAATGTAGACCTGATGTCTAGGGCAGTGTGGTAGGAGGATGTGAGGAATGTAGACCTGATGTCTAGGGCAGTGTGGTAGGAGGATGTGAGGAATGTGGACATGATGTCTAGTGCAGTCTGGTAGAAGGATGTGAGGAATGTAGACCTGATGTCTAGAGCAGTGTGGTAGGAGGATGTGAGGAATGTAGACCTGATGTCTAGGGCAGTGTGGTAGGAGGATGTGAGGAATGTGGACATGATGTCTAGGGCAGTCTGGTAGAAAGATGTGAGGAATGTGGACATGATGTCTAGGGCAGTGTGGTAGAAGGATGTGAGGAATATGAACCTGATGTCTAGGGCAGTGTGGTAGAAGGATGTGAGGAATGTGGACATGATGTCTAGGGCAGTGTGGTAGAAGGATGTGAGGAATATGAACCTGATGTCTAGAGCAGTGTGGTAGGAGGATGTGGGGAATGTGGACATTATGTCTAGGGCAGTGTGGTAGGAGGATGTGGGGAATGTGGACATGATGTCTAGGGCAGTCTGGTAGAAGGATGTGAGGTATGTGGACATGATGTCTAGGGCAGTGTGGTAGAAGGATGTGAGGAATATGGACATAATGTCTAGGACAGTCTGGTAGAAGGATGTGAGGAATGTGAACATGATGTCTAGGGCAGTGTGGTAGAAGGATGTGAGGAATATGGACATGATGTCTAGGGTAGTGTTGTACAAGGATTCGAGGAATGTGGACATGATGTCTAGGGCAGTGTGGTAGAAGGATGTGAGAAATATGAACATGATGTCTAGGGCAGTGTGGTAGAAGGATGTGAGGAATGTGGACATGATGTTTAGGGCAGTGTGGTAGAAGAATGCAAGAAATGTAGACATGACATAAAGCACTGTATGGAAGACCACATGGTAGAATGATGTGTGGAGTGTGATGTCCAAAACTTCAAGCCTTAAAACTTGGAGCCTTAAAATAATTATCTCATTAATCTACTATAAATATTTATATCATGCTATTCTTTACATTTTGTAATCCAATACTAAATAATGTTAATGTTAACAATTTTTGTTAGCTCAAGAAATACATATATACAAGGCAAAATTATGTATCCTGGATAGAAGTCAATAATTCAACTGGATATGTATAATAAAACACTAAAAAGAAGAGTAAATATTCTTACCATTTGAGCATCCTATTTTATAGTATGTTGCATTCATTTTCATTATAAGTGGGTAGGAGTCATTGTTGTATCCAAAGCATGCCAGATCATCAAGGAAAAATGTAAATGCTCTACAATCCGGTCTACTGACACATGCTTTTTCACAAGCCGCAACTGTAGCACCACTTCCAAACAATATATAACCATACTGTTCCGGAACACGTTGATTATTCATTGAAGTCGAGATTTTGCAAACATTTAAGTCCTCTGTATAAACAATAAAATGGTAAAAGGTTATGTATCTGCCAATTCTAACAACCCATTGACATCTTGACAACTTTATTCAATGATCTGAGAAATGGTTTCAACATAAATTCTACTACATAACTATGGAATCAGGTTTATTATTAATACTTACTGAATCATGTTGCATAGATTATAATGCCTACAATGCAAATGCTGACAGTTATCCAAATGGACAGTTCTGGAAGTATCCCATCCAGATCAAATATTAGTAACTATCAGAGGTTACATGTTTTGCCATGGATGCTAAGCACGTGTGGCTGAAAAACTGATGATTTTCCCATCTCTCATTTGCTTTAATGCCTTTTATTTTAGCATGATTCAGATTATCAGTTGTTACTCCTGTGACATGATTCAAAATATCTTGTGTTATTGCTGTGGTATGTGTTACAGATGTGGCATGATTATGTGTTACTGCTGTGGCACGATTCAAAATATCTTGTTACTGCTGTGGAATCCCCAGTCAGAATTTAATAGCCCTTTGAACGGGTTGATCAAATGTATGACAACATAAGTTGAAAGAAAACAACACCACACTTTGTATTTCACCCTATTTTTTTTATTTAAAAAATATTATTATTTTAAAATAATGAAATGCACAAATACCATGAAGCCCCATACCTGGCCAGTATTTAATTTAAATAGACAAATTTATTACCACATGTTTGACTCGAGTTTTGTTAATTTGCCCTCCCCTCCCCCTCTCAGATGTAAACAATCATTTTATTTTTTTCTGTCTTGTCCTACTGAAGCTTAGTACATACAGTAGAAACCTTCTTGAAAGACCACCCCTTCTGCCAAAAAAATATCGTCTCTCAAGACAGGTGGTCTCTCATAGCAGGTCATAATATTATATAATCAATAAAGCTGTGCATTGAGATTCTGGTCTCCCAAAACTGGTGGTCTCTCAGAGCAGTGATCTCTCAAGACAGGTTTTACTGTAATATGATATGTCTAGATTAATTTCTTTTAGAAGTTATAACATCCATGTAGGTAAATATTGATGTCTTGTGCATTTCTTTTATTAGTTATTTAGTACACTGATACAATTCCATACCACAAGGGCAATGTTGAAAATGTTTTCTATCTGATAGAAAGACATTTGAGCCAAGACATAAAGAAACCACCTTTTACCAAAATGTTTCATGTCTATATACTGTTTTTCTGTTTTTCTGTGTGATGACCAAGAGAAGATGTGAGAGTGTCTGGTTCTACACTTATGGCATATACATTGGATAGTGGTCAATTTTTGCATAACTAAACACTTTCATTTTGCTAACATTTTTATATCTGTTAGTGTAGGTTCAATAAGTGCAGCACTGAAATGAGTTATCTTTGTTGGTTTATCAATCATTTAGGATAAATTATATGCTTGGAAGAAATTTAATCTTTTATGAGGAGATTCCTGCAACAGATCAATATTATAGTCAGCTAGAATGGTTGCTTCATGTTCTTCATTTAGAAAGACCTTTCCAGCCTTAAGGGTCTAAATGAATAACACAAAAGTATTAGCTTGAATCAAGAGATAATTCAATCCATGATGTTTTTATTGTATCTTTTTAAATCCTGCCTTTTTCTGTAGCTAAATGACTGTGCAATGTGTGGCATCTTTATATTGAATCAAATAATTAAATTATAGTGAATCGTCCACTAGGGTAATTTTTCACTGTTTTATCTGTCAAGGACATTTAATTAATTTTTCCAGTAGGGTAAGGAATGGTACCACATCCCCACGGGTATTTATGCACACATAGTGCACTATTTAATTGGGTTGTCATGTCGAGCCCCTATTGAGGAGCTATCAACATGACTGTAAGACCTGGGTGTTGAGTGGGAATAGACCCAACACACACTCAACCCTATCAACCAATCGGAGGTGATGTACTATGGGTGAAATGGCACCAAATAATGACAAGAGAAATATAGTTTTCTCATATCGTCATGTTGATGGAGCCTGGTCGCGAGAAAGGAGGAAAAAGTCCAGGAAAACCAACCCATGGATGTTGACAGCCTTGAAACACCCTAGCCATACTTATTTCAAATCAAGTTCAATTTTACTAATGGACATAAAAAGTACCAATAATGTGTAAGCCACCTGTGGAACTGCATCAAATTCTAATAAGTTGTAGAATTTTTCTATCTCCTAGCATACCAATGTTACTAGTACATAGTGTACATAAGATAAGTTACTAACAATTTGTTTTCTAAAATGTCTAAGTGACATATGTCGCTTTTGTCACTGTTAGGTTGGATAGATTGTAAATTTGGAGCAGTGTTCAAAATTGTTCAAGTCAGATTTCTAGAAAAAGCTTGTTTAAATAGAATTCTCATACCAAATGTGAATTCAAGTAAATAAATGGCATTAGCCCTAAAAAGGGTTACATGTAAGTTCCCAGCCTGTCCTCAATTTTGAATGATCTGTGCTGCAGTTCTTTTCTCTTGTTACTATGGGAAAGTAAATTCCGTGTAGAGAGGTCAGGTACTGTGCTGCTTCAAACATCTGGGTGAGGGTGCATTCATGAAGAGCATCGTAGTTGTACTGTACCATTATTAAGTTGGCAAATTCCCATTGAGATGGATTTGGTGGAGAGGCTTTGAATGACTGGAATCCAATATATCTCACGGCGCTGATGAATGTCCGGCTTTCTTTTTGTCTTTTATGGCCGGTATTAGTCCCATCTTCATGCATTTTTTCTGCATAGGGTTCACCATTTTTCTTCGGTTTTACTACCTTAAATGCTGCTGCTTCTTCCTCTTCTGATGAAGACAAGGCAAGGTCTTTTTTCAAGTCAACTGCCTGGCTTGAAATATCCTGCTTTTTGGCCGCTGCTGGTGGTGGTGGTGGTGGAGGAGGCGGCACAATGGTTGCTGGTGGCAATAATAGCTTTAATTTCTCCAGTCCAGCTGTGTATTGTCAGATCTTACACTGATAACCATTTAAAGTGATGGGATAGGAGCAGTTGTTGAAATTGCCGATACATTAGCAGTAACTTCCATGGAAGTTTGTATGGCTGGCTGCCTAACTCCTGGTGGGGGTAGGGTAGTTTTTCATAGACTGGTGGTGTCTCTCTCTGCCTCTGTCTGTTTCCCCTACTTCTCCTGCATGTGAGATTCCCCTGTTCTGTGTCTTCTCTGTCCCATACTAAAAGGAGTGTTGTTCTCCTTTCAGCAGCTCTAAGGCTCCAGCCTGCAGCAATCTTGAGTCCATCAAAGATACCCAGTATTGCACTAAGCACCTGAAGGGGGATGATTCCGTTCGCTGGCATGTACTGTTCCATTATTACTTGTCGCTGGCTCAGTCACCGCTGACTATGAGTCTTTATATGCAGTGCATGCTCAAGAATTGACATCAACATTCATGAGTTGATAGCTCTCACTGAATATCTATGTCAGGAATGGAATTAAAAAATGATAGACATTTGACAAGGATTTGTGACCAAATCTGAATTAGTTCTGGAACACTTAATACCCAAATAAAAATGCCATCTGAATAAAAAGGGTTTATCCCACTATCTCAATGCAGTTAATGAGATTTTCCCAATACTAAATGAAGGCAATTATGCCTCTAAAATGCATAGAAACAAAGATCACAAACATAATTGAGACAATGCAAATGGTTCTAACCATCATCAGAAATGAAGGCATAATTTGCAATCATGTAGACACATATACAGTGTCATGACTGTCTACAATATGGGCATAAAGCACAACTGAAATGTTGCACTCAAATATACAGTACAGTGCGACCCCGCTATAGCAAGGTGTTTTAACACAAATTCAGATATAACATGATTCTGGCATGGCTCCAAAAATTTCATATACATGTATATTTCTCATACATGCTATTTTGTTTCTTTCCTATAAGTATGAAAAGTAACATGTAAAATGTTGCCAATGTTGTAAATTGCTACCTAATTTTATTGTTGGTGACAATATATACCATGTGACAACTTTTTGTGACATTGTTAGCTGTTTAAACTTGTATATACATTCTTGGGTTTGTAAACTTGTATATACATTCTGAAGAAATTCAGAGGCACCATGAAAGAAAGTTGAAAACTGATATCAAATCCTCTGGAATTTATCTATAATTACATTTAAAAAAATATTTGTTCATATTGAGAAACCATCTTAACAGTGCATTGTTATATCATTATCTGCTTTTGCTGACATCTGGCCTGAGTACTGTATGCTGCAAGAACTCACTTTTTTGTTGTTGACATTTCTGGATGAGGAACTATCTCGTAATGGATCTTTTGGACAAAATAGATTTAGACTATTGGCTGCTTGCTAGTAATTATTATATTTATTTCAACTAACCTTTGTATGTAGATGATAAGTTAAAATCCTCTTCTTTTAAATCATAGTAATAAATCCTTCAGAAGACCTGCTTTTTCTTTAGTAATCAATATCCAAACACAATATATATGTGCTGATCATTTGTTTTTAACTATTGATGTTTGCGTAAAAGCAGCATCACTCCGCTACCAAAAAATAATGGAGACCTACTTGTTGGTCTATCCAGCAGTCGTACCTTACCAGGACATAATCTAAAAACAAACAAGCTTTGATGGCAGGATAAGTAACTGCTACAATCAAACAAATGACATTTTATTCCTTTTGTATTCAAATGTACCCAGAAATAGATAATTTTGCAGATAAATAAAACTGTTTACCTTTGAATCACTGATTGTTTTGTATAAATAATAAGCAAAGGAAAAATTATCAGTTTCAATCAATGTTGTACAATTATTTGGTGTCATCACAACAAGAAATGGACATTTGTTTGGTCCTGCAAAGCTGTCCTTTAATAGTAACTTTAATAAAATATGCACCCTTCATTAAGAAAGCCAACTACAATCTTCAAATAAAGAAAGAACCTTTCATCAAAGGGAATCACTACCAGAGTCTAATTAAAATTATAGAATTTGATGAATTGTTTCATTTTCCAAAGATATTGGAACACATCCACTGTGCCATGAAAGTTTCATTTGTTTTACAGGAAAAGAAATTATGCTAAGCATTTAGTACCAAAAGCATCATAAAACACTAATTTCACTTCCCTCACAAGTGTCTCATGATCCCATGAAATAACATTGGTCATGTGAGTAACTGATTAGGGACAAGGTTGCAATGGTTAAAGTATCATGTTGGGAGCAACATCATAAAAAAAAAGAAAACATTAACCATAACAGCTCAATTTATGATTTCTGCACAAAAGTGTTGCAGTTATCTTTTCTTGGCATTTAGAAGCAGTAATCAAATTGGGTTGCACCTTTGCAGAGGCAAAGTGTTGCAGGTATTTTCCCAAATTTTGCAAATTTCACTGGAACAATTCTGAGGGCAAACCGTTCAAGGCATATCCCAGTCAGTCTCAATGAGTATATGCTCAAAAATGGTTGGAAACACAAGGAAAGTGTCACCGGTGATGTAAGTACATTTTCCACTATGGTTTTGATAGGAAAACAAGCACTTTTGTCATCACTTTTGTCTCCATTGATGCGAGGCCTAGCAAGGCACATATTGTCCTCACATGCGACAATAAGTCAGCCATCACAACAACAGTATATGATGTCACTTTCTGGCTCTACAGGCACTGAAATTCATGTGATTTCTGTCCAACGCAACAACACGGCTGCACATGGTAAAGAATTAGCCATGCAGTGTGATCAGGCACAAAATGCTGATATTACGTCTAAAATGCATGCAATCATGGCGATCATGGCCTCAGTCATTAGTAAAAGGCAAATGCCAAAAACATCAGCTGCGGTTTCTGCAAGAATGGCACACCATGGTCTTGTAGACAATGATTTGTCTCTACAAAGAATAGAACATGGACTCGGATGTGGAGGTCACAGAACTAATTATGCCAGATAAAAATTCCTCCATGGTCAATGATTTCTTTATGGAATTAGAAATGTTCTTCCTTTAGAACAATAAAGGAGTACCTTCAGTGTTAAGGTTCAACCATTGCAGGAGAAGTATCTCCAGCCTGGAAATTGTTTGAAGGTTGGCAGAATATTACTTCAGATGCTTGGATTCTGAATACTGTATATCATTATGAAAAAAGAGTTAGAACGGTGACCATTGCAAGTATGTCTATCAAACTTAACTAAATTCTCTTAAACTGAAGAGAGACAAACTAATGCTAAAATTCAAATTTTTGTAGCAAAAGGTATTATTCATAATTAAAAGTTGTTTCAGCACCTGGACAATATTTTTTCAAATATATTCATTCCACCTTGAAAAGATGGGTCTTGAGACTTATTTTGAATTTATTACAATTGCAAAATTCTGTTGACAATAGATATCAAAATGGAAACTTTAAAAAAAAAGCACTCAAAGGATGCCAACTACCTGTACCTGTGGCCCAGAAAAGTGGGAAGTATTTGCAGTTTTATGTGGTTTGTAGATACATCTGAATTTACCAGGATGCCGAAAGGTATGACATCACCACACATTTTCATCAGGCCATTGAAGCCAGATTTTGCATCACAGAGATGAAAAGGTTTCACAAGTGTGGCATGCATTGATGATAGTTGTTTGTTCATATGAACAGTGTACAGAAATGTTAAGGAAACAGTTCATACACTTTTTTGATGGGGATTATTCATTCACCCAGAAAATCTGCATTGGAACCTACCCCGAAATAAATTAAGTGGGATTCTTCGGGGACTTTGTCACAATGACTGTTTTATTAACTCAAGGTGCTCAACAATCTGTGTTGTGACTTACTGTGGAAAAGAAACATCACTATTTGAATTTGCTCAGTTTGAGGGAAAACATCTTGCTAGCAAATCAGGTGTGTTGTGTGCATCCTTATATTTTAAAGATCTAGAACATGAGAAGAAAATAAAACACTTAAAGCCACATTAAGGTAATTTTCAATCTTAATTGTCACTTTTGGTAGAGAGCACACAGTGCATATCTTGGTGGAGATCTAATGGGCACTCCAGTTATAAAGTAGCCTCACAAGGTAAACCACAGGTTGTCTTTGACTAGTGACTGCTCATTTGTTGGTTTGGGGGAGGGGGAATAAATCATTCAACCAAAGCTCAAACAGGTGGTGACTGGGATCAAGATGAAGATGAAAACTCACTCATATTAACCTCTTGAAATGGAAAGCCTGTTGGTTAACATTACAATCTCTTTAGAGGTGAAGAATACATAGATGCACATCTACATGGATAACTCTGGAGCAGTTTTCATATGTGAGCATAATGGGAGGGGCACATTTCTAACTGCCATGAATTATCACCCAATATCTGGCTGTTGTGTTCAATCTGGAGTATCTGTTTAACTGCACTTATTTACCAGGAAAACTAAATTGTGTTGCAGATAGCTTGTCTACAGACCTAACCCAAAAGTTATCAAATTTGGTGCTTTTTTCTTTAAAATGGATTTATAGGTGTCATTACTGCTTTCGACCTTTCAGTCTGTGTAAAGCAGTTTTGCAAAAAATAATAGCACAAGACAAAGCAGATCTTATAATGGGTGGTACCACTATGGAAAACACAATCGTGTTTTCCAAGCCTCCTACATGCAGTAGTCAGTTTTTGTTTGCTGTTGGCATGCCTACCAGAGATTCTACAACTGGCAAACAATCTGCAATGATGACGCACTCTCTGCAAATTGAAAAGGCTGCCTTCCTCATCATCACTTTATGGAGAACATGAACTGAAAAAAAGTACTGGGGTCATCTCCAAAAGTAGATGTTAATTTAGAATAAAATACAGATTAAGCCACTTGATACACCTGTGACTTTTGTTATAGAGTTTTTAACTGAATTAGTAGATAGAGAATGAGGTTATAGTTCTGTTAATACAGTACCTATTAGTTAGTCTTACTTCTCAATCAATTTAAAGATGTAATGAATTTCCTAAAGAGACCTATGAGAAGGGTATTAATTGCACAGCCTTGATTTAGTAGAAAGAAGTTTAGGATAAAGTTTTGTAAATACAGCTGGAACTGCATTTTTGTCATTAAGAGATTTATCAGGTGTGATGTGCAGCTAGTGTTTAAATGTTTTCTCTCTTTACAAGGCAACGACTAAATGTCATTGCAAGAACTTACTATGAATTTCTAAGAATTGCTGTTTGCTTTATTAACAGGACATTATACTAAGGTGTTTGACAGTTCACCTTATGCAGACAAATAGCATCAAAACTGATGCTGATAGTGTACAAACATACATTCCTTCATTATAGAAACAGTTTAACCAGGGAATCATGTGGAAACCTTTGTTATTTAGTCTTTACTATATCTTGTGGCTTGTTTACAGTGCAATTTACAACAGACCAAGCTCGCAAAATTCCGAAACACTGTGATTCATCAGCACACAATCACCCCATAAAAATGTTGCAAAAGACGATATCAAACTGGATAAAGACTCTTATGAGGGTAGTGATACATCGGTTTTTCAATCTCATCTGTTTCTGTGGCCTGTGCTAAAAGCATACAATTGGGAATAATCTTGAAGGTAGCTGCTTGGGCTATTGCCTCAGTTTTTTTCAGGAAATGATATGACATGCATGTTACAGATGAGACTGAATTTAGTGCAAAGGTCTTCTCAGCATCCAGAATTTCAAAATGCTCATGTAAGGTACATTGAAACTTTCATATATCTGGTTTACTAAAAACATATAAAAGTTTTTTCTTCTTCTACTTAGATGTTGTTAATTTATTCCATAAATGGAAGACTCTTTTGAAATCTCAAATATTATGAGGCACTTATGGGGGAAGTGAAACTGATAAAATAAACTAGATATACCAAGTCAAAGTTTGATTGGAATTTCATGAACCCCACAAGTCCCTTAGTGATCACATGTCCACCCTTCATATTCCCGCCCATTAAACATTGTTGCTTCCATTTCTCAAGACTGATCAGCTGCAAGATCACTAAGGCACTTGTGAGGTTCATGAAATTACAATCAAACTTTGACTTGGTAAGTCTAGTTAATTTATCAATTAAATAAATAATATTTTGAAATCACAGATGTCTGGCCATCAAATAAAATAAAGATGTTTATCTTTTGTTTGCAAAAACATTTTTAAACATTTTAATGTGTTCACATGTTTTCATTTATCTATGAATAGCCTCATTCCCTTGGTAGCCTCAACAAAATCTTGGCAAATTTAAGTACATGTACAAGCAAATAAAGTGCTGCAATACTATTAGTGAATTTTTTAGTGAAAACCGGATATAGATCAAATGAAGACTACCAATACTTTTGCACACACACACACACACACACACACACACACGTGAATCATACATTAGCCCTTAAAGTGCTAGTCGCGACTATAGTCGAGCTTTTGTTTTTGGTCCTATAGTGTGTGTCACGACTATAGTCGCTTTCAAGGTGAGCAACAATGATCACATTCTATAACTTCATCTTGCCATAAATGCCTGTAAAACTATGATTGGTTTAAAAAGGCCCAGAACAAGCATTCTGCAGTACTTTACTATATTATTAACGATGTAATTTTACAAATGCTCGCTTTTAAACACATGGTACTTGTGCAAAGCTAAAATGGCCGATGCGGAATACGAAGGTGATTTCTGGCAATAAATATTCGCTTCTGATAGTGATGCTAATAGTGATTTTGAATAAGGTTTAGGTTTATAACTTTAATTTAAATTCAAATTCATGGATTTATTATATACATGTACAGCACTTAATGGATTATGGATTGTACTACACAACTATAAGTTGTCAAAATATAAGCATTTTTTCTGACTGGAATGTAGACTCATTGAATCAAAAGCATGCATTTTTTAGCCCCCTATTACCCCTTTTATTACAACACACACACACGCACTCATTCCATACTTTAGGTAAATGCATCATTTTCTTCAAAAACTGAAGTTGGTTGGTTATAATACAGTTTGGTCTATGATATGGTTGGGTTCGATGGACAAAAACCACCATGTTATATAGCGAGGTCACACTGTGTTATGAAAATGGCAATGAAGATGGGGTCATAAGTATAGAAACCAAATACATTTCTCCAGAAACATCTTACAAGATCTAGTAAGCATAATTCTCTGTGTGATGGCAGAAAACAAATTACAGATACCCCAATGAGTGATGATTTCCATGGAATTACATCCAGTGAAATCCAATTAAGTGCCTCCATCAATGAAAGTGACCATAATGTGTTAATTGCTACTGAGATAATTGTTTAACACATTAACCCCTGGAAGTTTTTTGCTGTTTTCGCATGAAATACAAGTAGGAAACACATTTTGGGGACTATTTCTGAATACATCGTAATCCTTCAATTTCCAAGCAATATTCCATTAGACAAATGGCTAGTCGTGCTAAAGAAAATGTTTTTCATTGGTTAGTTTGCTGGCGCATGAGTAGAAGGGCAAAAATAGGAGATGTTTATGGGTTTTTTGCTAAACGGACCCATAATTTTCGTATAGAGAAGACTCTTTATTTAAAATGTCTACCTTATCCTACTTTTTGCACATGTTCACCTGTCTGTGTGTGTTTCAGACCGGTCGGCTGTAGATCTGAGGCCATACATTCTAAAATCTGGGCACAAATTCGGAATCTGACCATGGGCGATTTTTGGGTGAAAAAAAAAAGGGGCCAAAAACTTTGGTTTTTCCCAATGTATTTTGTAGTGCAACTAAAATGTCCAGATTATTTGCTATCATTGTAGAGCTACATCTGTCTAACTTTCTATGATACCACTCACTTTAGTGTATCATGTATGACCTTGACACTACAGACCATGGAAGTAGGTTACTACCTCATGCCTCGTAAAGTCATCGCTAGAGGATAATGTGTTAATAATGTGCTAATGTTTCAAGACTCATTGAAAAATCTTCTGAAAATAAAGTTGATAGTCAATGTCTTAAGGTCAAAATCATCAAAATTTAAAATTACAGATAATTACAGAAAATTCTCTCAAAATATGTGGCTTAGGCAAAAAGGTCTCAATATTTGCCATCTGAACATCCATTATCCTTTTCCACAACATGATGCAATCAAACTATTCTTCTTTCAGGAAATATTTCAGTAATTGATATTTTTGCATTCAGAGAAACCTTCTGACATAGCTTTCTTTTCATGATGATGAACTTAAAATTCCTAAAAGTGATCATTGTCCTATATGCTGGTTACTAATACTTTATTACAATGTAAAGTGAATTTTAAAGAAACTGTGCATTTTATTATTTAATAACAGTCTTTGTGGTGACAATGGCGACTCTACCTACTGCTTTTTGTTTTTAAACAATTTATTCATTGAATAAACTGTTATCAGTTTAACCAGACAGAGAATTTTCAAACATTTATGCAAGGAATCGCATCATAGACTGCATAGCTTGATTTTAGTAGACTGGTTCATTTTCAGGTTATTCACAGTGTCATCAAACTTTTGGATCAATCCATGTATATTACAGCACTTAGATGAGAAAAATACTCGGTTTAAATCAAGAGCAAGACTATATGTTATGGCTTGTTAACTCACTTGTCTCATATGGGTTGGAACAGCTACATCTGGCGGTGACATTATTGAAATCATTGTAACAGAGGTTCACATGGGGGCATGATCCAGGACAGTAGGTGGGACTCAAGCTACAGTGGTCTCCACTAAATCCGTTTATGCAGGAGCAGTTGTACTTGTTGTCCCCGTCATTACACATTCCACCATAAAGGCAACCATCTGGATTATCTTTACAGTTGTCTGAAATGAAAATTATTAACTGATATGAGTCTTTCATATTTTCTTAGTTTTACATTATAGCTCAATACTGCTTTATGCAAATAATATCAAACTAAGCTGGACATATATATCTCTTGACCTCTTACCTGTCTTCTGATGATTCAACAATTATGGATTCAAAACAAGAGTGGATTGAGATAGATGGCTGACATATGACTACTTGCCAAATGCAAGTCGGGCAAATCTTCTCTAGTAGGAAGCTTTCTGTAGAAATTTCTTTCCATGCTGTCAATTGCATATGTACTGAAAAACAGATACTTCAATGTTTCTCTACATTTTGTATCTTTATCCATATTCGATGGACTGTCAACATCACTTGTCCAATACTGAATAGCCTATTTGCCTCAATGATTTCTCTCAAAGTCGGTAAAATTCTTTTGGAAGCTTTGAAAAAATATCATTTAAAGGTTTTTCTATATTTAGCAACAACAGCCATGTTTAATGGCGGCATCATTTGTAAATAATTGAAAAAACCCTTCATCCCATGAAGCTGTCAGATTTTGTCAAACTATACCGATTTGTTTTTATGAATCATTTAAAGCTTGTTCAAGACAATAAGAGTACAAATACCTGGAGGCATGAACATACCACAAGCCAAAGCAAGTGTGACAAAAAGTCATGTAGAATTCAATGTCTGAATTCTAGTGTACACTAGGAAAACATTAATGCACCAGTTTGTGAAGTAAACTTCACTTTCCAGTTGTGTTCAAGCAAAACTTCATGAAAAATGTTGACTATTTGGCACTAATTGTCCACTATCCCTGACCATTTCATCACTGAATATAGATAGATTTAATGATAATTTATCATGGAATACTTCTGTTACTTGGTAACTTACCAAAATTAGTCTCACAGTTCTGTCCAGTGAAGCCAGGCCTACATGTACATTCATAACGCACAGTGTCAAACTGCTGACATGTTCCCCCATTTTGACAGGGTCTGGAACTACAGATATTTGATGATCTCTCACACCTGCAAAACAGGCAAAGACATTCTTCAGGGATCCTGTGTACAACTATATTTTACTCATTTGAAATGGTAATGAACAATTTATAAACTGGCATGAACTGTTCAAGAAGTATTCATAGACCATCAACTGCATCCATGAATCATTCATGAAAATGTTCATGAACTATCCATGAATATGCATGACCTGAAAATGGCTATTTGATGAAATTTTGAATTGACAACTGTTCATGAACCAACACTAAAGAAACTGCTCTTGAACAGTATGTGAATTATTCATGAATTTATAATTCATTGAGAATTAATAAAAATTCACAAATTTGGCCATCATTGTTCATGAACTTAGTTCATTGACAATTCATAAAAGTTCAAAGTTTGGCTGTCGTTGTTCATGAACCTAATTCATTTACAATTCATAAAAGTTCAAAGTTTGGCCGTCATTGTTCATGTACTTAATTCATTGATAATTCATAAAAGTTGACAAATTTGGCCATCATTGTTCATGAACTATTTATTCATTGACAATTCATAAAAGTTCACAAATTTGGCCATCATTGTTCATGAACTTAGTTCATTGACAATTCATAAAAGTTCAAAGTTTGGCCATCATTGTTCATGAACTTAATTCATTGCCAATTCATAAAAGTTCAAAGTTTGGCCATCATTGTTCATGAACAAGGGCATAAACTACTGATGAAAAAAGTGTCTCATGAATGATTTATGATTGTTTAGGAACAGTTCCTATTAAAAATAATTATTTATCTGACAAATCCTGATAGTAAAATGCCCTCCTGAATCACAAAATATTGGGGGTGGGGGCTAACACAGTCTAAACAGTAAAAACAATGCAACATCTTTTTTAATGTCACATACCATTTTTAAATCATAATAGTTAATATTTTTTACAAATTTCACAAGAAAGTTGATAAGCAAAAGCAAGTCCCTCAATCATGAGTGAATTGAATTATGCACTTTGCATATCAAAAACTATTATAAGTGATAAATAAGCAAAATATTGCATATCAGTACTGATTTTATGCTTCATTGCCACCAACCCCAAAAACCCACCAGATTTTTAAAAAAAAAAACTTTTTAATCAGCAATAATCTAATTATTGCTCCTAAGAAACATTTCAACTTTCTTCTCAGAACAAGAGTGTGGAATAGTTTTATGATGTTGAAAATTTCATCATAAAAAATTCACAAAAGTATAAAACTAAACTAACATCACACTTTTCATTGATAATAGATACAGAGAAGGATTAAATTAATTTCATTTCGGTCTCTAAATAACTTGCTCACAAACAACAATGATAATATTACATGGATTTATTAAACTATAGTGAGGTATATATGACACTTTAAGTTTTCATGATTTTAAATGAAAATGTGTTTTGTTTTTTTGATTTACAAAATGCAGTGCATACAATATAACAAAATCCATAATACTGAATATAATACATACAAGTAATTTTTAAACAATCCAATTTAAAATCCTTGAGAATTTAAAAGGGAATAGACTTGGTTGTGCAATCAAGAGCTATATGTCCTTTTGGCAGCAGGAATACCATAAACTGGTTAGTACAGTCAAACCCACTTATCTCGACCTCGGTTATCTCGACAACCCGCTTATGTCGAGCGTTTTGGTCCGGTCCCGAAAAAATTCTTCTTTGTTATGCTATTTTTTACCCGCTTATCTCGACCTCTGTTAAATCGATAACCCGGTTATGTCGGGCATAAGTTTCGGTCCGAAGTAACATGTGGACCCGCTTAATTCGACGAAATGCAACTTTTTAACGTCAATCTCACAGAAATTGTACAAGAAATAGTCAGCAAAAGCGATCGATTTTCAGGCACAATTTTGGTCCGTTACGGCAGTAGTCACATGTCAGTCGAGGCCCCATAATTTAGTTCTCATGCTTGAGGTCTTCTTAATTTTGTTTTGTTTTCTTATTTGTAATATATCTTATTTAGGTCTGGCAGAAAAATTGGCTCCCATTGTTTTAATTTATTTTCAAAATTCCTGTGAATACCAGTAAAGGGGAATCCAAGTCGGCAAAAAAAAAAAAAACATAAAAGAAAATAAGAATCGGCACACTTGAAAGAATCAAAAGTCAGTTTCCAGGGTCGGTTTGCTTTGCAATAAAATAACCTTTGTATTTGATATCCTGCCGGTAAGTTCAAAGAATTAGTTTACTGCTCGCTACCGGATGTGATTATTCACCACCCGTGCATCTATTTATTTGCCATCTGGAATCATAATTGTTACAAACTCGCATTGATGCCTGCGGGGTAAGTAGTCTACTCAACATTAACTTGCTTTAATAAATACTCTTTGTAACCCATGCTAGCGAAAGGAATGTCATTTGCACTCACAGTCAATGTACATGTACATGTATTTTCAAAAACATTTATTGATCTTTATCTGCGAGATACTGTCATATATTAACCTGGATATAATACAATCTTGGTTATTTTGCACCTAACACCGCGGTATGTGTGAATGGCGGGTGCCTGAAAGCAATCGGTGGATGTTTCTCTCTCACTCTCTCATTTGTGATTTTCTTTGATCCATTTTTCAATCTGATAACATATTCAAACCTCAGAGTACAACCAAACATGATTAGTTTTTCAATATTCACATCAATTATAAAAATGCGTCGTGTGTTATCTGACATAAGTGATGCACACTACAGTAATGGATGCATACGCTACATGTGATATAAAGAGTTCATAGATATATTTTTTCTTTAATAAATTACTTATGATGATAAAAAAGGAATAAATGATAACAACACCAGGTTAGTTAATTTCATTTTATTATCAATTAAGCGTTTTGTTTATTTTATTGTAACATGCAGTGGGAGGGGATTCCAGTAAACACCAGCAAGAGAGGAGTAATGCTCAAGGACATTTTTAAAATTACCGGTTTTTATGAACCCGGATATCTCGGGACCCGGTTATATCGACGATTTCTTTACACCCCCGACGTAATCGAGATAACCGGGTTTGACTGTAAATCTAAATTTTTGTGAAAGGGGAAAAAATTAAGTAATGATTTTTTTTTTCACTGATGCTATAGGGCACATAATACCTAGTAATCAAGATTATTGAGACATATATTCCCACAACGACTGACTGTCCCCAGTTAAGATATTCTTCATCTTAAGTTAGTATTCATCTTGAATGAAAATTATTTCCTGGTATTTATCCAGGTTTCAATATTGATGGTATTCATATTTTTTGTTATTTTCTTATTGTAAAACGGTGATTGATTCCCAAAAAGCAACAGATCTTGTATGTCAGAGTGATCACATGATAAGTACGTGTTAATTATCTTCTTAATCCACAAAATGACACTGAAATCAATGACCATCTTTGTTCCTTTAATTACTTCTGGGTAGTGTGATTCAGAAATTGATCTTTAGAATTATGTTATTGTTCGTGAAGACATATTCTAAAATAAAATTATTTTATACAACTGAGCAGTTTTTATTTTTTGGTTTGACTTGATGATCACTAAGTACTGAAATATGATATAAATAAATGGATGTTGCTACCATATTTGTCGCTAATGCCCTTCCCCTTTTGACCTTTCTAGCATCTCCTAATCATTGTCCAGATCACAAAAAACTGCTCAGTTCTATTAATCATCATGTATTACTGTTTTATTCAATATATAATACTTAAATTAGTGGAAGCTTATTTGTTGTATATTTTTAAAAGGGTATCCTAATTAGTAACAGTGACCAAAAGTCTTTTCTTTTCTTATAGTTAGGAATATTTAATTCGCTTTTGGCTTGTTATTTTTTGTATGTAAATTTCATTACATGCTATTGTAATGCAACATTGGACTTGTAAAAAAGGGCTTGTGGGTATTATATGGCTAAAAATGGGCTTTATTGACATGACTTGTGAAGAAGGATTTTGTTAAACTGAAAACAAGACATAAAAGAATATTAACCTTTATTATGATCAAACTTGCATGAGCATGTAACAGTTATACAACTGAACATGTTTACCTTGTCAAGGATTACCTCAATTATTAGGATCACATATAACAATGAAAAACAGTAACTTGTCAACACACGGATGAAAGTAAATGAAGTAGCAATGTATGTCTAGATGAAATAATGCAAAATCTGATCCAATATTTTAGGGAATAAACGAACCGAATAATGCTGGGCACTCTAAGTTCTGGGTAAACTCTAACCATCCAGTGCATAATGAAGCCTTTATTTATCTTCATTTAATTTCATGTCGGAGAAATAGGAAAATATGCATATGCAAATTAATAACAAAAACACTCATAGTAGTTTATAACTGTTTATTGACATGGTTCTTGAAAGAACTGGTCACTGCCATATGACAAACTGATCTTGCCAAGTTTAGCTTGCCATTTTTTCTTTGCCTAAAAGTGTTGAGACAATGAAAATGCTACATTTTTTATATTCATTCAAGTTTTCAGCCATGGAGAAACAAAATTAATTTTTGGTGACCTAAGATTCATTGCCATTATGGTATAAATATACCTGATATCACATAACCAAATGCCTCTCAAAGCCAGAACCCTAGTAACAATGAAGTAAATAAATCCATACTGATTGATTGGCTGGAGGAAATGTAACTATGAAGTGAATAAAACCATACAAACTGATTTGCTGCAGTAAAAGTTTTTAATAGAAGAACTTAGCTGCATTATGACTTGGGAGCCATTTTCAGAACCATTTATTTATAATAAATGTGAGAAGATCAATACTTTCAGAACTAGTTGAATTAAATAAATAGAAATTTGTTTGTAATAAATGTGAGAAGATCAATATTTCCAGAACTATTTGAATTAAGTAAATATAAAATTTGTTTTTAATAAATGTGAGATTTCTACACCCAGAACTAGTTGAATTAAATACATAGAAACTTTACACCATAAAGGTTCATGTATACATCTTGAGTATTTTACCATGTATTGGGCCATATGGATTGAAAAATAAACACAGCAGAAATTAAATCTTGTAATTAACACTAACTGATAGGAGTACCTAGCTCACATGAAGGTAACAAAAAGCCAAAATAGTGGGAAAATTGCTACTAGAACAACCAATATATTTTTACTTTATTTCTAAACTGAAAACAATCCTTAACATTCTGCATATGGGATAGGAGTCAGTATTCTGACATTGATTTAGCGGTTAAAGACCGAGGTCCAGGTTGGACAGACTGTCATGGAATGTTGTAGTTTTTATTTAGGAAAGCCATGTACTCGGGTTTTGTTTATCGTGTGCAACGATACCTGAGGGTGATTTTTTTATATGTATGGGCAGTTGTACTTCGGAATCGTGAGTACAATTCGCTCTATGCCGCACGTGCAGAACGTTCTCGATACGGAGAACGGATCCGTATAAATACATTGCTATATGGGTAGAATCTTTACATTACTCAGGGTTTTGTCAACAAGCGGCTGGTTTCAAGGACTGTAGCTATAGGGTTATAGATCCGAGGGAGGGAGTATTGCACAACTTTAGCTGTAGGGCTATTGAATCGAGGGTGTTAAACGTCCAGGGTGTCCGGAGCTGTCAAACGTCGGGAGCTGTGATTAAATGCACTGGTGTGTCCAGAGCTGTTTAATGTGCCGGAGTGTCTAATGTTTAGCGTCCGGAGTGTCTAATGTCAAGGGTGACAAGGGTGACCCAGCTGTGGAGCTATCTAAATGACCAGAGTGTCTGGAGAGTCTAATGTTTCGTAGTATTCCGAGGGTCCGGAGTCTGTAGAAATTGTGAAGTTCTATTGTACCAGCTGTGGAGCTGTATACTAATAGTTGATTATATATATTTATTTGTAAGTTGTTAGCCGTGGGCTAATATGGGTTTGTGGAACCCAGTATATGGTTTGGACTGGAAAGATAAGTTATTATCTGTCCCTTTTATTATTTTTCAAACATAGTTTCGCTACTTGAGCGTATACATTTTTACTATATGAGTAATCCTGCATTGTTTACTACACGAGTAAACTGTATTCATCTTCTTTTTGTATATTTTTTTCGCTGGGGTTTTGTATCATTGTTTTTGTATCATTGTATCATTGACTCGTATCATTGTTTTGTATCATTGTATCATTTATTTGTATCATTATATAATTCGTTTGCATCTTCTAGTCTGTGCGTAATTATGTATAATTAAATCCAATATTTGGATTACAAAACGCACTCATTTCATTGTTTTGTTTGTATATATATATATCGCCACATTAAACCATAATTTTTATATCTGTATCATAAAACGTGTTCTGTTATCAATCCGAAATATCTGTCCCGGTTATCTTGTTACACAGACACAATGATTAGTTTAAACATCCAGTCTTTAGGGGTGGGGATATTATAAACTGTTTGTTCTAGTAGTACTGAATGAAATATTTGTACCCTTTGCAATTAAAAATAATATAATCCAGGTATACTCCAACCATTTAGAACTAACTACAATGAACACTCTCTGCTCAAGTGAAATAGTGTAATTATGACACTAGGAATATAAATCTAAATAATATATTATTAACAATGAAGAATACATAACAATACAAATGATGAAAGAACAGTTAAATGAAACTCTTAAATTCAAAACAAAAAGATCAACAGAATAAGACTTATATGGTTTTCAAGGCAAAATAAAGAATTATGAATTCATTACATTATATTACACAAGAGTAAAATTGATCTTCTTGTTTTCAAAGAAATAATAAAATTCAAAATGTCCCCAATCATAACATTTGGCAAATTAAGTAACTGAATGTATTCCCTATACATTATACTAATCTTTGAAATATTTAATGGAAACCAAATAATGCAGATGAGTATTTTCAAGAAGGTTGTGAGACAGAGTAAAAACAACTCCCCTTGGTGTCAAAACTAGAGTTTAGATTGATTAAAAAAAAACAAGCCATGGAGTCAGAACTGGAGTTTAGATTAAGTAAAAAAACACAGCATTGGAGTCAGAACTAAAGTTCAGATTGAGTAAAACAAACAAGCCATGGAGTCAGAACTAAAGTTCAGATTGAGTAAAACACACAAGCCATGGAGTCAGAACTAAAGTTCAGATTGAATAAAACAAACAAGCCATGGAGTCAGAACTGGAGTTCAGATTGAGTAAAACAACAAGCCATAGTTAGAACTGGGGTTCAGACTGAGAAAAAAACAAGCCATGGCATCAAACTGGGGAACATATACTTGAAAGTAGCCTTTGAGATATATGATGAAAATAAAATAATGTGACAACTGAGTTTTACCTGGGAAGCTGATAGTTGCCATAAATTGAACACAGACACTTAGAACCATTCACCAGGTTCTGACACATTCCATACTGTGAACAGGGGTTGGAGGCACATTCATTGATGTTGTCTGTTTCACATCTATTTCCCACAAATACTGAAAACACACAATATGAATTTAGTGACTGACTTGTAACAATAAATCAGTCTAACTTTGATTAGCCAATTAATAATAATAATAAAAATAATAATAATAATAATAATAATAATAATAATAATACTTTATTTACAGAGAGTGATTCATTTAGCCAAATTAATCCACTACAGTACTAAGATCACGAAGAAAAAAGCCCTTCAAGATTACTAACAAACTAATTTCAGGAAACAAATGTACACTACTTCCAACTACCTTCTCTCCTGTAGACTTTCCAGACCTATTTGCAAATTTTATCTGTGACAAAGTACAAACCATTAGAGATACGCTTGACAACACAATTTCAATTGACTTGTCACCATACAGTTATGATACAGAATTTCAGAGACAACTGTTAGCAGCAATTGAACTCGTCTCTATGGATTTAGTACGGACAATCATGATGAAGAGTGCACCAAAGTCATGTGAACTTGATCCAATTTCAACATCACTGCTGCTTGAGTGCTTAGATCCAATGATGCCTTCACTAACTGATGTTATTAATAGCTCTCTCTCATCAGGGGAATTTCCATCATTTTTCAAAACTGGCATTGTATAGCCTCTGCTTGAGAAACCAACACTTGACTATAATGATTTAAAGAACTAACGCTCAGTTTCTAATCTGCTATTCATATAAAAAGTCTGAGAAAAAATTGTTCTAACCCAATTTGTATCTCATTTTAATTCAAACAGTCGTTTGAGAAAAATACAGTCTGAATATCACCTTGCCACAGTACTGAAACTACTCTTCTGAAAGTATTTAATGACATTCTCTCTCCTTTGGATAGTGGAAAGATTACAGTCCTCACCCTCCTTGATTTGTCTGCAGCATTTGACACAACAGACCATTATATATTACTTCACCGTCTCCAGCATGTATTTGACATTCACAATACAGCCTTACTTTGGTTCAAGTTGTACTAAGTCAACAGGACACAAATTGTATCTGCAAATGGAATACACTCCAGCTCAGTTCAGTTGATCTATGTTGTGGTGTTTTGCAAATATTTTTCAGTTGATGCCATCAAAAAGCATTTGTACTTTCAAGACTGAACTACTGCAACTCAATTCTGTCTGGTTCATCTCAATATCTACTCCAGAAACTTCAAAAAATTCAAAAAAAAGAGAGTGCGCCTTCCTGTTGCTCTCTACCCTGCACTGGCTATCAATTTGATCTAGAATCAAACACAACATTTGTTCTCTGTGCTACATTTCACTGACAGACTCCAGTCCAACAAACTTATCCGGCCTCACCCATGTGTAGGCACCAGCAAGATACTTAGTATACGCTCCTGACAAACCATATCCTCATTATTCAAACTATGAAAACAAAGTCATATGGACAATTTTATTTTGCACAAATGGGCTGAGCAATGTGGAATGAATTACCCACTGAAATTAGACACAGTGATCCCTTTCAAGAGTGCTCTTAAAACTCACCTCTTTCAACTGCAAGAACAAACTCAAAGACCTAATAATGTTTCCTACCTTAAATATTTTCAGCAATTTTTATGTTTTCTAATTTCATGGTGTTTTGTTTTTGTTTCTTGTAGTCATATAATCATAGATGTTCTAAAGCGCTTAGAGCTTCTAAAGATTAGGTGCTATGCAAAGTTCTCATTATTATTATTATTATTATTTAGTGAAGGACTATACTTCCTTGAGGCCTACCTAAAAAAGTATAACAATCTTCAAAAATAACAGTAATTGCTGTTTATTTCAAAATGTCTTTAGTATTATACACGCTTAATTCTATTATAATCTATTAGTAATACATACATTGACATGATGTCCTCTTAAATATTGATATTTTCTGCAACATGCAGCAGAAGCTTGTTCCACAGATATGTACCCAAAGTATTGGAAGCTTTTTTTAAATTGCTGTTATTCCTCATACAGTTGAACAATAATCCATTGCAAGAAGATTATATTAATTGTCATATAGATTGGATTATTTCTTGATGCAGTTGAGTAGGGCAATTTTAGCTAACAGTGCTTACAAGGCTTGTCAATATGGTCATCCCAGTATAAATTATTATCTACGAACAATCCCATAGGAATTCATGTTTGACATTTCTTGAAAATTATTTATTGTATGAGATATTTCTCAGTTCTCTAACATATGTAGTTTTGTGATGTACCCAAAATCAAACATATTGTTTTACTGTCTTAATTTGTTGTGTCCAATTTTGAACTTGAATAAGGACAGAGTCTAATTTGGATAACTTTAGTATCATAACTAGATCTATACAATTTCATCCTTTTGGAAAATATCTATTTGTGGATTCATGGAAATTTTCTGACACAATAAGACAGAGGAGAAGGCCAAAAACAGATCCTTGAGGAACCCAAAAATAAATAAGGTGAGTTTGAGAGCTAATATTGCCAACGCTTAATTGATGAGCTATTTGGATTAGGTATGATCTAAACCAGTTTAATTTATTTAATTTTATCAAACCTCAACCAAGAAAAACAAATTTAGTCAAAGAACCATTATCCATTTCTTGTGTCCAAGGATCTGTTAATTTGGCAAATTCTGTTTGGTATGGATGATATTTTCTAAATCCTGATTGTGTCGGGCGAAGTAAAAAAAATTGAAATAAATTAATAGAGCTACATGGCTATTTGCTTTTCAAATAATTTTGACAAGATTATTAAAATAGATATTGGACTCCAGTTCCCTGGAACCACTTTTTCTCCTTCTAAAATATGTGTAACCTTTTCACAAAGTTATGTATTATAACTGTTTTTATACATGTTAATGACTTTAATATTACTGGTGCAGCAATTTTTAAGAATTTGTGAATCAATACCAACCATTCCAGAGGATTTATTAATAATCAATTTGTTTAGCACATCAAAACCCTCATCATCACGTAAATAATATACTAAAGAAATATTTATGATCCGAACTTCAGCTCTCATAAATAATGGAAGTGCATCAGGGAAAACAACTGCATTTAGTCAGTGAATATTTCCACAATGTCTCAATATTCTTACTTTAATCAACAGTCTTTTTATTATTCTTCATTTGCCTAATATGACTCAGGTCCTGATTACCAATCAACTGTAAACTGGACAACACCAGTAAATAAAAAATTGGGGCCAATAATTAAAAATCTTAATGTGAGACACATTTTGCCAATATATTTGATTGAACTGAATCAGAAAAATGGACTTATTCATGATAACAAAGACAGATATTGCACAAAGCATGATGGATCCACAAATAAGCCTTATAGCCAAGTAAACTAAACAAACCTACAAGTTCATGAGTGGCCAAAAGTTACACCATATGAACCTGTTTATAAGATGAATCAAACTGCAAACAACAATATTTCTGCTATGGTGTAGCATCATTCACCTGCAGATCGAAGTCTATGTTGTATGTTCTACTGAATACTACTAAAAAATTTATCAGACCCAAATCTGCCAGTGCATTATGTTATGGTAGATTTGGGTCTGTGTAGTTTGCAGTTGGACTTGTCTTATAAGCAAGTATATATGATAACACAAAATGTACATTATCCACACATATACAAAATCAGCCTTCTTGGCCCCCTCCCAGGAGATAGATGCTGTGATGCTTTGAGACCCACTCTAAATTGTACCATGACAACTATGAATAAGATGTTGTACATATGTATATGATTTTATATTGATACTTATGTCTGGGATAGTACAACTTTACTTTGCAAACTATACAAATTTAATTTACCCTCATGTTCTTTACTTCTGCCTAACTGATAATAAACAAATCAATTGACAAATGGTACCGATTCATAACATATACCACTAGACACCAATGCTAAAAAGTTTTATGAAGCAGAATTTATTTTTGCAAAAGAAAAACGATAATATTGTTCACATGAAAATAAAATTCTAGTATGCTACAAAATGGCTCTAGCGAATGAGAGACAGACATAGACACACACATAGAGTAACCACTTGCTAAAAAAAAAATAACAAAATAGTTTGAATCATGCAAATATTTTCTTTATAACAAGGAATTTGTTATAATGAAGTATTTTCTTATGTTTCTGGAAGTCCAAGACAAGGTTTTCGAACATAATCAAGTGGGTTAGGGTGCTGGAGCATGCAAGATAATGGCATATTCCATTGCTTCTGGCACAAGTTCAATTCTGACTTGGGAATAACTTGCTACCCTGTCTGGTTACATTGGTACCATTCCATATAAATCTCTTGTATATAATCACATCTCCCCCAAAAATGCAGGATACAGACATAAGTGGCTGTACATATCTATATGATTTTATATGTGTAGATATTGATGTCTGGGATCATCATCATCAATCCTCTGCACCATCTGGTGCTTGAGGCGACAGCAAGGGAGCACCATTTCGGTCTGTCGGCAGCTGTTGCGTGGGCAGTCTACAGGGTGGGAGGGGAGAAGAAAACATGATTGTGGTGTGGGTTTTTAAGTCACCATACTTCATTATTTATCCAATACCTAAACATCCATATCTGTTTCTCGCTGCTCCAATCTTTCAGGGATTTACTGAAATGAAAATCCTCATAAAATACCCACTCCAACACCAACATGTTGACTGTATCAGACATTAATTTGTTCCTAATCTGTGCTGAAAGGAACCTTTTAACAGTCTGTCCTGCGAAAGGGCATAACTACCGGTAGTTTAGCTAGCTTGAACATTGAGAAACTGTTGTTTTTTTATGGTCATCTTGACCAATTTTCCATGTTTTATAAAGATTGCCTATAAGATATTGCTTGCATCAAATCTGTGTACGGGATGTCCTGGGAAGGGGTAACACCTCTGGTTGGCTAAGCAGTTGCACTCCTTTGGGGGGTAGCTTGCCCACCTTTGGTCCCCACTTGGCACTCAGCTCTCACCTGGGGCTCCAAGAAACTGTGGCATGCACAGCTGCCACATCCTGAAAAATGGCCTTGACAGGCTGGCTAAACCAGACTACGGGTAGCTGATGGGTCTTAAACCCTCCATGAGTTAGGCTTTGTCTACCTACCATGTGAAGACTGGATTCGGCAGCCTGTGCGGAGGAACCATCAGCTGGTCAACAGGCATAAAGGTGATTCCCAGTGAAGTGGGTAAATATGAATATGAACAGAATATGCCTGGCCTGTGTTTAATGGTCATCTATGTAGAAACTAGTACAACTAATCTTCATAATGAACTGGACCTTTCCTCAAGCTACATGGTCTTGAACCAAAGTTGCTGTGCTGAACCCATTATTTTCTTAGTAGGCTCACCCCAGAATCTATAGGATTATTATGAGAAAAAAACATTTTCTTCCTCATTCAGTGACCATGATCTTTTACCATCTGAACCAAATAAAATATGATATATAAAATTAATTTTTGTACCTAATGCACCAATCATCCAAACAACTTTGGTGAAGGCACATCATCAAAAACCGATTTTTTGTACACAAACCATTTTTTATCTGCTAGACACAGTGACCTTGCCCTCTACCTATTTTACTCAAAATATTTTGCTACATGTTCAAGCTATCAATAAAGCTTGGTTCTGTTCTGTGATGTACATCTAATGATATTGTGGAAAAACAATTTTTCTTCCTTCATCTACACTGACCTCGACTCTTGTTATTGTACTGACACTTTTATTTATCTTTCTGCCAGCAAACTTGACTCTTGACCTTTTAGCCCCAAGAATAAAAGGTACCACAAACACTAACTATCCCAAAATTGTGGTCCAGGTCTCTGATGTAAAACTAATATCAGTGTGTGGGAAACGTTTTTTCTTTTTTCAATCACAGTGACCTGGACCTGATTTCTAAATCAAAATGCTTCTACCTTACCATAAGTCCTGACAATCCCAAATACTCGTTCTAACACATAATGTAAAGCTAAGTGTCACTGTCGAAAGTTCATTTGTATTCATATAGTCAGTGACACTGACATTTAATCATTTACTTCAATAGTGATTGGATTCTTCCAAGCTTTTGGTGCAAGCTATTCAAAAAGTATAAATAATGTATTGTTGCAAAACCATTTGTCTTCTATTAATCTGAGTGATCTTCACCTTTTACTACATCCTGAATGACCTTGAACTCTGATCTCATGCTCTTACAATCAGTAGTTTTTTTCTTAACTCCAAGTGCATGCCATCCACAAAGTTCGATAACTGTATATTGTGGTGAACTAATGTCACAATGGAGAATTGAAATTGGTAACAGCAAGATAGGCAAATAATATTGTAACAATACTGTTGTATACTTTACCTTATGATGGTAAGTAAAAGTATAATGACTTTGTTATGACTGTTTTCATTGTTGAGTCTTCTCACTATATACAACTATCATTGAAACTATCATATTCATATATTATTATTAAAAACAACATGAAAATGAAAACTGTTCCAGTGTTTAGCATACAATTTTGTGTCTGAAAGTGTTCATGCAGTTATATTTGCAAAATAAATACTTACATAAGTCACAATTTTTATACAGCAGTACTGAATCATTATTGGGTGTTGATGTGACAATGGATAGGTTTGTATAAATAACACAAAATTCTCCTCTATAGGCAAGCGCAATACATGCAGCATAGTCCAAACAGACTTTTTCACATGCTGCCTGGGAGGACTGTGGTCCAGATTTAGGTCCATCATAATTATCTCCGCCATAGGTTTTGTTCCGGATGGAACCCATGCTACATTTGCTATCTGAAATGATTAGAATTACTGACAATTAGGCAAATCCACATTCATGAAATTCATGAACATTGCAGCTTGACTATAAACTAATGCTGAAATAAGTACAAATTTTAGGACATGAATACCTGATGGACTTTAAATGTTAGCCATGAGCGAACACCATGGTACTTCATTCTGCAGATCTGTTTTAAGACAGTTAAAGAACAAAATCTGTCTGTACATTTTTATATGCAGCAAAGTGTGGTATTTCTCCTCAGTCAGACAACAAGTGGAGAAAAGCATTAAAACTTTTTAGGCAAGATATGTGGGCATTGTATATATCCAGTAAAGTTTGACTTTTCTACCCCAGATACAATTTTGAGAAAATTCCTTATATCTATCTATCTATCTATCTATCTATCTATCTATCTATCTTTTATTCTATGTTACAATTATTTCAGAGATAGTCTCTGTCTGTCTGTCTGATGGTAAATCTAGATTAACCACAATATGATCATCTCAGTATGCTTTCTTGCTGATTATTTTTGTTAAGTATATCAACAATTCATTTGAGAAAAATATTTATATAGCCATAAAGATCAGAGTTTCTTCTAAAACCTAGATGACAAATTCATAATTCACAACCATTAAAAATGAGCAGCAGAGTTGATTCTTTATGTCCCCATGTATGCATTATCATCAGACATGTTCACATGATGTCCCCATTAATGCATTAACATCAGACATGTTTACATTATGTCCCCATTAATGCATTATCATCAGACGTGTTCACATGATGTCCCCATTCATGCATTAACATCAGACATGTTCACATGATGTCCCGATTGATGCATTATCATCAGACATGTTCACATAATGTCCCCATTGATCGGATGTATTATCATCAGACATGTTCACATAATGTCCACATTGATGCATTATCATCAGACATGTTCACATGATGTCCCAATTGATGCATTATCATTAGACATGTTCACATGATGTCCCAATTGATGCATTAACATCAGACATGTTCACATAATGTCCCCATGGATGAATTATCATTAGACATGTTCACATGATGTCCCAATTGATGCATCATCATCAGACATGTTCATATGATTAAAATGGATAAGAAATGGATGAAAGAATCGATTTTGTCTACACAGTTCTGGCTTTTAAATTGTATCAAAGGAAATGTTCCATATTCCATGACTAAATTATTCTACAAAATGTATTCTCCTTAAAATCTAAGATTGAATTTTAACAATATAGAATTACAGAAATATTGCATTAATCAAAAGAAAGTCTGCTCATGTGCTAAAATATGGAACTTGCTTCCTGCTCATATTTTGATCTGCTGAAATGTACATGCAGTGTATTAAACCTACATGTTAAGGAACAAACTAGAGAATACAAGTCTGAGTTCTGAGACTTCTCACAATGACACTCTTCAAATGTATCGCCTACATGTTTGCATTTTTCTAATTAGCATATTTTTAGAAGTACATATAAAATGTCTTGTGTGTAAATGATTATAGGAACGTCTCCCTCCTTTTATTCCTAATAATATTTTATAAAGATTAATAATATTATCTGCTATGTATCCATGAAGCGCTTGATACAAGAAGTGCTTGATTATAGTCATTTTTAGAAAATAGTTAGTTTAAGAGATAAAAAAAAATTTATATATACTCTTAAATTATCCCAATGTCATAATGTATTTTGGAATGTAATACTTGAAAATAGTTATTTTATGAAGCAGAAAAAAAACTGCTTCAAATTATTGAGTAAACCTATTTAAATAAAGGCAGTATTATTATTATCATTATTATTATTATTACAAGAAGGGTAAAACTGACTTGTCAGTTAAAATGAATAAATATTGCATTGCTTGACAAATTTTCAAAGCAGACTCAATGGCATAAAATAACTGAAGTAGCATGTGTTCTATTTAAAGCACAATGTACTTTGTAGGTCTTGTACACACACCTCTCACTCAATAACGCGAGCACAAATAGACCACACATTAAGCAAGGACACAAGTTACAAAGGGATATCCATAAATTGAAAAAAATACCTCAGACTTCAAGAAAACCTTGGGTGCGTGTGTGAGGGTGGTTCCTCATTTAACAATCAGCTGATACTAATTTTTAATAATCTCCTTTTTCTAATGAAGTCATTCATTATTCTGTTTAAATAACATTTATTTTCAAAATGTCCAACATCTGAAAGATCATTTCAACTAGTTTCAACAACCATCATGTGTATGAAAAATCTGTGTATTACATCACTGCTTTTTTACTTCTTGATGTGTCCGGTTCCCATAGTGGTGTTTAATAGTATCCTGAAAATATTGGAGTCCACAGAGCAGGGAACTAGACTACCTGTTGATACACCACCAAGCAAGATTCTTTTTTCATAAAAAAAGTGATGTTTATTTTTTGAGACAATCGTCTATGTCGAAACTCAATTTCTGTATTGTTCAATTAGTACGATATTGATGTGATATCACTGGATGTAATAATGAAACTTTTTATCATCCTTGTGGATTTCTCTAAGTTCCAGTTCCAGAATTCTCTGAAACTCACATGCCCACAATGGTCTGTATCAGTGAAATCCAGCTTTTATTTTATGAAGTATTCATTTTGCTTGGCTGCCTTGCTATCTTTGTTCAGTTATGACAGAGTTGATTAATTTAAGGTAGTTTATGCTATATACACAATAACATTTCTAACAGTGATTGATTGATCAAATGATTTAATTTCACCCAACATATGACCAGAGCCGCTAGATTTTAAGTTTGTAGGATTTTTGTGCCTTTTAAATTTTCTTTTATATTTCACCACCTTTATTTGATTCAAAAGACATAATTTACATAATAATACAAAGGAGGAGAGTTTTTAATTCAGTGCAACAATACAATAATTACTTCCACAAGTCCGTTATCAAAATACAGCTGGCACTTTATTAGGTTCTCGGAGAAATGCTCGTGGACATAGCTGTTATGGTAGATTGACAAATTTTACATTTAAATACAGGAAGATACACTGTATTTCTGATAATTATGCTTAAAGGGAACTAAAAGATAGAACTAGACCACATCATAATAATTATTTAATTTGTATTTATTTCTTAAAGTACTGCCTACACTCAGCGAAAGTGATAATTTTGTTGATCAAAATTTCCTTACAGATCATTAACTGCAGTGTACTAGGAATGCTATTGGGAAAAAAAATGTAAAAATTTGTATGACCTATTTTAAGTTTGATATTTCATAATGTTGATTAAAATGTTCAGGTCCTATCTACCATTTTTGATGATGAAACAAGCAATATATCCAAGTTTCTGTTACCGATTTTGATCGCAATTTTCTTCAATCAATAGGGATCAATTTTGGGGGGTAATTTCTGGTTTAAGAAATGGGTTCCACTCCTTACCCTGCATTATAAATGGGTTTACTAGTTATCAGGGCATGAGTTATCAAGGGAGTGGTTTATATAATAATGCCAGACATGACAACTAAAGACACAATGAGGTAATGGCTAAATAACTTCAGCCTAGGTTCAGATATGTCAACCCTATCTATGCCTTGGTGGACTGATAAGATATTTCAGTGTTTTGGGTCTGTGAATTTCATTGGATGCAGTGACATGCCACAGCATTCAAACAAACTCAAGTTGTTCAAAAATTTGAATATACAGATGGCAGACAATATAACAGCTTGCATGGATGAATCAGTTCTAAGTTTGTTTGACATGTATTTTTAACTTGGGTCAATATATTTTATGACATTCCTACTAATATGATTAAAACCCACCTTTTGGGCAGGTACACTGAACTAGATTATAAGCAGCAGATCTGTTGCACACCCCTCCATTAAGACAAGGCTGGGAATCACATATATGTACTGGAGTTTCACATCTGTTTCCATAATATCCTGAAAAGAGAAGAACATTAGGTAAGGTTGTAACCATCCATTCTGAACGAGTAGTGATAACAAGGTTTTCAAGATGGCACTCATGGCAGCCATACTGTGTATGCAAGACTGGTACCATATTTAGTTAGGAAAACACAGACACCATAAGAAGTCTTCTGGTGAAGTATGACTTTCTATTTAGGAAGAACAGTGATAATACAGATTTCAAGATGGCTGCTGTGACACCCATATTGCAAGTCAGAACTGCACCAAGTTTGTTTAGGACCAGGACAATACTTAGTGAAAACCCTATGTCCATCAGCACAGGAGGAACAGCAACAAGATTTTCATTATGGCTGCCATTGTGGCAATAATATTTACTAATCAGTCATTTTTACTTAGGACATCCAGACATAATAATACATTGTCTGGTGGAAACACCATGTTGATATGGCACTTAAGACATCCAAGCATCATAATAAGTCATCTAGTGGAAACACCATGTTGATATGGGAACCTTTTTATTTAGGAAAAATGACATTGTAAATATATAAATCAAGTTCACATGCAGTACTTGAAATGACAAGAAAGTTATTGGAATCTGACATTATGCATGCTAGAAGAGTAATTTCCCTTTGTTTTGACAGTTTCCTACCATGCTGATAACAGTGTCAATCCTGAATAAACACTGATCAAACAGCCCTGTAGTTTTTGTTCATTTCCTTCCCCAACTCCAAAGAACTTTCAAAATCTTCTAAAATGTTTCAAATAATTTTGAGAATCACAATTTGAGCAGGGTTGGTGGGTTGATACAGAAATACTCAATTACATCCACCTGTATGTTCTTTTTCTTCTTCAAAATTCTCACTCTCAAATACCTGGAATAAAAATCTTGCCTGATTTACAGCAAAATAAAACCTTTTATTTTTATATCCATTGGTTTATTTAAGAAAACATTTTTTCTGAGATACATCAAAGTAAATAATTTCAAAATGAAATTGTCCCCTCAGGTTACTATGTGCATAATAATTACTATATAAATTGTTATCCAAACACTGCAACTAAAGTAGGAATGCCTTACACAATAGATGACACCTGTAAGAGATATTTTGCTGATAATAGAGAGTTTGTTGTTTAAAATAGAAGTGGTGAAAGTGGGATATACAATTTACTAGCAACACTATTGATATAGGGAAGCGTTGATATCTGTATCCAGGTGACATATTTATTAGAAAAGGCCAGTAAACATAAATTACACAATAACATATTCAAGCTATTAACAAAGCAAAGTTATATTTATTCTTCTTTTTATCTTCATTTTTCAGAAATTTTGATATGGTCCATATATTTTTCATACCATCCCATTTTCCCACCATCTTGACATTTATGACATGTGAAAAACATTTGATTAATTTTAAAGGTTATTCAATATGACTATATTTTTAATATTCAAAGTTAATTTATAACAAATATAACTATTTTGCACCGAAAAACTCAATAATGTTTGGGAATTATTTACAAAGGGGTTCAATATTTCTGAAATAGACTGTAATTGTGCCAAGTACTTACCTTTCAAGGAGGGCTACAGTTTTAAAAAAAAAACAGTCGTAAGCAGACCATAAATACATTTTAACCCTGTTCAGTCAGAGACTTACCAGGGAAACAACTACACACTTACCAGGGAAACAACTACACACTGATTTGTGTTCATCATACGTACATGTCCCATGACCATAACACTGGACTGTTGCATTGCAAGCTGAAATATAAAGATATGCCATTCTATAGACAATTTTTATAAATTCTATTCTGCACAAATCAGTGGGATCTCCCTTATCAGCTATTTTTGTTACATAAAGTAAATCTCTAATCATCACAAATTTAATTCAGATAAATGACACAGATGAATTCGTTATTAACTGAAGTACTTTCCTCGATGCTTCAGTTAATTTACGCTTTGATGATTTTTAGTTAACCTGTATTTATAACTGCTAACATCACAACAATGCCAGTTTCTGGGGTGGTCAAATATATATATTACAACAAGTGTATACTGCAGTTGCTTTGCCTAGTCATTAATTCATGACTCTGATGCACTGCATGTAATTTAATTTGCAATACATATTTTTAAAATTATGAGCAAGAAAAACGTTTATTCGATACAAACAATATATAATTTTTTGTGTGAAATTTATCTTAAGAATTGTGACTAGGGTAGCTCCAAATTATGAGATATTTCTTTACTTAGACATCACATGCTGTAGTTTTATTAACTGAACACCTGCTGACAAAATATTATTCTTGATCTCTTTTTTTTCTCTCTATATCAAACAAATGATGTGATGTCATGCAGGGGAAGCAACATAAAACATATTTATTGTAAGGATGTATAATTAATGCTTAACCACATCCATGTGGTTCATCGTTTCATACTGTGCCTCAAAGTTTCATAACCCAACTCATAAAATTGGCTTTGTCAATTCTGAATGGAATCTGAGATATATTTTATACAATAACAATTAAAATAATATTGCTACAGTGATGTTTAAATCTGGACAATATCTGGGTAGGAAGTTCACTACAAGCAATTGACCACTACTTTTCACAGCAACAAGATCAAATCTAAGGGAGGTTACCCACAAACTAGAAATTTAACTGGTACATACAAGTTCATAATAACTATTTATTTGTCCTTCCGTTATTTTCATATGTAATATGACAAAATGAATAACTTCATGTTTCAATCAATACATTCAGACCAAAAACATTATTTTGCAGGTAATATATTTAAGCACTAATACAATGGGATAAAAAAAATAAACAGCAGTATACATGACATTGGAGTCTCCCCAAAGAACATTTGGAGGTACAGATACTGGAAGAACGTGTGTGTGTGTGTGTCTGTGTGTATGTGTGGGTGTGTTTGTGTGTTTATCATCGCGTTCTGCTATATTCATAACTGAAGTTAAACTGATGACTAGGTTGGATGTCAGTCTTAATAGTTTGTATAGGAATAGCATTTTTTCTCTTTTTTTTGTCCTTTCCTGTTAGAACAATTATGTCTTTACTGTGGTTTTTTAAAAAGTGTTTCTGTGAGAGGATGCTAAGGGTCTTACAAACATACCTATAGAAGAATATTAACTTGTAGAACAATTACCCCTGATAGGCTTGTTGTGTATCACACTCATGATCAAACCATTTGTTAAAATCATAAGTAACTAGATGAAGAAATCACATAAGCAACTGATGTGGAGAAAAGTTAAACATATAGTAATTTTCCTGTCATGCAGCTACCATGGGAAATCTCTGAGGTCAAATTTACATAAGTCCTTACCATCATAAACAAGAATCATCCTCCACCGAACTATTTTTATTATCTTCCATATTCCCCATAGGAAACTATCATGATAAACAATTTCTTGTACACCTTCATTTCAGAAGGGTTTCCTAATATGGTAACTGTCTGTGGTTGAGTGATGACAGTATAGTAATAGATGCCTTCCACTGGTCATAGGTAATAAATGACTAGTAATTCAAGAATAAATTCAATACTTTTTGGCATTCTGAAAGCACATTTTTATTTTGCTGGTTTTAAATACCTTCTTAAATTTCTGAATGACCAGTCTGAAATGCAAATGTAAAGCTGGATAAGTCAGTAATCTAGTACCACCAACTTGAATTACCTGGGATCAGAAATGAAAACAAAAATGACAATTACCAATTAAGGCAGTCTACAACTGAATACCAAACTTACTTTGTTGTAGGCAATTGCTAGAAGAGTTGCTGCCAATAAATAATGTTGTACTGTTAGAGGGACATGGCTTGCAGGTGATGCCCTTCCCAAACCAAAATTGCAAGCTTAGTTTTGCAAGCTTGCGCAAGCTTATTTTTGCAAGCTTGCGCAAGCTAGTATTTGGAACCTTGCGGCAAGCTTGCGCAAGCTTATTTTTGCAAGCTTGCGCAAGCTTGTATTTGGAATTGCCGCAAGCTTACGGCAAGCTTGCATTTGGAATTGCCGCAAGCTTGCGCAAGGTTGCGGCAAGCTTGCGCAAGCTTGTATTTGGAATTGCCGCAAGCTTGCGCAAGCTTACGGCAAGCTTGCGCAAGCTTGTATTTGGAATTGCTGCAAGCTTGCGCAAGCTTACCGCAAGCTTGCGCAAGCTTACCGCAAGCTTGTATTTGGAATTGCTGCAAGCTTGCGCAAGCTTACGGCAAGCTTGTATTTGGAATTGCCGCTAGCTTGCGCAACCCAAACCAAAATTGCAAGCTTATTTCATGCACTCAAGCCATTCCTATTTCCACACATTTTAAAAACCTTTTTAAAAGTTCATTCAAACTTTTTGTGTCTTGGTCTGTCAGTAACCCAAAAGTACAGATGCCATGTTTTGCAAATATAAAGCTAATAAACTTCAACTTTGTAAAAAAAATCACAATTAAAATAACATTGAGCATTAAAAAGGTAACAACAATTTCAAACAATTAAGTGCAGTACATGATATAAATTGTTGATGCCCTGTGATCTGTAGCACATTTATGATAACTTCGTTGAAGCTAGCTTCAGTAAGACAGTTACTAGGGTTCTCCTCCTAATTCCTTTTTAAAATGTTACAAAACAAAAGCATATGAGTTATCCTTTGTGATTTTAATGTTTGGAAAACGTGTGCAAAATAATTCACCAGCAACACTAGTAACTGAAAGATAAAGGTTTATTTCGAAAAGAAATTTAATAAATATAATTTCGATCGAATTTTATTAAGGTTTTCTCTGGTATTTATATATGTCACAAGTTCAGGCTGAGTTGTGTGTGATGAAGCAGGAACCTGATGCTTATCAGCGTTTTCGTGCGCATTCATGCCTAATAGCGAAATCACATTACACAATTTGCAAAACGTCGTTTTCTCCGTTACCATATGGCTTCATAAATCTACACAAGACGGCACCTTGTCCTTCCAGTTGTTTCCTTCTCTTTTTCCTGGAGAAAATTCTGAATATTTCTCTTTCCTATCCTGATGCTTATTAGCGTTTTCGTGCGCATTCATGCCTAATAGCGAAATCACATAACACAATTTGCAAAACGTCGTTTTCTCCGTTACCATATGGCTTCATAAATCTACACAAGACGGCACAATTGTCCTTCCAGTTCTTTCCTTCTCTTTTTCCTTGAGAAAATTCTGAATATTCCTCTTTCCTATTTAACATGATTAGAAGCTGAAGATTCTTCAACAACGGTAACTTTTTGCGAAATCAAATATGGCGGATAAAGACACAGTAGCCTCGATTTCAAATGAACCAATCGTATTGTAGAACTGCATTCAAATAGTATACATGTGATAAATTCTATCAAAATAGAACCAAATGCGCGTTCTAAACTGAAAATTCCAAAGAAACTGTTATTATTTACTTTAATAAAAAAAACGTATTTTTTGCCCCCACAAAACGTATACTGTATTCAGGTCCGACATCATCTGACCCTGTGTCAGGTATACCTCATATTCTGGTACAAGTTTGATTTTCTTACATGGCTTTTTTGTGGAATTGCAAAAGTTAAATTATGACTTACTAAATGCTGAGAAGGTTAAAATTTCCTTGACCTACCTGCATATTTAATGATTAAATAATGTAATCTTATAGTTGAAATGTAGTGGAAAACAAATATTTTCAGCAAAAACATTATGATAAATTTCATTGTTCAAGTTTATTCATTCACTGCAAGCAATTTTTGTGCATGATAGTTTGATACAAGCATGGTCTCAGTCTTTTACAAGAATGGTAATATATGAAGAAACTTATTGCAAGCTATTTTAAATTTATTTTCTGACACATATAAGAAAACTTGAGCAAGTTAGTTTTACTTTCTGAAGAAAAGAAATAAGCTTGCGCAAGCTAGTTTTACTTTCTGGAGCAAATATATAAGAAACCTTGTACAAGCTTGCGCAAGCTTGTGCAAGCTTGCGCAAGCTTGTACAAGCTTGCGGTAAGCTAGTTTTACTTTCTGAAGCAAATAAGAAACCTTGTACAAGCTTGCGCAAGCTTGTACAAGCTTGCGCAAGCTTGTACAAGCTTGCGGTTATATCCAGCTTGCTTGCCTTAAGCTTGCACAAGCTTGCGCAAGCATCCATGTTAGCTTATAAACATCAAATCAGCTTATCGCAAGCTTGCCGCAAGCTTGCCACAAGCTTGCGGCAAGGATGCATTTTGGTTTGGGTTGGTTTCATCTTGATAAAAATGTATTGGACAAGGCATACATGGTATGTACCCAGTAATGGAATAGGTACCAGGTCCACATGGAGCTGTAAAAGACAATATTTAAGCTAATAAGTTCTAAGATGTCTATGAATGCATAGATATAAGAAACACTAGATTAAATAATGTAAGAGCTAACTGTATGACAATAAAACCAACTACCAACAGCGACTCAGCAGGCCATGTACTTATCATTTATATTTTAAAATTCTGATTAGGGGGATGTGACCTTATTCAACTTGGGGATCTAGGTTATATTTTAAAATTCTGATTAGGGGATGTGACCTTATTCAACTTGGGGATCTAGGTAACCTTGAGACACTGACTCTGTGCATAAAAAATACCAAAATATTCATAGATTTTGTCTCACTTGGAGACAAATCCACCAACACACTGGAAAACACCCACATAATAATGAAGAAGCAACTAGAGCATCTGAGATGTCAAAGCATTATTCCAACTGGGATCAATTTATAGGATCTGGGATTTGTAAAACTTGTTCTATACAAAGAGACTTCTGTTGCAATCAGACAGCATGAAACAAGTGCAATTTGATCAAAAGGAAACGGTGCTTGAAATGTTTTGTGAAGAAGGCCTGTAGATAAAAATAAAATAAAAATACAGTTCTCTTTCATGATCAAACCTTTTAATTAATTCTGGACATGACACGGTCTCATGCTAAATCCCATTTGAATGTAGAGGCAAGGTTGGTCATTTCCTTATGTCTGACTTTGTCTCCAGTGTTAGATTTGTTAAGTGTGTCAGTTTATTTTACAGAAAGAAAATTGCAATGGAAATCTGTGAGATATTAGGTTTGTTCTTCATTGTCATGAATAAAGCAAGGAAAACCTTGTCCAATGGCATAAATTTGGCATTTCTACTCATTTTTTTCTGCCAAAACAATTCCTGAATTTTTTTAATTCTGTTCAAATCTCTGTAAGGTGGGGTGGAGGGCCATTTATATGAATATGTACACCAAGCTCACTCCCTCCCAATGATAATGAATAGGATTATGCATAAAGGCATATTATATATTGAATATTGCATGTAGGCATAATATGTATTGGATATTATTACTTGCTCTCTTCACTGATTATGCATGTAGGCATAATATGTATTGGATATTATTACTTACTCTCTTCACTGATTATGCATGTAGGCATATTATGTATTGGATATTATTACTTACTCTCTTCACTGATTATGCATGTAGGCATATTATGCATTGGATATTATTACTTACTCTCTTCACTGATTATGCATGTAGGCATATTATGTATTGGATATTATTACTTACTCTCTTCACTGATTATGCATGTAGGCATATTATATATTGGATATTATTACTTGCTCTCTTCACTGATTATGCATATAGGCATATTATGTATTGGATATTATTACTTACTCTCTTCACTGATTATACATGTAGGCATATTATGTATTGGATATTATTACTTACTCTCTTCACTGATTATGCATGTAGGCATATTATGCATTGGATATTATTACTTACTCTCTTCACTGATTATGCATGTAGGCATATTATGCATTGGATATTATTACTTACTCTCTTCACTGATTATGCATGTAGGCATATTATGTATTGGATATTATTACTTACTCTCTTCACTGATTATGCATGTAGGCATATTATATATTGGATATTATTACTTGCTCTCTTCACTGATTATGCATATAGGCATATTATGTATTGGATATTATTACTTACTCTCTTCACTGATTATGCATGTAGGCATATTATGTATTGGATATTATTACTTACTCTCTTCACTGATTATGCATGTAGGCATATTATGTATTGGATATTATTACTTACTCTCTTCACTGATTATGCATGTAGGCATATTATGCATTGGATATTATTACTTACTCTCTTCACTGATTATGCATGTAGGCATATTATGTATTGGATATTATTACTTACTCTCTTCACTGATTATGCATGTAGGCATATTATGTATTGGATATTATTACTTGCTCTCTTCAATGATTATGCATGTAGGCATATTATGTATTGGATATTATTACTTATTCTCTTCACTGATTATGCATGTAGGCATATTATGTATTGGATATTATTACTTACTCTCTTCACTGATTATGCATGTAGGCATATTATGTATTGGATATTATTACTTACTCTCTTCACTGATTATGCATGTAGGCATATTATGCATTGGATATTATTACTTACTCTCTTCACTGATTATGCATGTAGGCATATTATGTATTGGATATTATTACTTACTCTCTTCACTGATTATGCATGTAGGCATATTATGTATTGGATATTATTACTTACTCTCTTCACTGGTTATGCATGTAGGCATATTATGTATTGGATATTATTACTTACTCTCTTCACTGCTCTCTTCACTGATTATGCATGTAGGCATATTATGTATTGGATATTGTTACTTGCTCTCTTCAATGACCAGTAGTAGTAGTAAGAATTGTTCCTTTTCATTAACTATAATATATATATATGTGCCATTACAACTCCATAGTCTTAATCTAAATAACATAAATTTGCAAAACGTAAAAACTACAAATAATTTATGTCTCAAGAATACAAAGTCAAAATTTTAAAAACAATTTTGTACTATCAGTTAAATCCTATATACCGTATTTACCGCATATGTTGGGACATGAAAAAATAATTACTAACTCATTGTTTGAACTTACTGGCAGGATATCAAATACAAAGGTTAATTTATTACAAAACAAGCCGACCCCAGAAGCTGACATTGGATTCCTATTAGCGTGGAGATTTTTTTTAACTATGCATGTGTATACAAAGTCGGCCGACATAGGGAAGCCAAGGAAAATGACCACACGTCTGATATTAAGAGTGCAGATAAACAAACAGTTGTGGACTGTATTTTGAAAGCAGTCGAATCGCTTTAGGACAAGCCAGATCTGATCTGAAAATCATTTAAAGTTTGTGGGCACAGTCCTACCCATTTATCTCGTTATCCTCGGGCCCAAGGAAATATTGTCGACATAGGCGGATGTTGAGATAAGTGGGAGGGGGGGGCTGAAAAAAAAGATAACATGAAGACAGTATCAGTGTGAAATACATTTGTATATTGATAAATTACATTTAGTTACCTTTGTGTAATAAAATCCAAATTAAAATATTGCATTGATCAGATCCTGATACGAAATTAAACGTCGGCATTATCACGTTATCAAAAAATTTCACAGACCTCTTTGCGAGATGTACATCCCTTAACTTCCTTACAAGCCAGATATTTAGTTTCCAGAAACTGTAAATTTAATTTGCGTTTTACCTTGCAGTCGGTAGCCATCGTAAATGTAAATAAAGTTAAAAACGGAACTTTCACAGCCAAAAGAACTTGTTTCAATCACCGATCACTTTCAAATGTCTCGGAAACGCGTAATCCGTATTTTCACACAATTTTGATATATGGGATTCAGAAAATCACGTATACAGGAGTCCTCTGTATGCATCAATTTCCTGGACTGTAAATTTAAGGGCTTGCTAATCCTGCTTCGACCACCTGTTGATTGGAAAATTGTGTTCATCAATTGATCCTTTTAGCTGTGCTGATATTTACAATCAGAAAATTCAGTGGCTGAATGACCCACAGATGTACATGCCGTCATTGTAAGAGTACATCTGAAGAACATGACTCACAAGCAAGGCGGCAAGATCAAAGACTTAACTAGCTGAAGAGTGGTGAGAAACAGTGCTGCTATGTTCTTTTGATCCGACCGCGACATCAAAAGCCTGGCAGCAAGATCAACTACTTGTTGAACAAAGTATGGGTCGGAACTGGCAGTTTGTCGACATAAATTATTAGAAAACAAAGTACAGTCACTATCTACTGGTATATCTCTCTCTGTCTCTTTCTTTTTCAAACAAACAACACTCGGAGTTTTCTTTTTTAAAGTTTTACTTAATAAAATATACGTTGGAGTACATTTTCTGACATGTACTTTTCGAATGATTTAAAAGGTGTCCCACAACTTACGACTCAAAAAAAGCTATGTGTTCCAGAATATACAGTGCACAAAAAAATTACTTTTAAAATAAAATTATGGTGTCCCAACAAATACGGTGTTCCAACATATATGGTAAATACGGTAACATCCTAAACAGTTCTATGAACTCTGTTCAAGGCCCAAACGTTTAGGGTATCCTGAATAAATTCCAAAGTTTGTACAAATGAAATCTAATTTTTAATAAGCTGATATAGCAGATAAAAAAATACATTAGTCAGGCAGGCCTGAACTCAATTTTGGATAAAGATCAATCACACAATACAAATTAAATATACATAACAAAGTCCAATGCACATATTAGTCGTTCATTCACTATGTCTGCAGTATATAATAAACATATTAGTCATTCATTCACTATGCCTGCAGTATATACTCAATACAAATATTAGTCATTCATTCACTATATATACCTGCAGTATATAATACACATCTTAGTCATTCATTCACTATGTCTGCAGTATATAATAAACATATTAATCATTCATTCACTATGCCTGCAGTATATACTCAATACAGATATTAGTCATTCATTCACTATATATACCTGCAGTATATAATACACATCTTAGTCATTCATTCACTATGTCTGCAGTATATAATAAACATATTAATCATTCATTCACTATGCCTGCAGTATATACTCAATACAGATATTAGTCATTCATTCACTATATATACCTGCAGTATATAATACACATATTAGTCATTCATTCACTATGTCTGCAGTATATACTCAATACAGATATTAGTCATTCATTCACTATATATACCTGCAGTATATAATACACATCTTAGTCATTCATTCACTATGCCTGCAGTATATACTCAATACAGATATTAGTCATTCATTCACTATATATACCTGCAGTATATAATACACATCTTAGTCATTCATTCACTATGTCTGCAGTATATAATAAACATATTTTAATCATTCATTCACTATGCCGGCAGTATATACTCAATACAGATATTAATCATTCATTCACTATATATACCTGCAGTATATAATACACATCTTAGTCATTCATTCACTATGTCTGCAGTATATAATACACATATTAGTCATTCATTCACTATGCCTGCAGTATATACTCAATACAGATATTAGTCATTCATTCACTATATATACCTGCAGTATATAATACACATCTTAGTCATTCATTCACTATGCCTGCAGTATATACTCAATACAGATATTAGTCATTCATTCACTATATATACCTGCAGTATATAATACACATCTTAGTCATTTATTCACTATATATACCTGCAGTATATAATACACATCTTAGTCATTAATTCACTATGCCTGCAGTATATACTTGATACAGGTAATACCAAAGCTAGAACTAGTGTACTGCAAGATGCCAATAATGGTGTTGTGTTATAGAGATTAATAATAATAAATATTTTAAAGGTGACACAATAAGATGCATGGAATTAATCCTCCTTGTGGCTCTGTATTATATGCATATTTTCATACAGAATACATATACACGTACATAGTTAGACACACACACACACACACACACACACACACACACACACAGAATTTACAATAAGCTATATTTATATATGGTCATAATAAACAGAAATTTCAATGAACATACACCACCTAGGTACATTGTCTATATATGGTACAAAATAGTGAGACAACAAAGTGAATAGTGAATTCATATGTTTAAGTTGTAACTTATTTATCAAATCTAACAGGTTCCACTTTTCATCCATTGAAATGGATTACAATTAAGTACATTTTTATTTGCACTTTCTCTAATTTCCTTTGAGATTCTTTTCCAATTTATTGATCATGAATAATTAAACTTTTCTCAAGAGTTCTTTATTTGGTTTTGGCCTTATCATGCTAAATAACCACAGACATGAACTGACTTATGAAATATGACTTGAACATATTCATTCCATTGTTCTCAATGATCTTCCCAAGGATTATGTCATGGTTACCATTTGTAGGATAATTTCATTCAATTTAATTCAAATTGTTATTTTCCAATTTCACTCTATTTTGTTTGGTAATAATTTTTCTTACACATGTCTCATCTGCATTTACTTTCATGCCATAATTTCCATACACCAGGAATATATTCTAAGTAAGTTCTTCTGAGGAAAGATCTGAGTGTGATATCATCTGCAAACAAGTCAGTAAATGAAAAATACAGTTGCCTATTTTCAATGGCAGATCATTTCTAAAATTGAGAAAGAGGACAGGGCCTACAATTGATCCTTGTGGTTCTCTACATTTAATTAGTTCTTGTTTAGAAAGATTGCCATTTATTTTTACACAGTTTTCTCATGGATAGATAAGATGTAAACGAATCAATTGTTAAATTGTCACCTTGATAAATGATTATGATCAACAAGGTCAAAAGTTCTTTTACGTTAAACTTTGATGGATCCAACAAATTTTTCTCAATCTAAGGTAGTGATCTATTTATCTATCATGAAGACCATGGCTGTCTTAAAACCAGTTGCTTCGGGTAGATGGGACTCATAAATCTTGGATGGTAGCTCATCTAGGAGAAGGAAAACTCTGATTCCAAACCTCTGCTGCCTTGCAGCTATACACACTCATGTGAAAGGCTAAGGGAGTAAACCCCAACAAAAATCCGGAGACTGAGTCCCTAAGGCGGTCTGACATTGACCTCAATGTCATTCCAGCAACTCCTGCGATGCCGTTGGTGCCAAGCTGTATCGAAAAATGTCGTTCCCTTGGGCCCACCAGCTGTGTGGAGAGGGGGTATCTGCTGCATGGGCAACAGCTGATTCTCCATACCACCCTGCCCAGGCTTCGTAGCTTCAGTGGAGAGGACACTCCAGCGTCATCGTATGATGTCGGCACAACATGTGAAGTAGCAGTTTACCGGTTCTAAGCCAAAGCTTGATAGACGTAGAGCTTGGTGCCAGGGGTTACTTCTGATGGTGGGAGAGATCATCAGGTCTCACTGGACAGCTACCGAATGCCTTAAGCTGGGCAGCCCCCAGTCAGTAAGGTGCTTCACTGGGTGCGTGGAGCTTAGAGAACCATCTTGACAAGTGGGCCACAAAACTCCACACCAGGAAAGACTAAAAGAAGAACTAAGAAAACTCCAGCTCTTCGTTTTGCAACCTGGAATGTTCGGACAATGTGTCCTGGACTCACCAATTACCTACAACAGATCGACAATGCATGGAAGGCTGCCGTCATTGACAAAGAACTATCCCGACTGAACATCGACATCGCCTGTCTCCAGGAGACCTGACTGGCTGACAGCGGCACTATCAGGGAAGCCAATTACACGTTCTTTTGGCAGGGGAAGCCCTCAAATGAACCTAGGCAGCACAGTGAAGGATATGCCATAAAGAACACGCTAGTTGCCTTCATTGAACCTACATCATCAGGTACTGAGAGAATCCTTGCCCTCAGGTTGTCTACATCCTTAGGCCCTGTTCACATCGCTAGTGTGTATGATCCAACCCTCCGCTCTACCCATGAGGAGAAAGACAAGTTTTATGAGGCTCTGGATCAAGCAATACCCAGTATTCCAAATGACAAAACCCTTTACTTGCTAGGAGACTTCAATGCTAGAGTGGGAGCCGACCATGAGGACTGGTCCACCTGTCTTGGCTTTTATGGAAGGGGCAAGATCAATGAGAATGGGCAGCGACTTCTGAAGATGTGCTGCTCCCACAGCCTATGTGTGACCAACACTTTCTTCCAATGCAAGGAGATCCACCAGGTGTCTTGGAGACAACCACGTTCACTACACTGGCACCAGCAAGACCTTGTCATCACCAGGCATGCAGAACTGGCCAGTGTCCTCCTCACCCACAGCTACCACAGTGCCGAGTGTGCACCATGCCAAGAAGAAGGTTTACCCTCGTATCTACACCTGCTGTGCGAGTAATCCTGAGAAAACACAGCAGTTCATCAGCAAAGTGCAGGAAGCTCTCACCAAAGTGACACCTGATGACACCATTGACTCCAAGTGGGCCCATCTCCGTGTACAACTCAGCCATAATATCTTACGGGAAGAGGGAATGGAAAAATGCCGACTGGTATGAGGCAAACTGGGAGGAGATGGAGTCCATGACTGAGGCAAAGAGGAAAGCCCTCCTGGCATACAAGGCTGTACCTAGCCCAAGAAAATTTCAAGCACTCAGGAATGCAAGGAACAATACCCAGAAGACTGCCTGCCACTGTGCCAACATATACTGGCTTAACCTTTGCAACAGTATACAGACAGCTGCTGACTCCGGGGATGCAAGAGGAATGTACGAGGGCATCAAGAAGGCGACAGGCCCCTCTATCTCAAAGACCGCTCCCCTGAAGTCCAAGATAGGTGAAGACATCACAGACCAAAGCAAACAACTGCAGCGATGGTTTGAACACTATCTCGAGCTATATGCAACCTTAAACAACATCACTGACACTGCCCTGGATGCCATTCCAGACCTGACTGTCATGGAGGAGCTAGACACACAGCCCACCCTGGAAGAGCTAGGAAAAGCCATAGACTGCCTTACCTGTGGGAAGGCTCATGGAAACGACGGCACTCCACCTGAAGTCCTCAAGAGTGGGAAACCAGCGCTGCTCCAGCTGCTACACATACTCCTCTACCTCTGTTGGGAACAGGGATACATCCCACAGGATATGCGTGATGCCAACATTGTCACTATGTACAAGAACAAGGGAGACCGTAGCGACTGCAACAACTACCAGGGCATCTCACTCCTCAGTGTTGTCGGAAAGGCTTTTGCCCATGTTGCCTTGGCGTGCTTGCAGATCCTAGCCTCCCACATCTACCCAGTGTCCCAGTGTGGATTTCAAGCTGGCAGGTCAACTGTAGACATGATCTTCTCACTACTTCAGCTGCAGGAGAAGTGTCATGAGTAGCAGATGCCCCTCTACACTGCCTTCATAGACCTGACAAAGGCATTTGACCTGGTCAGTCAGAGTGGGCTCTTCAGAGTCCTGCAGAAGATTGGCTGCCCCCCAGGTCTACTTGCTGTCCTCTTGTTATTCCATGAGAACATGCACAGCACAGTGTGCTTCAATGGCGCAACATCAGAGGCCTTCCCAGTAATCAGCGGAGTCAAACAAAGCTGTGTGCTTGCGCCGATGCTCTTAGCCATATTCTTCTCCATGCTTCTCCAGTATGCCTTCAAGGGCTGCAGCGATGGAGTGTACATCCATACCAGGGCTGACGGAAAGCTGTACAACATCGCCCGTCTTCATGCTAAGACTAAAATCCCACAGATACACATCCGTGAATTACTCCGATGATGCAGCCTTGACATCCCACATGGAAGATGGACTGCAGCAGCTGATATGCCGACTCTCCAGCGCTTGCAAGGAATTTGGACTGACCATCAGCTTGAAGAAAACAAACATCATGGCGCAAGATGCAGACTCCCCTCCGTCTGTCACCATTGATGGATACAACTTGGAAGTTGTCGAGACCTTCACATACCTCGAGTCCAACATCTCCAGCTCACTCTCAATTGATTATGAGGTGAATGGTAGGATTGCCAAGGCAGCTGCATTGATGGCCAGACTGAACCAGAGGGTATGGAACAACTCCAACCTCACCGAGAAGACAAAACTGCGTGTCTACCAAGCCTGCATGCTCAGCTCATTCCTCTACAGCAGCGAAACATGGACCACCTATGCAAGTCACGAGAAAAAACTCTACAGCTTCCACCTGAGATGTCTGCGGCACATTATGCACATCAAGTGTCAGGACAAAGTACCGAACACAAAGGTTCTAGAACGCACCAACATCAACAGCATGTTAACCATTCTCAGTGACAGGCACCTTCGCTGGCTCGGCCATGTCAAGAGAATGGACCAGGGATGCATCCCTAAGGACCTGTTATATGGGGAACTAACAGAAGGTACACGATCAACTGGATGTCCATACCTGCGCTACAAAGACGTTTGCAAGAGGGACATAAAGACGGCCAACATCGATGTCAACAAATGGGAGAGCTTGACATAAATAGAAAGCATGCTCAAAAGAGAGCCAGCAAGAAGGAACAGCTGACTCTGGAGCTACGCCATCATCTCACGTAGACGGATGGATGCCAAGGAGATTTCCTTATTGTCATCTTGTAAAGCATTTAGTATTGTTTATTATAAAATATGTATTCTGAATTAGTTTTTTTTGAGGACGAATTTGTTTCATATGTATTTCATTCCTTCTTTAAATTTAACAATGGTAATTAACATTGGTATATACAGTATCAAAATGACAGATGTTCACTTGTGCAAGTTTCTTTCATGGGAATGGCACTATATATAGCATTTGGAGTTAAGCAATCATAGTGATCATTCTTGGGATTGAAATTAATTGTGGATGCTTTTATTGTTATGGTTTATTTTTTGTTCTGGTTTATTTATTTTTATTGTATTGTTGTATAGGTAAAAAAGAATCATTAAATTACATGAATAATGTTTAAACTAAACATTCTATTTAGTGAAGATGTGAATCTTTTTATTATAGAAAAGTAATTATTTCGGCAATACAATAATTCACAGGTGATACAACAGAACATGTAGGACTTTTTTTGGTTAGAAGAAAATTAAAATCGAGGACATAATGTAATAATCAGGAGTTCTCAGCAAAAATTGGAAGATATTATGAAATAGGGAGGTAGGCGTGGAGCGACTAAAAAAATCAGGAGGTTTATTTTGTCACGGCATGAAAGTTGAAAGGTATGGTGTAAGGTTGCTTACATCAAAGCAAACAACAACTCAGTTTTTACGGTATTAGCATAACTTTACAGCAAGTGTATTAAAAAGTATTTACTTTTAAGAATATATTGTCTTTCAATTAATCCCCAAATCAAATGTTTTATTCTAATAGTTTCCACTATTTTATTTCGGATTTAAAATTCAAGCCATGTCAAGATGAATGTTATGATTGAATTTATATTTTGGAAATTTGTTATTTTTTAATTTTGTTTACATCTGCACCAATTATTTCTGCCAATACCAATTATACTGATTGTTCTAATAATCGGCCCGATTATGAGCACGGTCAATTAATCAGTACAGCTTGCAGAAATGCAATGTACAGAAATGCGTCTGATTATATGATATTGTTTGTATATAATAAGATTGAGAATTTATATGTATATATACTATGTACACTTAGCAGGGAGAATGTGTACTTCGATGGGCATGAATGCATCACCAAAAAATGGTAATAGCCATTCTGATGATTAATGTTAGTGTGAGTTATGTAGCAAAAGGAATATGATTTGCTAATGTCCTTGTATGTATTCTTTAGAAGCTTTTAGGGACCAGAGGGAAGTACTCCGTGATGTGGTCCAAGTCTCTGGGAGACAAAAGGAAAGACGTTTTAGGGACCAGAGGGAAGTACTCAGTGCTGTGGTCCGAGTCTCTGGGATACAAAAGAGAAGCTAGAAAGAAGTTTTAGGACCAGAGGGAATTACCCCAGCTGTGGTACAAATCTCTGGGAGACACAAGAGAGAAGGAAGGACAGAGGGAGAAAGTTGAAGGGATAATGGAGGGAGACATTGAAAAGAGAAGAAACATACAGACGAGTAGGAGTCAGGACAGAAGGTAAAATTTCACACACTAATTCAACGGATGAACTAGGCTGTCACTTGGTGGAGTGAGATGATATTAGCTGAATTGTATTTGAAAGATTACTGTTTGAATTATATTCAATTGTGGTTATTTAAAATTTAAATTTGTTCATTCATTAATTTAACTGTCGACACCGCTGACTGGGTGCTCAGAGCTCTGCATCTCTTAATCACTACTTCAATTTCTGACATAAAACAAGCCAGGGTGGGTATTCTATATTAATTTAAATAAATTGGAAGCAACCCACCAAAAGAAGGGAAGCAACCTAACCTTTACAAAAACAAATGCTGAGAAGATACATTTTAAAATGGAAATTTTGAAAACAGCTGTTAATGCCAAGAGAAAAAATAGTTTCTTTGCATCTGTTGACTTCAAGGATGCCTATACTATCATGTTCCTGTTGATCAGATACATAGAAAATATTTACATTTTCTGTGGTTTGGGAATATATAAGAATTTACCTGTTTGACAAATGGTTTGGCTTCTGCACCATGTGCTTTCACCAAGCTACTGAAGCCAGTTTTTGCATTATTGAGAAAAAAAAGGTTTACACATGTGGCATACATTGATGATAGTTGTTTGCTGGGGGAATCATACGATCAGTGTATGCAAAATGTTAAGGAAACAGTTTGTACATTGATGAATTGAGCTTAACCGTTTACCTCCAAAAATGTATCTTTGAACCGACCAAAAAAATAAAATTTGTGGGATTTTGCTGGACTTGGTCACAATGACTGTCAGACTAACTCAAGATAAAGCAGTCAGTCTCATTGTTCAGTGACATGACATACCGGTACTATGGAAATGGAATATCACTATTCATAAATTGGCTCAACTTGTGGGAAAGCTTGTTGCTTACGATCCATGTGTAGAGTATGCACCTTTATATGTTAAAGATCAAGAACATGATGAAAAAGATAAATATGTAAAGATGCAGGTTGTCTCGACAAGTGAGAATTCACTTGTAGGCTGGAGGGGGAGTAAATAATATAACCAAAGCTGAAACAGGTGGTCATTGGGATCAAGAGGAACTGTGAACTGGATCAAATTAACTTTTTAGAAATGAAAGCTAGTTTTTTTGACATAATAATCTTTTTGTTCTGAAGTGAAGAACACACATGTGTGCATCTATATTGATAACTCTGTAGCAATTTTGTATGTGAACAAAATGGAGGCTTGCATTTCAAAATTGCATAAATTATCACATGATATCTGGCTGTGATGTTCAATTATGGGTATCTGGTTAAGTGCCCCTCATTTGCAGAGCACTAAACTGTGATGCAGATAGATTGTCTAGAAACATTAATGAGGAATCTGAATGGAAGTTAAGTACTACAGTATTCAATGCAATCATTAAAGTGTACGGGCACATACATGTGGATTTATTTGGTTCCAGGCTAAACCATCAACTTCCACTTCATGTTTTATACCGGCCTGACCTCAAAGACAGCAGTTGATGCTTTTTCTTTAAAATGGAAGTATAGTCATCATTATCGCTTTCCACCTTTCAGTCTATTGGGAGAGGTGCTTCAAAAAATAGCCCAAAACAAAGCAGATGTTTGCTCTCTTTACAAGGCGATGACCAACTGTTATTACAGGAATTTACTATGAAGTTAGTCAGGCTGCTTGCTTTGTCAACATGACAGAGGTGCCAGACACTTCACCTTTTGCAGACAAATAGCATTAAATTTGGTGTTAACAGTGTACAAATACACATTCTTTCATTGGTGAAACAATCTAAACCAGGTAAACATATGGAGCCAACTGTTTTTGAATCTTATCTCTATGATACAAAATTGTGTGTTGTGTCTTGTTTACAGTGTTATTTGCAACATACCAAACATTTGAGAAATTCTAAAACATTTATCAGCACACAATCTCCACATCAAGCAGCCACTAAAAGCATGATATCAAACTGGATAAAGACTGTTATGAGAAAGTCTGGTATTGATACCGCAGTTTTCCAGGATGATAGCACAAGGGCTGCATCTGTTTCTGCAGCCTGTGCTAAAGGGGTTCATTTGTGTGCAATCTTGAAGGAAGCTGGTTACTTGCACTAGTGCCTGTACTTCAGGAAATTCAATAACAAGCCCATTACAGACAAAGCTGTTTTCAGTACAAAGGTCTTGTCAGCATCCAGAATGTTTATAATAATGTTTATACAACCTTCTTCATCAGCATAATGGCAAATGGTCATGCATACACTCACATCAAAATATTCTGTACATGCTTGTACGAAAAAAAAAAGGGTAATAATATAACATGGCAATAATGACTCCAGATACATACATCAAAAACTTCAGTGACACTAGTACAGTTTTTTTTTCTTGATATAGTATCACACCATCAGATGCATTCCTTACCTTACAAATCACAAGAGGTACACACAATTTTCAAATACAAATATGCAGATAAAACACAATATGTTCACAAGGCCAATATACCTAAAAATGTATAGTTCACTATGTATTCAAATTTAAAATTAAAACAAGTTCTAACATAAATCATTAATAAATGCAATAATTCAATACGATGAACACAACAGCAAATTACACAATTAATTCCGATAAAAATCTATGTAATTCAATTTTGTACACTACAGTGGGACCCCGCTATAACCCGCCCCGCTATAACCCGAATTCGGATATAACCCGGTCGTGGCATGGCTCCCGAAATTTCGGGTAATTTATTACAGGTATTTTTCTCAAAGACCAAAAAAAAAAAAAAAAATTTAAGTATAAAAAAAAAAAATTTAAGTATAAAAAAAAGGCAAGAGTTTAATTATCATTTTCATATTCGTCTAAACAGTGTGAAAAAGAACCTGTAGAAAATGTATTATCAAATTTTCTTCTAGTTTTGTGCAAAAATAAACGTCGTTAATATGAACCAATTGCTGGTCCTACTGAGAACTTTGATCTTTGTTTATTGTTGAAAAATTACAGCTCATAAGTGTCAATATTATAATTACTGATTCCTGAGTAATGAAGCCATCGTGTCTGCTTTGTGTTTGTCTTTAATGCATTCTGAATACAATGGTTGCTCTAATAATCTCCGATATATGTTCTCTTAATTTCATACACAACTAAACAATAGCCAATGCGGGGGTTGATAAAAGATTCTCACCAGAATGTATAAATCAATCAATTTAAGTACATTGTTTATCATCAAAGTGAACTGCCGAGCTAAACAGTGATTTAGTGGTTAAAATAACAGCTAGTTCTGCCTGCTGTATTAGAGTACATCAAAAGAACATGACGCAATAGCTGGGCGGCAAGTTCAAAGGACTTTGACTAGCAGCTTGGGTGGGATATTGTGCTGAAATTTACAATGACTGAATTCAGAGACGGAAAGGTCCTGAGATGTACATGTAGTTATTATAAGAATACACTTTAGCTTCCATTATTTAATCTACGGACATGTACTATTTCATCATTCGTTACGTACACCCGTTACGTAACTTTTGCTATTTTCTTTTCATTGAATTCAGTCACATAATGATCTGTGACAAAATTATTGAATATTTTACATCCTTGTGTGGATATTTTCGATGGAAATATATGTATTATGGATTCAGTGTATGTTACAAGATTCGCTGGTGAGTACACGGTGTTGATACTCTTTTCATGCAATAGATTATACAGGTATATATAAATTAGACACGTGTATGTACCAATGCATGGTTCTCTGAATAAAGTAATATATTAAATCTGCAATTTCTGTTACCACAGTAAATGTTTTTCTCATTTAATATATATTGATTAAAAATGGTAATTGTGCCATGCATTTTCGCACCCGTCTTTATGTACCCCCCACCCCCCACCCTGCAATTAAATCCAAAAATGTGTTGGTATTGTACATGGTTGCTTATAACACGGTTCGGTTCATAGCCCGGTCGGGTTCTATGGCTCCCAACTACCGGGTTATAGCGGGGTCCCACTGTACTAATTTCCCTACAGCACATTATGATACGTAAATAACTCAAATATATAGGTGAGATCAACTTTAAGAAAGGTAACTTTTACATACCAACATAATTTCAGTTATCAATTTGTACATACTACATATAAACTTACAACTCTCAGAAATATTCAACAAATTCAGGAAAAGATATCTTACCTTTATGAAGCAATTTAAGTCTAGATTCCTGCTTGACCATTTACGAATTACATGCATTCAGAGAATACCTATTAGAATTCACTCCCTAACTTACTAGACCTCTGCATTGGTCAAAATCCTATCTAATAATGAAGTGATCATAAACTGGCCTGTAGAATAAGGGTTCGGACAGGTGCCCCACACATATTTTCCAAACTCAGCCCTTATTTGATACTGGGGTTTATCTGAACTGTTGTCTGCCTTGTTTCCCTTGTACATGTCAAACAAGGCAATAGCTCAGGTGTGGATCAAAAATCTCTTCTGGTTTTACCAGTTACTTTGTCTCTTTGAAGCCACTCTTTTGTTTACTCCAGTGCCAATTCAAGCCACAATCTTACACAAAAATGTAAGTCACCAATGTCATGGTGACATTCTCAACCACAGATAAGTCGTGTACATGAGGGCTGACTTCACAATGTGTCATTATGGTTTTGTTATAATTCTGAGAAAAATCAGAGTAATTATATTATGATAAATGCTTGTCATGGCTGCTTATGGTTCAGTGTTATTTTGTCAGATGTAATTATAATATCATGATAAATGTTTGTCATTATGGATCAAGGTCATTTTGTCAGAGGTTATTATAATATCATGATAAATGTTTGTAATAGCTGCTTATTATGTATCATGGTTATTTTGTTAGATGTAATTATAATATCAAGATAAATGCTCATCATGGCTGTTTATGGAACAAGGTTATTTTGTCAGAGGTAATTATAATTGGATGATAAATGCTTGTCATGGCTGCTTATGGATCAAGGTTATTTTATCAGAGATAATTATAATAGCATGATAAATGCTTGTTATGGCTGCTTATGGATCAAGGTTATTTTGTTAGTGGTAATTATATTCACAGTATTAAATGCATGATTCATAACTAGATTGAAGTCCTCTCCAATAAGTATAGGCTGAGTTTAAAGTCCCCTATATCTTTCTTCAGTGTTGAAATTGATATGTCAACATTAGGACCACACATGTTTATAATTGTGTTCATGCAATTTTGAGTTGATGGCTGATGGCCCCATGACTAGCCATCAATATTACACTGCTGACTTTCACAGCTTGGTGGGAGGTTGATGGACCCATGCCTAGCCATGAATATTACACTGCTGACTTTCCCCAGCTTGGTGGAAGGTTGATGGCCCCATGACTAGCCATCAACAGTCCACTGCTGGCTTTCCCAACTCGGTGGGAGGTTGATGGCCTCATGACTAGGCATCAATATTACACTGCTGGCTTTCCCCAGTTTGGTGGGAGGTTGATGACCTATGACTAGCCATCAGAGCAAGCTCTTCATCATCTGCCAGCATGACTGGCTCTACTGCAGACTAGAAGATGACCTGACAGTTATTTATATTTAAATGATTGTCTGATAGTTTTATTAAATTTTTATTTTATTACATACTATTGCTCATCTGCAGACTAGAAAAATTGCTGATAGAATCAGGCCAATTAATAATAATAATAATAATAAAGACTTTGTATAGCCCTTAATCTTTAGAAGCTCTAAGAAGCTCAACATCAATAATGATACGATTACAAAAAATAAAACCCATGAAATTGTAAAACATACAAAATGTTGAAAATATTTAAGGTAGGAAACATTATTAGGTCTTTAAATTTATTCTTGCAGTCAAAAAAAGGTGAGTTTTCAGAGTACTCTTGAAAGGGATCACTGTGTCTTCTTGTCTAATTTCAATGGGCATTTGAATCGACATGCTGGGCCCTGGTATGCAAAAGAATATTGTCCATATGACTTCATTTTAATAGGGGGAATAATGAGTATATGCTTGTCAGAAGAGGAGTGTAAGTATCTTGCTGGTGTCTACACATGGGTAAAGCTGGATAGGTATGTTGGAGAGGAGTCTGTCAATGAAATGCAGCACACACAAAACAAATTGTGTTTGATTCTGGATTGAACAGTAGAGGGTACAGAGCAGCAGGGAGGTGTATTCTGATCGTGGTACTCTACGGATGATCCGAAAAGATGTTTTTAATATTTGAAGTTTTTGGAGTAGATATCAAAGCAAACCAGACATAATTGATTTACAATAGTCCAGTCTTGAAAGCACTAATGAACACACAAGTGTTTTAGTGGCATGAGCTGAAAGATGTTTGTTAATGGAGCTGATGCATCTCAAGATATACAGCCTTGCGCTTGGTTTACGGTTTCTACTTTTTGGGGGATTTGAATTGAGAGAATTTTCACTCAGAGTAACCGTTCTTAAATTTTCTATGTAGTTGTCAAGTTTATTTTGGTTTATATGGTCAATGACTAATCCATTACAGATTATACCATTAAAACACTCATAGATAAAATGATGGGCGAGGTTATTTTTATATTGTGTTTGACAATAATATGCAAATAACCCATGGTATTAAAATTACCAAGTGGGATTTTTCGTTTTTTTATATTGGACGATTCCATCTTGTGATGCCTCGTAGTTAATGTATATAGGGTGCAAAACGAACTCGGACATATTCATTATATATATATATATATATATATATATATATATATATATATATATATATATATATATATATATATATATATATATATATACAATTTATTTGTCTAAATTATTACTTCTGCTAACATAATCCTGAGGATTACATATAGTCTTAGTATTGGGGTTTTGGCGAGTCTTGTCATAATATCGTTTAAGTTCTCTGTAGTTTTACCTCCGCAACCAATGCATAATTTTGATTTTCTTCGTACCCAAATACCACACTGGATACAAGGTTTTGGCCCTAAACTTCTTCGTCATATACTTTTCATGTGATTTCCACAGAATTCTTTTCTACAGAATTTACCACAGCGTGTAGTTGCTCCAACTTGTAGCCAATTGCAAGTGGACATTATATAAATATCTTTTATTTAAATACTTGGCTTAAATATAATACATATGGAAATATTTAACATTTCCGAACTTGAAACAAACCATCGTAGGAGAGTAGTTTTTGACCTGGATAAGAAAATAAAATTTCCTGCATGGTTATAAAAAATTAGAAAAAGTATCCAACACGCCAAATATGAATTTAAAAACGATGGAGCTAGATATGTATTTTCAACGTTTTGAATTTCTTGTTTCGATAATATAATGACAGATTCTCATTCCAGGGAAATACTTTCAAAGATAAATTTTGAAAATGTCAGATACATAATTCAAGTCAAATACACAAAAATTTATGAAAGATCTGACAGACAATCTTGGCGAGTATATAATCATCGTGAACGTGTACTGGATTTAATGAGAAAACCTGTAATTGTAACCAATCAAACTAGACCAGGTACGTTGACTGGAATCGATAACAGATATTACCATCGAGCATATCCAGTAACTGTGTTAATTTATGGACTTTATTGGGTAAATATCCCAGATATAAAAAACTCCCTGGATGAAAGTTTCAAATGTGTTAAACTGCATTGCAGAGCGAGATATAGAACACTTCAATAATGCTCAACGAGGAAACGGTTTAACAGAGTTAAGAAAATCTAAAATAACTGCATGGGTGGAATCGGTAAAACACACAGGAGCTTCAATAAACGATGTTGTTGAGTTAGAAAAGAAATTGAGATTCCTGATAATGGTAAAAAAAATTACCGGAGAGGTTTTATATGCAGAAAAATATAAAAGGAATGGCGCTCCAATTGAAATCATAGACCACAATTCTCATGTGTGGAGTAGTTCCATGCGAATATTATCGAATGGTAAAATATTATCGCGAATATATATTCAACGCTATCTACAAGACAAGTAAAACTGATCCTCTTTCAGTGTGGTTATTTATGAGTGATGAAGGAGGATATATCCAGTTCATTAGGACAAATGGAGATTTATATCGAACTAAAGCTCTTTAAACAGAGATGAAAAACGTAGCACTGAAGAATACCGATAACACTAACAAAATCATCCTAAATTGTTTTACAGTGCCATTGGTAGCGGCTCATTTTGCCAGAGAAAAAAATTCATGGAAGCCAACCCGATATGATTTTCTCGTAGTTGTTCAGGCCAGTTGTGTAGAACATGGCCATGGTGGGCTGTATAACATAAAATACGATTTACAAAATATGATATGTGTTGACATGGCAGCATGTTACCCTTGGAGTTTTCTTGGATATGGTGAATGCAGTGAATACATTGCATGATTTGGTCATCCCACACACGAGATGACCAGAGTAGCGATAAATGGAACATTACCTGATTTTGACCCTACTGGGTTTGCCAAAGTAACCTCGTTTAAATTCACAGATGATCTTCATCTGATATTTTATGTTTGGATCGGAAAACATCTCTCAGTGAACAAATGGGCTCCGATAGCGTTATTTAGGTTTCTGTTAGATAAAAAAATGTCGACTTCGTTAACTATTTCCACAGCGATAATTTCATATCGGAAACAAACCGATGTTTGGTTACCAACTGGAACATGAATAGATATCAAGAACGTCAAGCGAAGGATCTTGGAAGAAGAATAAATCGGAAAGTTTACACAGGGTGGATCAGACGATCATAAACGGTGCTGCACCTGATTAGTGTTTGATGACGCTGAATTGGATTTTACTATCATGGATACAAACGCAAAGGATATAATTACGTCAAGGGGAACAGATTATTTATCCAATATGGAGAGACTAGAAACTATCGTTGAATACTTCAAGGGAGATTCACCACAGTATACTCATTTGAGATCTTCGATGTTATGTTATGTAATGATAAATTTATGTTCGATGTTAAAAAGATTCTCTGATATCACGGTTAAAGTCGCAACTAATTCATTTTATTTCAATAAAAAATACAGAAAACTCATTGAAGAGTATACTACATTGGATGGCAATTGGGGGGACTTGGAGTATAAAACAAGAGAAATTACATGAATACTGCGAGTCGGATGATGTTCCCATCGAAGATAATTACCACGAGGATACAGATATAGAGCTGTCATCGTATCCTTCTGTGTATGATTATTTGGAAAAAGTTCTGACCTAGTCGTGTTAACCCCAACTCATCGTCTTGCCAGTGAGATGAAATCCCAGGGAGTCAAAACTTGTACGTACCATAGTTTCTTTCGATGGATTGGAACTACATGGACTCCCGATAGAATGGGAACGAAATATATTCTGCAAATAATTATATATGATGATGTATGTACAGTATCGTTGGAGCTGCTAAAAACATTTTTGGGGTGGTTATTAAAGAAAAACACCGCTGCGATAATGTGCGGTAACCACGGTCAACCACCGCCATTTATCGGAGAATGTCCTCACGATTGCCTAAAAACTAAAGTGGAATATTACAAAGATATTAGCATAGATTATTGTTTACTTGACAAAGAGTTAACCGAGCTAAAATTTTGCTATAAGGTTGCAACCGGATATCGTGCAATGTGAAATAATATGTAACACTATTCATGAAACCCCCGTTGACGATTTCTGGGACACTTGGAAACCAACAGATCTAGTTGTCGTGAGTAGAAAAAAAATCCGAGATCTTCTTCAGGTAGAATTATTTAACACACACAGAGAAAAATTCCCAATGGAACCAGTTCCATTATGTTATAGACCCGCGGATACATGACAACAAAACATCAAAGTTGATATTCCAGGGAAATCCGAGCGACAAGAATTTGTTTTAAATGATATTGTACCGGCTGATATTAACGTTGTTGAGGATGCACTGCGCACTGAAAAATCTCCATCGGTGCTAGGCTACGTGATGACGATACATTCTTCTCAGGGATTAACTATCACTGATACTACTGTTTGGATCATTGATGATTTCATCGAGTGGTCAAATTTAATTGATCTCACAGTATCGTAAGAAAATTAGGACAACTTCGAAGAGTTGTTATTAGCTGAGGTCTCGCGGCGGTAATTGGGTATCATCTGGGATAACCTGTAATTGTTCATGAGTAAAACTCCATTGTGGCGCAGTTGGGTCTAGTCTATACATCACTGGTCTATTCTTAGATGTTACGGTGTTAAATATTTTATGCGCTGTAACACTCCATATTGGATCGGTTGATCTGCTTCTACCACCTTCAAGTTTGCCAGATTCATATAAGTATCTCACTGTGACATCGCTAGGCAGCATCTGCGATGAAAAATTACTTATGGGAACATTTCTATATTTTTTTGTTATCTTAGTAGCCGGTTTCATATTTATCGTCCTGGTAACCTCGTTATTAAGTGCTGCAACTACTTTTGGTAATCAGTTGACCCATTCACGAGATCACTTATCACCAAAAAATTCCTTTGCGTACTGAAAATGAAATAATTTATCTGCAAGAGTTCTGTTAAATCATTTGACAATTGCCTGATCACGATGGATTGCAGCGTGTCCTCGTCATATCGTAGTGTTATGTTGTAACATCGCTTAAGATACCTAACCCTGAAATTCTTTACCAGGATCAACCTGGAGAAGATTTGGCCATCGTAGAGGACCTCGATGATAAAATCTTTTAAACACGGAGGCAACTTCAGAAGAAGTCAACGTTGATAACAGTTCAAACTCTTTGTATCTAATTGCAACGTCAATGATGGTTAACGCGTATTTGTAAGTGCGTGTTTTGACAGTGTCATGTGGCAGAAATAATATATCGACCTGATGAACTTCATTTGGGATATTAACATCGCATGATGCATATTGAAATTTCTTTGGTGGTGGCAGATAAATTTGCCATATTGCCTGTCGAGATAACCAATCTGCCACTGTTATATTTGTAACTCTTGCCATGCTGGCGAGTTTATAGATCGCTGATTTACCTCTTTGGTATCCAATTGAAGAATAATAAATCGATTCCATATAATTAATGACTAGCCCCTAATACTAGTTTACTTTTCATCCTGTTTTTATTATCCATGATGCCAATTTTTTCTTTGAAAGATTTATCTGGGATAGAATTTATCGCGTGAATTAATTTTATATCTGCGATATGACGCTCTTGAAGATCTTTACTTCGATATGCAATGTCATGAACACAACAGGCTTCATCAATAGCGTTTATCGGATATTCACCATGTCAAGGTTGATCTTGGTCATCAAGTCTGATATCTAATCGAGTCCCCGGCCCACAGTAATTGTATCCTAGAAAATGTTTTTCTAATAAGTATTTTGCCCATGGGGTTCCTGAGAGTTTTGATAACTTGGCTGCGATATCACCTCTGTTTTTTTTTATTACTGACAAATCTAAAAAAAATTATATCGCACTGTGCACACTTACCGGTGATCGCTTCTCTGTTATTCTTTGTCACAATAGGTACTGGGTCAATTGTCGGTGTACGTGCACTGCATTTCACACAATATAAATCCATAATATACTTAAGTTATATCTAATGGAAGTTATTGATTTTTCAGAGTTAAAGAAACGGATATCTGTCAAACATAACCCGATGTTACCAAATTATATTCGAATGATTATCATTGGCCCTTCAGGGAGTGGTAAAACACAATTGTTACTTAACCTCATTATGAAAAGGATGAAGTGGGATAAATTTTATTTAGTTGCACCGAGTGTGGATGATCAACATTGTTACCAAGTGCTAAAAGATTATAACGAGAGCGCTACGAAGATAACCAGGGAGGACATTATTGAGTTTATTACAAATATTGATGAGGCGCCTTCCATTGAAAAGATTGATGGGCGCATTAACAACTTGGTCATGTATGATGACACGATGTTAGATAAACAACAAAGTCCTGCCAGGATATTTTCATGGGGGCGACATAAAAACACTGATGTGATGTATGTCACCCAACGATACACGCAAGTACCTAAAGTGATCCAAGATAATTGTAATGTTCTCACGGTGTTTTAACGGGGTCGACACTCATACGCTTAGAAATATTTATCAAACTTGGTGCTGTGACATGGACTATAACAAATTAAAAAATTTCTTTAGCCGCGCTCAGGCAACCCCACACAGAATTATAACAATAAATTTGCCAGATATTAGAATGCGATATTGAATAGGATTAGATAAAATATACAGTTAATTCATAGCCGTCTCCAATGAAATATTTAACATGCAAAGGTAGGTTTTTACCGCGGCAATTAATTGCACGGGGAAACAAATTGACAAATTTACATACAACTGTTATTTCAGCAAAATTTGTCTTAAAATTAAATTTGTAGGGTTGCCCCCCCCCCCTGCTGCTCTTGAATAAACAAGTTTAATTAATTACAGCATCATCTAATGGCTTTCATGTACAATAGTATAATTAATTATAGTTGTCAGTCCTAAGGGTTACTAAAACATATACAAGTTATAAGTCCTGAAGGTTACTAAAAACATACAAGTTGTCAGCCCTGAGGGTTAATTAAATACATCCAAGGTGTCAGCGCTGAGGGTTACTTAAGCAGTAGACTTTTGCTAAGTATCAATTCCTCTTAATTTGTTTTCCTACTGGACTTACCTTGACAATAAAACACAAACAATTTTTAACTACTGGACTTACTTTAAGAATAAAACCAATTCCTCATACTTAATTTTCATACAGGACTTACTTTGACAATAAAACACACAATTTTGTAAACCATCAATTCCTCTTAATTGGTTTATCTACGTAATTTTCTTGGACAATAAAGCACACAATTTTGCAAAGCATCAATTCCTTTTAATTTGTTTTCCTACTGGACTTACCTTGACAATAAAACACACAATTTTGCAAAGAATCAATTCCTCTTAATTTGTTTTCCTACTGGGTTTACTTTGACAATAAAGCTCACACAATCTTGCAAAGCATACATTCCTTTTAATTGGTTTTCCTACTTAATGTACTTTGACAATAAAACACACAATTTTGCAAATCATCAATTCCTCTTAATTTGTTTTCCTACTGGACATACTTTGATAATAAAAGACACACAAGTTTGCAAAGCATCAATTCCTCTTAATTGGTTTTCCTATTGGACTTACTTTGACAATAAGTATTTTGTGGTACAGGTGTATAACCATCTGAACAATTTTTGCAAGCTGTCTGTCCGTACGTGTCTTGATATGTACCACTTGGGCAGGATACACAGCTGTTCTGTCCAAAGTAATTCCCTGGGGGACAGGGTACTGAAACAAAGGTATGTATATCAGTCAACAGAAACAGCTATGATCTTCAAGAAAATTTCAAATCATATTCCAGGTTCAAATAACTTGGTTTTATAACATTTTTGTCTGACCTGTAACAGTGTCTTCTAGAGAAATCTTACTCTTGGTTATTTTTTAATGTTAATTTGCTTCAAGTGGTCATTTTTCACTGCACAAATCTTGTGAAAATGTTGCTAAAATTTCTATGTGGAATCTATGTGAAATTTCTTTGAAATTCACAGAAATGTCTTTGTTTACCAAAATTATGGCATAAAACAAATTTCATTGAAATTTTGCAAACATTTCTGAATATATTATTCAGATCTGTGACTGAAAATTCACTGAAATTTCACTGAGAATTTGCCAAATGTTTCAAAATATCATTGAGATTTTGTGATTGCAATATATCTGAAATTTCAAAGAAATAATATCAATCATAATCTGTACTTTATTGATATAACAAACAAACCTTTCTTCCATATTAATATGATTCTCATGTACATTTTGAATGATTTTCAGCAAAAACTATATTTTTATTTTCTGACAGTACTAATTTTATTCATTTTGGGAAAAAAACTTCTTTTCACATGTTTTCTTATTTTTCCTGTTTGACTTGAATTGGATTTAACAACCCATATATGAGACAACAAAATGATTTATTTTCTAAAGAAGAATTCAGCTTTTCTCATGACCTGATTCTAATTTTCCTTGAAAATTACCATTTTTTTCATATTGTATCTGAAAGTTCTAAAAAAAAATATGGTATGTATGGTTCCATTTTGCAATGATTCTTAGAACAGAATTTGTTATATATATTTATTTTATTTAGTAGATAATCACTGTATTGATCATTCTCATTGCTCAATAAATCTGAACATAATGGGAACCAATGGCATTTTGCATTTTTCAGTGGGACCCAAGTTTTAATAATGGTTGACAAATTTGTGGAAATGAGAATGGCTTGAAAGCAAAGTCAAATGTAATGCAATTCGTCAAGAAAAAGGAATGCCAGGACAAGCATTTTGTGTTTAGTGCCATAAAGAATGGAACTACTATTACCAACTCTTCAATAGCAGCTAAAGTGTTAAATGTTACAACACTGAACAGATTCACTTCGAGAATTTAAGGGGAGCAAATGTATAGATCACACCCTCACACAACACCTCATCAGCATAATAGCAATTAAAATTATATAGTCATGCATACACTCACATCCAATATTCCATACACGCTTGTACTATAAAAAAGGGTAATAATACAACATGGCATTAATGACTTCTGATACATACAGCAACAACTTCCGTGACACGAGTACACATTTTTAAATCTTGATATAGTATCACACCATCAGATATATTCCTTACCTGACAAATCACAAGAGGTACACACAATGTTCAAATACAAATATGCAGATAAAACATGATATAGTTCACCATGTATTCAAATTTAAAATTAAAACAAGTTCTAACATAACTCATTAATAAATGCAATAATTCAATATGATGCACGAAGCAACAAATTACACAATAAATTCCGATGACAATCTATGTACTTCAATTTTGTATACTACTAAGTTTTCTACAGAACATTATGATAGGTAAATAAGTCAAATACATAGGTGAGATCAACTTTAATAAAGGTAACTTTTAAATACCAACATAACTCCAGTAATCAATTTGTACATACTACATGTAAACTTACAAATCTCAGTCAGTAATGTTCAACAAATTCAGGGGAAGAATTCTTACCTTTAAGAAGCAATTTAAGTCTGGATTCCTGCTTTGCCATTTACGAATGACATGCATTTGGAGAATGCCTATTAGAATTCACTCCCTACCTTACTAGACCGCTGCATTGGTTGTAATCCTAGCAAGTAATGAGGTCATTGTAAACAGTGGCCTGTAGAATAAGGGTCTGGTGTGGACAGGTGCCCCACCCATATTTCCCTAAAGCAGCCCTTATTTGATACTGGGGTCTATCTGAACTGTTGTCAGATCCCTTGTACATGTCAAATTTCTTTCTAGGCAATGGCTCAGGAGTGAATAAACAACCTTTTCTGATTTTACCAGTTCTTTGTCTCTTTGAAGCCACTCCTTTGCTTACTCCAGTGCTGATTCAAGCCACAACAATACACCAAAATGTCAGTCACCAATGTCATAGTGACATTATCAACCCCAGGTAAGTCGTATACATGAGGGCTGACTTTACAATGTGTCATTATGGTTGAGTTATAATTCTGAGAAAAATCAGAGTAATTATATTATGATAAATGCTTGTCATGGCTGCTTATGGTTCAAGGTTATTTTATCAGAGGTAATTGATAAAGCATAATAAATGCTTGTCATGGCTGCTAATGGATCAAGCTCATTTTGTCAGCGGTAATTATATTATCATGATAAATGTTTGTAATAGCTGCTTATGGATCAAGGTTATTTTCTCAGAGATAATTATAGTAGCATGATAAATGCTTGTCATGGCTAGTTATGGATCAAGCTTATTTTGTCAGAGTTAATTATATTCACAGTATTAAGTGCATGATTCATAACTAGATTGAAGTCCTCTCCAATAATTATAAGCTGAGTATAAAGTCCCATATAACCTGCCATCTTCAGTGTTGAAATTTGATGTCAACATTAGGACCACACATAATTGTGTTCATGTAATTTTGAGTTGATGGCTGATGGCCCCATGACTAGCAATCTATATTATGTTGCTGGCTTTCCCAGTTTGGTCGGAGGTTGATGGTCTCGTGACTAGCCATCAATATTACACTGCTGGCTTTCCCAGTTTGGTGGGAGGTTGGTGGCCTCATGACTAGCCATGAATATTACTCTGCTGGCTTTCCCAGCTTAGTGGGAGGTTGAGGGCCCCATGACTAGCCATCAGAGCAAGCTTTTCATCATCTGCCAGCATGACTGGATCTACTGCAGACTAGAAGATGACCTGACAGTTATTTATATTTAAATGTTTGGTTGATAATTTTATTAAATTTTTATCTCATTACATGCTATTGCTCAACTGCAGAAAAATTGCTGGAGTGATAGAATCAGGCCAAATAATAATAATAATAGTTAAGCCTTTGTATAGCCCCTAATCGTTAGAAGCTCTAAGAGCTTTACAACATCAATAATGATATGACTACCGGTACAGAAGAAAAGAAAGAAAAGACCATGAAATTGTAAAACATACAAACTGCTGAAAATATTTAAGGTAGGAAACATTATTAGGTCTTAAAATTTATTCTTGCAGTCGAAAAAGGTGTGTTTTAAGAGCACTGTGTCTTTGTGTCTAATTTCAATGGGCAATTGATTCCGCAATGCTGAACCCTGGGATGCAAAAGAATGTTGTCCATATGACTTCATTTTCATAGTGGGAATAATGAGTATACAATTGTTAGAAGAGGAGCGTAAGTATAATTCTGGTGTGTACACATGGGTGAGGTCGGATCGGTATGTTGGAGTAGAGTCTGTAAGTGAAATGTAGCACAGAAAACAAAAATTTGTTTCTGGATTGAATGGATAGGCAGTGTAGAGTACAGAGCAGTATGGAGGTGTGTTCTGATCATGATACTCTATGATCTGAAAAGATGTGATTTTAATATTTTGAAGTTTTTGGAGTAGATACTGAGACGATCTGACAGAATTGATTTCCAATAGTCCACTCTTGAAAGTACTAATGAATACACATGTGTTTTAGTAACATCAACTGAAATATATTTGCAAATGGAGCTGATGCATCTCAGCTAAAGATACGCAGCCTTGCATTTGTTCATGATATGTTGGTGCAATGTGAGAGTACTGTCTATAGTAACACCTTGGTTTCATACTGAGAATTTAATATTGGTGTTGCTGATATTTATTGTTTGAGGTAATTCATGTGAATGACCAAGTCTTTGTGTTGTGATCCGAATCTAAATTTGTATTTATGGGTGTCAGCATACTTTTGGTGAAACACTGGATGGTGATAAATGGCACTTGAGAGCGGCAGAGTGTATAGAATGAAGAGAACAAGTCCAAGAACAGACCCCATTAGAAAAGAACACCACTACGGGGGTCCCGAGTGGTGGAGTGGTTTAAAGCACTTTCCATTACGGTTCACTGCCATCTCACCTCTGTCTAATGTAATTATGTGAGAAAGCTTGCCAGTAGCTTCTCATGGGTCGGTGGTTCTTTCCGGGGGTTTTCCTGGGTTCTTCCTCCACCAATAATACTGGCCACCATGTATAGCAAAACATGTGCTGAAAAATGGCGTTAAACCCTAAAACAAATAAACACCACAACATAGATCAACTGGGCTGGAGTGTATTCCATTCATAGATACAATTTGTGTCCAGCAATTTTTCTAGTCTATATCCTACCGCAATTCACGGAAAAGATCTTCTCATTTGGCTTGATTATACCACACCAGCAGGCTATCATTTATCCTACCTCCATTCATTGAAACGATTTACTCATATGACCTGATTCTGATTATTAACACTTTTATTATTTTATCCTTTCATCTTTAATATGTATCAGTAGCTGGATGCCATTTTTAAAAAGATTTATATAATCAAGAATTTGATCATGCAGATAGTGTGTGCAGATTAAAGTATCTGAGATACTACTGTAAAGTTAATCTGGTTCTCTAATTCCACTAAATGTGAAGCTCAGATCTAAATCAAACACAGATGGGCCAATCCTGTATGAAAAGTATGGGTGTATTGCGCCTGTACAGGAGCAGTATAAGAGGCATAATACACTCAATTTAAAGGCATAAAGGAACTTTTACTGGTGAACAAGACCCAGAAGTGTAATACTGGTATGAAATACAGGCGTCTTTTGTCTAAGAGTTTTGAAATGTACAGGCGTATTCCAAAATTAATACTGGCATATTGGCAAGAAAAGGCATATTTTGAAACTTAGAAAATTGCAGTATGGTTGATGATATGTAATTCTGAACGTTGAAAATCTGCATACTATGGATGAAGCGTAAATAGCACTTTGACAAAAGACATGAGGCGTATTTCAGCACTTTGTTTTATTCCAGTCTACTGAAAATACTTTTTTGCATTATTCATAACTATATCTGACGTTCTCTCAGGTCTTTGGGTGAAATTTCATTGAATGGAAAAATATGTGTGTGACCTTTACCAATTTTTGCAGTTTCCCCTGTTTGAAAGCATATTCAGCATCCATAAGCTCCATTATATTGTATACTGTTACACAAAAGGGATCAAGCAGGAAGATCAGCTGTTGCACACAGCAGAAAATCTCTACAAATAAAATTACCTCTTTGTCCAGGAGATGGCAATTTACATGTAATTCCATTTTGAAGTATTGCCATTGTTTTATATAGAGGTTTCAAAAATGTACCCATAGCAGGTTTCTGTGAACCAAACCACAAGTCTCCTAAAATCATGTTTTCTTTTATCACCCTAATTTTAAATGGTTGTTCATTTATAACAAGAAATATTGGCCAGATTGACATCTTACTTTTGAACACAGGTGCACCATCAGTGTTGAGGGTGAAGGATACTATTTATTGTTTACTTAAAGGTCCAGCATTTGCAACATATTGTTTGTACAAATTTACATCATAGATATCTTGGCATTTCTAAAAAGTATGGAATTTTAATTTTCTCAAAGCTTTTAGAGCAGAAATTATTAGGACATTGGAGTTTTGTATTATCACTGAGACCACCAAGGCAAAAAGGCCAATTATAGTGATATTTCATTGGGTTTTTCAAATTTCTGAAGAAGAGTTTAAAACTGTGTAAACTTGTGCATAACTTGTGTCCATTTGGCAGAAGAAATGCAATTATTTGCAGTAACTGTTGCATACTATCACCAACAAGGTTATGCTTTGTTTCAAAAATTGCTTAAAAAACATGGCTGCACCAACTGTAATGCCAGCACCTTCATAAAGTGGTATTTTATCATATATTGATTCTTCAGGAATCGCATCTGTGAAACACAGGTTTATGTCTTCATTACTTTCTATATCTTCAGTAAACAAATCTTCAAAACAATGAATTCCATCATCTGGGCATAATGTCAAATCACAGTCTTTTTCTTCCTCAGTCTCTTGTTCTGTCTGTCAAAATTGTTGCTTGAATTCCTGGCAGCAAGCATTCTCATAATTAAAAACGTCCCCATCCTCATGAATTCATCTTCAGCAGTTACACATGCTTTGTACTGACTCACAACAGCTTGCATCATTTGGCATCTAAAATAAGTTTTAAAATTAGTGTTTTTTGAAGCTGGCAAATAATTTAACTACTGAAGAAAAGAAGAAGAAAAATAGTGGTTTACCCATTTTGAAGTTATTAGACTGCTTCATATTAATTAATTTAAAAAGCAAATAAAAGTTGTTCTGTCATGATTGAAATCAAGCATGACCACAATATTACAAACACCCATGAAAATGTCAATTTACAAGACAATCTTTCCAGCAACCTTACTTTCTTTTATTTTCCTTCTTTTTCCTACCTTTTTGTCAGACTCCCTCTTTGTTCCTACCTATTTTTAATGAAAGGTTTGTTATAAATTGAAAAAGCATCAAAAGGACAAAACATATGTTAAATTTGAATTGTTTACATATTATGTAGTGCAATATATGATGTTTGGTTTACACAAAGGATGTAAACACATTGGACAGTCATAAAAGTTACAAAAGTAATTTGCAAACAATAACACCATTATTTAAAAAATACAGTAGACATAATATTTATGGCACCTTCTTACAATAACAGAATATGAATAAAATCCATACAATAATGTAAATCTTTTTGAAAGGATTGAAGGTTCATTCAGTGAAATATTGCACAAGCAAAAACCTTTGCCAAATTAATATTTGCACAGTAGATAAAGTAATAATAATCTGACTTTTTGTTTTACTTGTATTGTGATCTTAACCATACAGAATATTTGCATAAAGGTCACAATCTGTTCAAAATATTATTTTTTTTTAGTTAAATCTTTTCAACAGTACTTACAGTCAGAGGTTCAGCTGGGTGACTCAGGTGTGGATGATCAGGTATTTTAATGGCATAATCCTGTACCAACATCATTTTATCTATTTCATTAGGTTCCAGTGTTGAGTTTCCATAAGCTTCTTGTACATTTTATTTTCTTTTCTTTCTATAATGTCCCCTCCTCGCTCTTTTGATGCTTGGAGGAGCCATTTTGTCCTAGTAACACACAAGCTAAGCTATTCTGTTCTACTGGTCAGTAATTACAAAAACATGTCTGTACTAAGCTATACAAACTGCAGCAACTTGATATGGGATGAAGCCACATAAGTTTTTCCCCTCCAGATTGAGATCAGAGTGTGAGGCCACTTTAAGGATGTACATTAAGTTTTGAAACAACAATTATATTTATAAAGATCTTGAAAGTACTCTATGACTACCTCAGAGACAGAAATTAACATTGCATACATTTTACAAATTGAGTAAAAATTTGAATAGCAAAGAATCCATTCTACAATATGAAAGTTTATTTAAAAATACTCCAGACCACTCAGAAGAACCCTATAAATCCTATAATGCATCATTAGTTCAAAATTGGAAATCAACAGTGTAGTTTTAATTCTAAGACTAGCATTTTCCAAATATACACAATGTTTTGCTTGTATTTACTTTCATGAAGATAAAACTTTTTGTGTTGTATCAAAAAGCAATCCTTCTTTGAAAATGAAGACTGAGCTTTCTAAAAAAGGAGAAGTGGAGATGAAATGGGGTTGCAAGTTCTTCAATGGAGTTATAGTAAAAATAATTGGTAAATAAAAACCTATGTACACTCTGCATATAATCAATCTATTCAGTGGTTATCATACCAGCTTAGTTGCATCTTAGATTTCTTTTTCTGCTTAATTATCATGATGATTAATTATGGCAGGAAGATAAAACAACTGTGTACTTAGCAGATATGCAAGTAAATACATTCTTAAGCATTATCCACTATGAGAAATTTATATAATAACTGTCTAACCATCAGCACTTAGGTTAACAGCCATTTTCAGCTGAGTAAAGAAAATTCATTGTAGGAAATTGTTGGCTGAGAAGCTTAGAATTTTAAGAACAAATTAAGAAATGTTGTATTTAAAATATCCTTGTGGTGCTTGTTAAATATCAGATTAGTCAGATCAGTACATTTGTTCTTTTACCAGAATAGTCATAATTTGCCGTTTATATTTACTGACAAGGAAATGGCCTTTCCCCGTGGTCAAGGATTGCTGAAATCTAAGGAAGGAGTTCTAAGGTGTCCCTTAGACAAAACATGCATATCAGTAATATATGTAAAGGTGAGATGCATAACTGATAAGTGTCTCTATCCACAATTTGTAAAAGTTTCTTTTTCAAGTTCTATTTTGTTGGTATTAGAAAAATATCATATTCTGTGAATGATACTTGGCAGCAAATATAATTATAATTATATAATTATGCATGCAACTAATAGTTCAATAATATATGCTTTCTCTGTATATGTTAATAATATTCAAAGTAATAATTGATTTAACTGATTATATTCCTTCATTTTGAACGATTCTGGCTTATTGGTTATGGGACTAAACTCATGACATCTGGGTGGGAGTTTGATTCACATGTATATGTCCTTAGCACTTTCCTTTCCCTCAGAACAATATAGCATTAAACATGTTACTGTGCTGGAAAACTGAATGTCAATGATCCATATTACTTATTCTGTTTCTCAACTTTATATTGCAATCTCTCTCCATGCTGATATAAATACTATTATACTTTAGGGTTTATCACATATATTGAATGTCAATGTTTCTTAATATTATTTTGCAATCTCTCTCCATGTTGATATAAATACTATTTGTACTTACAGCATTGTGGTCCTCGATCTGTGTTTGTAAGAGTTTTATCAGGATCACAGGTTAGTCCTGGTGACTCATCCACTTTTACTGCCTCCACATTCAAAGTGTAGGTTTGTCCACTACAAAGCAAGTCTCCATAATCAAAAATGCTGGTGGACAGGCTGCTGTTCAAATTTGCACGAAGGTAATTTACACATGCAGTTCTTGTATCATTATTTACTGTTAGGTCATTGAGATTCACAGAAAATGCAGTGATGATCTAAAAAAATGAAATGCAAGATCTTAAAAATTTCTCTAAAAAGATGTGGCTTTTTATTTTCATTGAAAAGTAATTACATACTGCCACTATTTATTTAACCTAAAGACAAACATACACACAGACACATATCTGATCAAAAATTGAGGAAAAGTAGGTCACAGTGATCATGCAATTGTGTTATGACTCTATATTCTAAAACTAAGTATAAAAAAACAGAGAAAACCACCAAATTCAACAAATACTTCTTTCATTAAAATAATGTGAAAATTTAAAAGAGTTCTTACAGTATTTTGAATTGACTCCCAAACAGATAACATATATATCAGAAGTCCAACTTGCAATCCAAACAAATTCCAATTTACAATCTGCTGTAGTTCTTGCAGTCTCAAAATGTTATTGTGCTAATGGAATGCAATGTGGTGAAGTGTTAGCAGTCTTGATATAACAATAATATAATCCAAAAGGTCCTTGAATGAATTCACAATATTTCCAAAAAATAATGATCTAGTGAAAGAAGTATTCTTCAGCACTTTTTTGTTCCAGTGAATAATTCAATTTAAAGAAATAAAGATATACAACCAAAGTGAACACAAAAATAAAACTCATTCCACTTCAATGTCAAGGTAGGAATGAATAATGCTGAAATAAACAACAATAAAACTGATTCCACTTCGATGTCAAGGTAGGAATGAATAATATTGAGAAAGAAAAAAAACAAAAACAAAGCCAGAATGTGAGTCAGTCTCCTAATCCTTAACAAAACATTCTCAGTTGTCAACAAGCTTAGGAATGAGATAATTAAGGTAGTGGACCTGGTTTCTGCTCAAAGTTATAACTATCACAATACTTGAAAAATATCTATGCTGAAACCAATTATATTGTGGTGCACTAAATCATGCTACCGATAGTTACCCCCCCCCCCCAACCAAACAAAAATAAAAAAAAACAATGATCAAAGCATTTCCAATACAAATTGATAACCAACCACTCATGAAAAAATTACAAGATAAGGTATAAATAGTATACTACTAATATCAGAAATTATTTCAGTTTAATCTTTCCAGACATTTATATTCAATCATACAACATTCTGCTTATGATGCAGCATTCAAACTTAAAGATATTAAATATGCAGAAGCAAATGAAAACTGTGCTGCAGCATGAAAATTTTGAGCAAACAAGAAGCAAGTATGGGAATGGCAGAAAAGCAAAGCAGCATTTAGAAGAAATGCCAACAATCAAGACAGCTTGTCGGAGTGACATTGCCTCTTTCCCTAAATTGGAGATAGAAGTCAGTGGTTTTGTAAGTGAATTTTGACAAAATATATACATTGTAATAAGAAATGCAATTCACCTGCATGCTATGCAGATGGTGAAAGATGACAAATACAAGATGGCAATTCAAAATTTTGTTGCATCAGCTGGCTGGTGTTCTTTTCCTATGAACCAGCATGGTGTCTGTCTCAGGCAGCGAATGAAGATAGTACAAAAGCTACCAAAAGACTTGGAAGAAAAAATTGAACTATTTCAGCAGTTCATCATCAATCACAGAAAGGAGTGCTCGTTTGAACTATCAAAAATTGGAAATATGCATGAGATGCCTATGACCTTTGACTTACCAAGCAATAAAACAGTCAATGCTGTTTGTGAGAAAATTATTCAGGTAAAAACGACTGGCCATGAAAAAATGTGATTCACAGTTGTTTTGCCTTGAATAGATCAAAGCTGCCTTCTGTTATCATTTTCAAAAGAAAGACACTGCCGAAAAGCATGGTATTTCATGCCGGTGTCATCGATCATATACATGAAGAGGGATGGAGAGACAAAAGTGTTTATTTTTTTTTTAGGGTTTAATGGCATTTTTCAGCACACAATAGGCTATACATCGTGGCCAGTATTACTGGTGGAGGAAGAACCCAGGAAAACCCCTGGAAAGAACCACCGACCCATGAGAAGCTACTGGCAAGCTTTCTCACATAACTACATTAGCCAAATCTTAGACTCGAACCCACACAGACAGAGGTGAGACGGCAGTGATCCATAACTGAAAGCGCTTTAGACCACTCGGCCACTCGGGGCCCCTAAAGACAAAAGTTAAATGATTGAATGGTTGGATAAAGTCTGGAACAAGACCAGGTACACTTCTTCACAACAACTTCAATGCTTGTCTGGGACATGTTTTCAAACACTCAAGACAGATGAAGTCAAAAAGTCAGCCAAAAAAATAAAACCAACATTGGCTGTGATGCCAGAGGTTTAACAACAGTGTTACAACATCTTGATGTCTGTCTTAACAAGCCGTTTAAGGACAAGTTACATAGTTGTGGTCCAAACAGGTGCAGTTAAGAGGACAAAAGGTGGGAATTCAATGAGGCCAGACATTGAAAAGTGGGACTAAGATGCATAGGACTCATAGAATTTTAGAATGAGGATTTTTTACATTTCAATTAAGTCTTAACATTGAAGATAAATTTCCTTTATTTGAACCTAAAAGATAGCTTTCCTACTTTCATTTTCTTTAAGTTTTAAGATGATATTTATTTAGCAATGTGATTTGCATAAATAAATGTTTTGAGAACTCTGTGCATCTTGTGATTTATTCTTGAACTTATTGTTAGGCTTATACGCAGGTCATGCACTATTAAATATTTTTACCTAGTCAGCTGGGCGGGGGGGCATTTATATGCAAACAGGCTTATATGCGAGTATATATATGTATTATTTTATTTACAAAATAAATGTAAACAAAAGGTCAGTTAAAAATTACAAGTATACATATCATATAATCAAGAAAAAAGAAACATAACTAATTATCATCATCATCAGTCTCTTGACTTAGTGTGGTCATTGAAGCACTGTGCTGCTGAACATCTGACCAGCTCCCTCCACTTGTCTTGATCAAGTGCCAATGCCTGTGTCTCCGCAAAACTTGTCTTGATCCATTCTGCAATGTTGTCAGTCCACTTTTGTCTCTGTCTACCTCTCATCCTGCCAACTTGGAGCCTGTTGGATCTAGTGACATGGTCATACCATTTCAGCTTTCTTATTTTGACAGTGGTGAGGTCTTCATAATGGCCTACTTTGTGCCTGATGGTGTTATAAACTTCTTAATTTGTGATGTGGTCCATGTAAGAGATGCCAAGGATGGTTCTGTATCATCTCATTTTAAGTTACTGGATTCTTCGTTGTAATTCTGCTGTCAGGGTCCAGGCCTCACATGAATACGGAATGATTGAGATGACTAGTGCTCTCAGTAGTGATTTTAGTTTTCAGACAGATATTCTTGTCTCTACATACGGGTCTTAGCTTTGACATAACAACCATTGTTTGTTATGCTTGTGACAAAATTTCTGCTCTTGATCACTCTTTGGTGATTATGGAACCAAGATATTTGAATTGGATGACTGTTTCAAGTTCCTGTCCTCTGACTTTAATCTTGGTTGAGATTTGTTTGTTTGCCTCTATATGTTATCAACTTTGTCTTCTCGGCACTTATTTCCATGTCAAAGCTGGAAGATGTTGCATCCAGATTCTTCACTAAGGTGACATTTTCATCTTCACTTCCTGTCAGCCTATTAATATAGTCTACAAAGCGTAGGTTGGTGATGTTACACCCTCCAATGTTGAATGTCCCACAGTGGTTTTCCAGGCTTCGCTCATGACATGCTCTAAGTAGATGTTGAAAAGCATGGGATACAGGAGACAGCCTTACCATACTCCAACTGTTGTCCTGAACCAGTCCCCCACAGAACCTTGAGCAATTACTGCACTGGTAGCCTTGGCATACAGCTGCTTGATGGTATTGGTCAACTTTTGACCCATGTTGTACTTCGTCATTGTGGTCAACAATGCCTCATGCCACACTGTCAAAAGCCTTTTTGAAATCTAAGATTTGTTTTGGTGTTGTGAGTACTTTTCACACAGAACCCTAAGATTGAATATTTGTTCTATTGTGCTTCTTACATTCCGGAACCCTGCCTGTTCTTCAGCGATTATTTCTACTTCTTGTGGGTTCAGTTTGTTCAAGATGATCTTCAGCATCACCTTACTAGCAAGGCTAATCAAACTGATAGTTCTGTAATGTTGGCACAGCTGGAGATTGCCTTTTATGGGGAGAGTTATAATCAGTGACTGGATCCACTGTGTTGGTCATTCACCTGTCTTCCAGATCTTGTTGCAGATTTTTCTTAGTAGCTCTATCACTGATTCCCCACCATTCTTGATAAGTTCAGCTGGGATGTTGTCTACCAGCTGCCTTCCACTTTTTCAGTGCTCTAATTGCTGACTCCACCTCTTTTTTGAGAATGGGGAAATCATCATCATTTGTGGAGTTTTGAACTTCAAGCACCTCTGAATCTCCTGTGGACAGATGGTTGTAGAGTTTTTTTTACAATACTCAGTCCATCTATCTGCAATGTCACTTGCCTCTGTGAGGCATTTTCCATTTTCATCATGAATGGTACTGACTCTTAGTTCCTTCTGTCTGGTGGGGTCTTTCACAATTTGGAATGCCTTTTTGTTGTTTAATTCTTTATCAGACTGCTCTCTATTTCTGCGCACTTTTGTACAAACTTTTTTTTTTTATTTCTTCAAGTTTTTTCACTCAGAAATTCATAATGACGAGGTCGTGATCACTCCCAACATTAGCAGCTGGGAACATTCTTGTTTTTGCTCTATGGATGCCAGATTAGTAATGGTTTTGAACCAGTATGCAGTCGATCTGGATATGATGGGTTTCGTTTGGTGTATGCCATGTCCAGCGTCGTGAAGTTCTATGTTGGCCAAGGGTATTCGCTAGTACCAAGTTGTTGCAGCTTGTCAACTCAAGCAGCGGTCTCCCTCTTTCATCGGTAAGCTCATTGCAAGAAGGTCCTAAATGATCATCCCAGTCTTTTCGAGCATTTTTGCCAACTTTGGCATTCTAGTCTCCTTGGATGATGAGGATGTCTTTTGTACTTACCGTGTTTATTATACCTTGAAGTTTGTTCTAAAACTCCTCTATTTCTTCATCATCATGATCAGTAGTTTGGAGCATAGACTTGGATAATTGTGATGTTAAAGGGAGATGCTTTCAGATGAATGGAGATAATTCTACTAGACATGGGGCAACATTCAAGCACAGATCCCTTGATGCCATTGTTTACAAGGAAGACTACTCCATTTATGGACTTGTCTAACTCTCCACTACAGTATAATATATGCCGATCTTCAGTTTGGTGTTCTCCAAGGCTTTCCATCTTACTTCACATAATTCCAGAATGTGCCATGTGTAGTGTTCCATCTATTGTGTCAACTCTTGGAATCTTCCAGTTTGTGCCAGAGTTCTAATTTTCCAGGTTGCGATGGCAATGCTGTCTCTTGCTCTGATTTTATGTAAAGTACCAGTTGCACACTTGTCACCTCCATCCTGGTGGACAATGGCAGGTGTGGTCCTTATTGAGTCAGGCTATGACCGATCCGGTATGGTAACTAGCAGCAGAGGGGGTGAATCAGACAACATTTTTAAACAAGTTTTCAATGAAATCAGGCTTCTACGGCCAAGATGTGGTGAATCGGATACAAGTTTTCATGGATTAGGATGAAATCAGTCCAAAAAAAAAATCAATGATCAGGCAAAAAATAATAATGAAATCAATGAAATCAAAAAAATGACTAAGCCTCCATTCGATTTTCAACCGAATATTTGATCCAGTCCGATACGATATCGTGTCCCTTCAGGACGAAAATCCCTTCAGGATTGAAAGTCTTTACGACTTTACAAACAGACTAATCGCTAACACCTCGTCTTGTAAATCTATCAGATTATTGGACTGGTCAGTGAGTTTGAAATTAATTCTGGTTAATGAATTATTATGACATCGCATATAGACTGGATTCACCGGAGACTCAATAATTAAATACCCTGGAGGAGCTGTTGGTGCAAATGAATACAAAATATATCCCTGCTGAGCTTGATTTGATCGTTCTAAATTTATTTGATAGCTTCCTTCGATAACATCACACACATTGCTATCACCGATGAAATATTCACATTTTCAGGAGCGATATGTCTGCCGCCACCGTCTGGGTCATTATTATGTTTGAGGATTTTTATTTCCGGTGATGCTGTTTTTCTCCATGCATCATGAATTATTTTGAAACCAACATCGATGGCATCACTGAGAAGTTTTTTTAGTTTTGGTACGTTATATCCTGGTAGTTTGACTGTTGGAATATCTTTGATGGGGATTTTATATTCTAATTCAAATAAAGTTCTTGTTTCAGGATTACTGTCACCTAATACTTCTTGAATAATTTGTGAATGAAATGTTGCCATGTCATTGATGATTTTGTTACATGTTTCTACAACGCTGATAAATTCATCTCGGGTAAGAGAGCCAGATTTAAGGGATATTAACAACAATGAAAAATCATTATTGAACGCTGTGAAATTTTCAGTGATTTTATCCTGTCGAATTAAGTAGGATCTTTTTTTAGTGAGGAAGGAAGGATCTGCCAATTCATGAAAAAAATTAAATTTATCATAATCGCTATAGCTTTTTACTGGATTATCAGATTTTATCCTGTCTGTGATATAATCAGTTTTTTGTGGTTCAGGTGGTAAATCAATGGTTTTCCACCCTGGTGGTAATTCAGGCCATCCTAGTACAGTTCTTATAGAACTCTGATAGATATCTACGACGTATCCTTCTGTGCTTATTTCAATGGCAGATGATAGTGTTGGCTCATGAACTGTTATAGCTATTTTTGATTCTTTTCCAGTAATCGATTTTATTCTACGCGCTAATTCAGCATTGATTTGTTCAATTTGGTATGATCCGGTTGGTATGGAAACAACGTTCCAGTCTGGAGTACCGTCGTCTTTATTCTTATTTGCAAATACCAGTGAATTATTCGGTTGTTGACCACCAAATGATTTTGACCTAATATTTGGCCAACTGTGGTATACTCGTAATTTTGCTAGCGCGATTTCCTTCACTGGGACCGGAGAGGGGAAATTCACACTGAATTCTGGATTCGTTGATGTTATTGAGATCATGCTGGTTTGTACTGGGTTTGTGTTCTCCACTATTTGTTGAAGTAATTCCATCTGTGTTGTCATTGTTATTATATTCATGATGTATTTCTAATTTTGACATCGCAGAATCATATATATCTACCATCGCTGAAAACTCACTCTCTGATATAATTGTGTCATCGAGAGATGACGATATCAATGAGGATAATTGCGAGCATGCAGTGGACACAACATGAAATTGAATTATGTACTCTTGTAGTTTCCGTTGGCTGCATGATGATATTTTTTTTGTGATTATTGAAATTATTCCCGCGATTGTTGTTGCCGCAGAAATGCAAATTGGAACAGCTATCGGGGCCATCATTGTTACTGAAGACAGTATAATACCAGCTCCGGTGATTACACCACTCACAGCGTACACAGTAACATCAATTGCGGTAATTCTTCGTTGGTATTTTTTTATTTTTATTTGATACTCTTCAGTGAGGGTTTTGAGTCTATTTTGATATTCTCTGACCTGATCATAGCGATATTGCGATGATGAAATCATTTTTATTTTAAAAACGCTAAAGTTTTCAATTGTGAAATCCGAAGGATTTTCCTTTCAACTTAAATCCGCTACGAATTCCACATACCATGTTGTTGAAACCCTAACCAAATTTTTATCAGTAGATGTTATCGTGAACTTTTCAGTTGTATTCTTGTCGATGATCGTTGAAATCGTATTATTGACCCCGGATGAACTGGACGATGAAATATTAAATTGAGTCAATTGTGTTACTAGTGTTAATCGATAAATACCCTTGACGGTTGCAGTGATATCTAATTTGTTGTTTGTAGGTGTCCACGCAAATGATCCGTGTTGGATCGTGTATACTACGTTATTGGTTTTCTCATGAGGAATTTTTGTTTTTTCAATGATTGTTATCATCCTCGAAAAATCATTTTTGATGGCCTCGGTGAAGATTTTCGTCTCATCGATGGATTTTTTAATATCAGGGAGTTTTAGTTCAATTTTATCGAATGTAGTTCCAATAAATTTATCAATGATATTTCTACGAAATGAGGTAAACTGTTTTATGTGTTCTTCGGTTTTAGATTGAAGTGTTGCTAGTTCCAACGCAGAATCGTTGAGAGTTTTAAATCGATCTGTAATCGTCGAAAAAAGTACGCCCGGTTTGAGTTTACCCTGATCCGAAAATAACGCGATAGTATCCTCGATTGCGTGTCGTTGTTTAACTAAAATATCATCCAACGATACATTACTGGTTTTCAATTTACCATGTTTGTCTTGAAATACAACTATCTCATAAGGATCAACATTTACTAAATTCAACGTCTCAGCGATTTCATCTTTAATTTTTTTTTTATATCACCGGTTGCAGTGTCATCGGGTTTGGGTTTCAAAGATCTCCCCCAAATATCAATCATGATATTTTATACACCTCTCTCTAAAATCGTTTCGATTTCCAGCGATTACTAGTGTATTCATTTACGACAATGTGTGGTGGTTTTCTAGATGCTGAAATAGCGTCAAGGACATTTAATACTTCGCTGCCGCATATTGGTGGGTCATTGATTTCACTGGACAACAAATTTTTACAAAAGTCATGTTACTGAAATAAAATTAGTCAATTCTTATCAATTTTTATGTGCTGAACACGAATATGACAGTCAAATTGCAAAATTGGCTCTAGTTTTTTTGTAATCTGCAAGAAATTAATGTTTACATAACGAAATGCATTCCAATAGTAAAAGGTCAACTGTAATAGCCTACCTATAAAAAATCAAGTCATTGACTACATCTTAGGTTTCTTCGCCTGTCTCTTGTACAGCTGTTCGGGAGCATCTCTGAGGAGTGTCCAGCAGTAGTCAGCCAGCATTGTAGTGGACCATTTTCCCTGGTATCTTTGTTCCATTGTTGCGATATCTTGATGAAAACGTTCGCCGTGTTCATCACTAACATTACCACAGTTGCTAGGAAAGAAATCCAAATGGGAATGAAGGAAGTGAATTTTTAGAGACATATTGCAGTCAAGTTTCTTATACTTCATCAACATGTCTTCTACTAGTTCCTTATAGTTTTCTGCCCTAACATTTCCGAGGAAGTTTGTAGAAACATGGCGAAAAGCATTCCATGCTTGTTTCGCGTCACCTTCCAGCAAGTTGTTGAACCGGTCATCTTTGAAAAGCTCTCGAATCTGAGGACCCACAAAAACTCCCTCTTTAATCTTTGCTTCGCTGAGTCGAGGGAATTTTTCATGCAGGTATCGGAATGTTGGCAAAGTCCGGTCAATGGCTTTCACGAAGTTCTTCATCAAACCTAGTTTGATGTGAAGGGGTGGTAGCAAGATTTTCTGAGCCTCAACCAGAGCTGGGTGTTGGATATTCTTCTTTCCAATGGCTACATTCTGCCTGTGAGTCCATTCCTTCCTCATGTAGTGCAATTCCCTTGCTCGGCTATCCCACTCGCATAAGAAACACATGTAGTTTGTATGTCCTTGCTGCAGTCCCATTAAAAGGGCAACTACCTTCAAATCACCACAGAGGTGCCAGCTGTACTTGTTATACTCAATGGAATTCAGTAGCTGCCTTAAGTTATCGTATGTCTCTTTCATGTGGACAGCATACGCTACTGGAAGAGATGGAAGAATGTTTCCATTGTGCAAAAGCACAGCCTTGAGACTCAGTTTCGAAGAGTCCACAAATAGTCTCCATTCTTGTGGGTCATGAGTGATTTTTAAAGCATTCATGAGGCCCTCAATATCGGAACAGAATATCAGATTACTTTCCTTTCTGAAGAAAGGCTCCAATTGCTGGTGGCGCTTTCGATATGCAGTAATTGTGACATCTTCTTCTAGAAGATTCCATTGTTGGAGTCTTGATCCTAGCAATTCTGCCTTGTTCTTTGATAAGTCCAAATCACGAATCAGGTCATTTAGTTCTTCCTGTGTTATTCTGTGTGGGTTTGATGATGCACCACAGTGAAAATCTGGATCACTGCATGCTGATGGACCAGGAGAAGAACAGGTCGACTCACCTTTGTCTTCGTCAGATGAATCAAGAGAATATTCTGCTGGAGGTTCTGGAATAGGAAGTCCCTCACCATGTGGAACTGGTCTCAATGCAGACGGAATGTTTGGGTAGACTATTCTCGACTTCTTTCGCTTCGTTATTCCGCCGGAAAGAGGAGGAACCAAGCAGAAGTAACAGTCATTTAGGTGGTTGCTTGGCTCTCTCCACACCATTGGGACTGCAAACGGCATTGATGACCTTTTGCAATTCAACCACTGTGAAAGCTGTATTGTACATGTAGCACAGCATATATGCGGAGCCCAAGGCTTGCCTTGGTCACCAACCTTGCATCCGAAGTAAAGATGATATGCCTTCTTCACTTGAGAAGTGATACTTTTCTTCTGGTTGGCAAATGTCACTTCCCCACAAATATAGCAAAAATTGTCCGCGGTATTAACACACTTTCGAGGCATTACTGTTCTTTATTGTACGTAAATGGATAAAATAATAAGTTTTATGTAACAGTAGCTTGAACTGTCTCGCACAACGTCTAAAATATTTTAAATGCTGAACCTATCTGATTGGGCTTTATATAGTACACTGCTTACGTCAGCTTCAGCAGCCGCCTGGCATTAGTATAATAGGCCTACACATGTATAGTACACTGCTGACGTCAACTTACTTCAGCAGCCGCATGGCATTAGTATTGCATTGCATTAGAAAATGATGCAAACAACTGTGGATGATGTGAGCATGATGGTATTATGCAATGTTACATCATTATTCCGGATGTTGCTGCAGTCCTACTGGAGAAATTTACACAGTGAAACATAGAAAATGAGGTATATGAATATCTTCAAAACGAGAGCCAATAAAAAAAATTCACGGTTATATTCGTGTTCGGCACACCAAAATACTACAGATTAGGGCCTTTTCAAGTCAGTAATGATTTCACTGTTGACCAGTGTTTGTTGTGTTGGTAGCGTAGAATACCAAGTCTTCATTGGAAATTTTTTTATATAACGCATAAACTCTTTTGGCGGGGCTAATCCATATGAATCAAAATAGACAATCCCACGTGGATCAATAGCGTATGCAACCCAGTGAGTTCCAGGTCCGGTGCTGTTATCGAGATTAATAATACCTGTTTCAGTTTTGTTTGGTTGATGTGGTAATTGATCTTTCATAAAAACACCTCTGAAATTTTTAATCGCTAGTTTTTTAGCAGCATCCATTAAATCAAAATTGGACATTGGAACCATCAAAGATTCCTCAATTAATAAACCGTTCCTGGGATTCTCAGGCCTGATCCGTGAACGGATCTCCCGCTGTACCATGAATACGGGGTTCCTGGTAGTCTCAGACCTTTTCCGCTGTGCCATGAATACGGGGTTCCTGGTAGTCTTAGACCCTTTCCCTTTTTTTATATCCTTGTCCAGTTGCCTTTTTTAGTGCCATTCCTGCTGCAGTACCAACGGCTCCTAACGCCGCTGCTTTAGCCACTGCTGGGGCTGCTGCTGCAATCAATGCTGGTATCGCAGCTAACAATGGAAATATACCGCCTGTTTTAATCATATTTTTGATAGCAGCCGCAGAAAGGGTAATCTGAACCCCTTTTTTTGCTACAAGTGCATCATTGAAATGTTTTATTTGACGAGTTGTCAGCGATAATTTATTTGTACCACCAGTCATTTGATTAGGTTTCAACGTGATTGTGGTTCCACATTTTTTAGCCGATTCTGATTGCAATTTTTTGATTTGACCAGGAGTTAACGCAACACTAATAACACTATATGACATGTTATACATAATAGATTGATTCTAAATCGTTTACAATTTCAATGAAAAATCGAGAAAATCAATCAAAGATTTTCTACAGGCGCATCTACCACTCTCATTCTTCCTCCAACACCTTCAAGTAGCATTGATTTGTCGCTGAGAATGACAGCAACTGCTCTATAATTAGCAATAGCACCACGAGTCACATTAGCTCTAAAATGTATATCAACAACAGATTGTCTTGTTAAATCAAGATGTTCCAATGAAAAGTAATAGATTGGATACAGATTTTTAAAATCATATTGTGATATTTGTAGACCGGTATCGACATTTTGATCACGTGCCATAAATGACAACAATCTATGATAAACTCGTGCAATATGATTTTCTGTGTAATTAAGTTGTATATCTTCAGATGGTTCCTGTTGGCCGTTTATTCTCAGTGAGACGTCTTTCACACCTAACTGATCAAATATCATATGGCTGAAGAGTTGATTGCCAACTCGTGTGTTATCTTGTAACGCAATAAATATATGACGTGGCGCAGCAACACCTTGTTTTGATGCTAGATTCCACGTGAATAACCCGTTGATATTTGATTGTTTAACATCTGTACTCACTGATAACCAACTCAACAACGACTTTCCCCCTTGGTCCATAAATGATAGTAATCGTTCTTCTACGGTGATTGCTGGAGTCAACACTGGCATCCACAATGATATTTTTGTTAAATTGACTTTACCGGCATCAGCATTGGGAGTTGCAGCATCCGTTGGAATCCTCCAAATTGCGTCGTTATCATCACCCTTTCGTACAAGCGATACTGTATGCTTCGCCCCGTAGATAACTTTTCTGACGTTTCTACAGAATCCAAATATGTGATGCAGTGGAATTGCGCATGAAAATGATTTACGCCGCCCTTCCAACATTGAAATACGTGTTGCAGCCCCTAGATTGAAATTAGCATCTTTGTTTATAATCATATCCTCGGCATCAATATTAGCGGTGCCAGCATTATTCTTTGGTCGTCTTATAATAAATTGATTTCCACCAGCGGTATTTGTAACATCTTTTGCAAACATCATAGAAGGTCCTGCTGATCTTGTATAATCATCGGAATATCTCGCTAGCCCGATTATTGTTGTAGCCACATCAACATCACGATCTATCGACTCAATTTCTTTTCCATCAATGAGATATTTTGCACTCTCAAATAACGCCATAATACCATTATTGACAAAACCGACTTGAGTACCAGCTGGATACGGTGCTGGTACAGCAGGAGTATCAGCAGCTGTTACAATTTCTCCTTCGATTTCGATAAACGCTTCACAGGGCAAAAAGTATTTACTAGTATCATGGACTTGAAGTTCAATTCTTGCTCGACTATTTGAGTCTATGGCATGATAGGCGTAATATTGATAATCGCGTACAGAATCATTCTTGGGGACTGGGGCGTCTATATCAAATGCTGGATCAGGTGACTTTTTGAACATTTTATTCTATTTATCAGAGTCAAAATCGTGAAAAACGCTAGCGTTTTCTACTTAGATTTTTAAAGCCACTTCCCGCTATCATATTTGGGTCGGGGGTTAAAGCCATCGACGCTAGTTTTTCATCTACTGCGTTATTTATAATTTTACTAACACTTGCAGGCATTTCCGCTGTAGACGGTAACGGTTTCTTTTTTCGTCTCACTAATGATGTTATTTTATTTTTTGCTGCAGAAAACGCTTTTCCCGCAAGATCTCCAACAGCACCAATACCCTTATCACGAATAACATCAATGGCTTTCATTGATAATTGTTTAGCTAACGGCATCACTTTTGGTGCCATTCTTGAAAAGAATCCTAAAATGGTATTGCCTAAACCATCTCCATAGTATGCTCTATAAACTGGCAACCGTGAATTAACTACATAGACGGGGATTGGTTTATCATGATTGTAGTGTATGATCATTATTATAAAAACACTAGTGCTTTCAATTGTTATTCAGTCACTGTGATACCCATTTGCTAACTCGTCAATGAAATCTCGATATGTTTTGATATCCATGATACCACCTTGAAATAACCGTCTACAGATATCAGCTGCTTCATTAATTATTTCCGGTGAATTATTTCCAGCTCGGAACCCTCCTACAAGAACATCTAATCGTGATATATCATTGATAACACTATCAGGACAAGTGTTTCCAACAAGACGATTTTTCCCTGAAATCCCACTCCCGAAACTTTCATCCTTTGAGAGTTGTAAATAATCAAGAGGATCATCATCAAGTTCTTCTTGTTTTTTTTGTCTTCTTGTTTGTCTACGTGTTGGTGTTTGACGTTTCAGCTCTTGTCGTTCTTCTATTTCTCGTTGTCGCTCTTCTATTTGTTCTCTTTTATAATTACTAATTCCCCTTTGAAATTCCTTGTACCCCATCTCATCCTTATTCAAACGACCAATCCCTTTATTTATTTTATACAAATTATCGGACCAATCATTACTTGATATTCTATCATCCTTATACTCGTCCTTTAAAAATTTTTTTTTTGAATTATAGCTTTGAGCAGCAAAATCACCAAAAGCTTGATAATCCTTTGGTTTGAATAAACTAAATTGTTTTATTAATGTTTTAGCATTATCAGTAAATTTATTCAACAGAGAAACAGTCGTTTTTTTCGGATTAGTAGGTGGTTCAGTTTTTTCAGTTTGTTCAGTTTTCGCTGCTAGTTTTTCAAGTACAGAAATAAGACCCTCTTCTTTTCTTTTACCGTCAGGATCATCTCCCAGTATAGCACGCTCTACCCCTTTCGTTGCTGTGGTTACTGGTTTAAACAATTCTTCAGATCCCGCAGCAAAATCAGTCTGAAGACTCTGTCGTTGTTGCAGTTTATTCCTTACAGAGTCACGAATTGATACAAATCTCTTAATTGCATCTAATCGTTCACGAGCCAATCGGGTTGTTAATGCTTCATTGACCATTATTTGAAATCAGAAACAATTTTTCAATTGTAAAACAATTTTTCATTCTGACCTAACACCATCGTGCAACTATTTTTTTTGACGTCGGATGATTTTTGACACGATCATGGGAGTTTCATTTTGTTATTTTAACAGCTCTATCATTAATGGGGAAAGTATCAAAATTGTATATAAAATAAATAATACTGATAGTTTCCCCACTTTTTTTTACATCAATGACATGTCGGATGATTTTTAACACCACCATGGAAGTGTTTTAACGGCTCTATCAGTGATGTTGAAAGTATCATAATTGTATATAAAATAAATAATACTGATAGTTTCAACATTTCTTTTTTGATCAATCTGAACCGTCCATTAATTTTTATTGCTGTGAACTATTTTTTATTCAGTGTGTGTGAAATATTTTCACTGATTTTTGACATACCCTTGAGGGTCGGCTAAAAAAAATGATAATGGTCGGGCAATCAAAAAATGATAAGGGTCGGGTAATCAATTTTCTTGAATTAATGCTCGTAGGTTTCTAATTTTAGAGTTGACTTCTTTTTTCAATTCGTATTCGTTACCCAATTCTTTTCGTATTCGTTCTACAATAGTATACAACGGAACAAACACACTGATGTCACTGGAAAATGCAAGAGAGTCTCTAATAGAATTCTGAATTCTTTTGATGAGTGCATATTTCTTGAGTAGCATATATTTGTTAGTGCTAACCCCGTATTCTATATCCTGAAAATCCGACTTGATTTGATCAGGATTTAACCCATCTGATAGTTCAATATCCTGATTTTTCAATTTTGCTATTTCAACTATGATACTATTCATGTTTTCAGAATTCATTATTCTATAACAATGACATATCTCTAATTGAAAAATATGGCGTATCAGACATAACTAAATTGAACTTTTTGTCCGTTCTTTTTTGAAATAGCCGTCTTGGTTATTCCCGATGCAACTTTTTGTACCGAGGCTCTACAAATATTGAAATACTTGCCGGCTTCATATATTTATTTAAATATTTTCTCCTCGTTAGTTGTTGTATTCAAAGATTGTACTGGTCTCGTTTTTTTTTTGAGCATTTTCCAGTCTTTCCTCGTTTGGTATTCTCACTTTGTGTGATAGCTTGCAGATTTGATAAAGAATTGTTCTTTCGATTAGAATCCTTGTGATCAATAACAAAACCATCTTTGATCAATCCATTAAAACATTCAAATACGAAACGATGATTGCGATATATCTTCTTTCCAACAGTAAACACCAAATACCCCATACCATTGTCAGCACCAACTGGGTTCTTCAGTATACAGTGTCTTACAACACCATCACTGGATGCTTCATAATTTGTAATCACTGGGTGTGGTCTGAATTCTTGGGTCATTCGTATACTATACTATTTGTCTAATTCAATGACTGACCCATTGCAGTAATTCATTATACATAAATCTTTCATTTAGACACTTGTTTTTAGTATAGCATGAGGGAGTTCAAGAGAGTGACTTCGAAAAATGCTAAATTCAATACTGATAGAGAGTTTAAGAGATTATTGAAAATTAATCCTAAATTTAATATCGATAAACCCAAAAAACGTCCAATAGACGGAAACATGAGGGAGTTTAAGAGATTATTGAAAATTAATATCGATAGTCCCAAACGTCCAAAACGTCCAAGAGACGGAAACATGAAGGAGTTTAAGAGATTATTGAAAATTAATCCTAAATTTAATATCGATAAACCCAAAAAACGTAACAAACGTCCAAGAGACGGAAACATGAAAGAGTTTAAGAGATTATTGAAAATTAATCCTAGATTTAATCGCGATAGACCCAAAAAACGTGTAGTAGACAGAAACATGAGAGAGTTTAAGAGATTATTGAAAATTAATCCTAGATTTAATCGCGATAGACCTAAAAAACGTAACAAGAAATTACCCTGGAAGGATGCTCAATTCAATCTTGATATAGTTTCTAATACACCCAAGAATAAAATTCTTGATAAAGCCATCAGAGACTGTTTTAATGAATTCAAGCGTGATGGAGCATCTTATTGTTGGTCAACATTTCGAATTGATGGTGTTGTTGACGCTACCATGAATGATGAAAAAGCAGCAGTGATAATTTCACGTCTTGGGGAAAAAAGTCATTTTTTCCGAATAAAATTCCTTATCCGTGAGGATGGAAAATGGATTATTAGGGATAAATTTTAACCTATCTTGAAGGGCAAAAAAACTATCACCGTGAATCAGAATTCAAAACCAGGAATTTTGACTGGAATTGATAAACCATACTACGAAAGATCTTATCCTGTCACAGCAGTTGTTTACGGGATCTATCCGCTCAATGAAAAACCTGATATTGCAAAACTAGCACCCATGAAATATTCGACAGGGCTCAATTGTGTAGCAGAACGAATAATAGAACACTTCACAAACGCGTCCCGGGGGAATAAACTAACTGATCTAAGACGAAAAAAAATAACCGAGTGGGAATTAACGGTAAAAGAGCATGGGGCAACAATTCAGGATATAAACAAATTAGAAAAATCATTAAGATTTCCAATATCGGTAAGGACAATTACCGGAGAAGTATTATACGAATCGAAATATAAATCACAGGGAGCTCCAATTGAAATTATTGATCATAACGAACACGCGTGGTCATCTGCAGTAACAATATTTCCACGGGATAGAACCGTAAAATATCTATCCCAAACCGAAGAGTTTTTTTCAGAGCAGAAATTATTTGATACTATTTACCATTTGAGTAAAAACGATCCTGTGTCAATGTGGCTATTTCATAGTACTTCAGACGAAGAATGTAGATTTGATCAGTTTGTAAGGCCCAACAGAGAATTGTACCGTACTGAAGAACTGCATAATCAAATGAAACAACTAGCTAGTGAGTTTTCTGGGGACGGGGAAGACAACGATCAATTATTAGCAAACTGTTTTACAGTACCATCAATTGCAGCACATTTTGCTAGAAAGAAAAACGCGTGGAAACCAACACGAAGTGAGTTTTTATCAGATGTCAAATTGTCTTGTCTTGAATACAGCCATGGAGGATTATGGAATACAAAATACGACCCTGATACCGTTATTTCAGTTGATATGATTGCATGTTATCCAGGAAGTTTTCTTGGGTATGGAGAATGCGAGAAATATTTCAAACGATTTGGACACCCCACACACGAAATGACCCGTGTTGCTATTAATGGACCACTGCCTGATTTTGATTTAACCGGATTCGCTTGTGTGGTATCATTTGAAATGGCTGAAGGACTTCATCCGTGTAGTTATCTTTGGATTGGTAAACACATGTCTGAAAAACACTGGATGCCAATAGTGTTATTACGGTATATGCTTGATTGTAAGATGTTAAAATCATTAATTGTCAGTGAAGCAATTATATCCTATCGAGCACAGAAATCAGTCTGGTTACCACAACCTGATCTAGAAAAAATAATTAGCGAACAGCGAAAACTGTTTCCTGATTTTAATGAACAACAAATCATGGATTGGTCCAAACAGTTATTTGAAATCAGAAACAATGAAGCAAAAAATCTCAGTAGAAAAATAATCGGTAAATTTACCCAGGGTGGTAAATTCGACAATACAAGATATTCCTCACGGTTAATTATAGACAATGCTGAATACGATTTTGTAATCGCGGATTTAACGAATAAAGGCCTATATGTTAATCGTAAGGACGCATTTATGTCCGATGGGACCAAATTGGGTACAATTGTTACCTACAATGATGGATACAATCCGCAGTACACACACTTGAGAGCTTGTATGCTTGGTTATGCTTCTATTAATCTGTTTTCAATGATCAATAGATTTCCTACCACCGCAGTTAGAGTTGCCACTGACTCATTTTACATAAATAGCAAAATGGCTGATTTTAAGGCTACTGGCAACGAGAATTGGGGATCATGGAGAATTAAGAAGGAAATGATTCATGATTATATTCAATCAGCAGATGTTACCATTGAAAATAATTATTTAGAAAGCAATCAGTGTTCAGAATTTTCTAATGCACCACCGATTTCTGATCCAATATGCCGGTATAAAACAGTTTATTTAAACGGCTGTGGTGGGTCAGGAAAAACAACTCGGGCAATTGAGTTATTTCGTGGGAAAAATCCAAACATGATTGTACTAACACCGACTCACAGACTTGCAAGAGAAATGATACAGAGAGGGGTAAATGCCTGCACTTATCATAGTTTTTTCCGATGGAAGGGAGATAAATGGACTCCTGAGCGTATGGGAGAGAAATTTATTCCTGAAATTATCATTTGGGATGAAATAGACACAGTGTCAGAAGATGTGTTAAAAATATTTCTTGAGTGGTTGTTATTAAAAAATACAAAAGTCGTCATGTGCGGTGATCACGGCCAACCACCACCATTTGTCGGTGCATCCCCACATGAATGGCTAAAGGGTTTTGTAGACTATTATGAAGAAATTGATACCGATCATAGATCACTTGATGAAAAATTAAAAGAATTTAAGAAACTAATTAGATTACAACCGGATAGAATCCAGTGTGAGATAGCCCGTGAAATAATTTCAGAAACTCCCATGAATGATTTCTGGGAAATGTGGAGACCAAACGATTTGATCATTGCAAGTAGAAAAATAGTCAGGGATACACTTCAGATGAAGTTATTTGAATTGCATAAACTAAAATTTGCAACACTTCCAGTGCCTCTTTGTTATAGGCCCTCGGATACACGAAAACAGAACATTGAAGTTGATATTCCAGGACAAAGTGAAAAACAAATTCTCGTATTAAATGATATTGTGCTGGTTGATATCAATCTCGTTGAAGATGCATTGCGTGCTAATAAATCTCCGTGGACGCTAGGATACGCAGCAACAATACATTCTTCACAGGGATTGACTATATCGGATACAATTGTTTGGATGGTAGATAATCGCATAGAATGGTCGAATTTAGTCTATCTCGCAGTATCCAGAGTACGAAAAATAAATCAACTTCGAAGAATTGTCTTCGATGATAATGACACCACAATAGATGATATTGATGTTAAAATTATTGATAAAAAACTCTCCGGTTACAAACAAAAAAAAAAAAAAAACAACGAGAATTTGACATTGATGCTGAATTAATAATCACTTTGAAGAAACAACAGAATAATCACTGCGCAAGTTGCAATTGTATAATGCGCTGGCAGTATTCGGATAAGGATCCTCGCCAATTCACCGTTGACAGAAAAAATAACAATCTCGGTCATGTCAGAAATAATGTGATGTTGACTTGTCTTGAGTGCAATAGACGCAACGGTGCTAGTTAAGACCCCGTGGCGGCAATTGAGTATCCTCGGGTATTATTTGTAATTGTTGTCTAGTAAAAACCCGCTGAGGGGCAGTTGAATCCAGTTTATAGACTGGAGGTCTACCAGTTGATCGTGTTATACTAGATATCTTGTGTGCAGTAACACTCCAAATAGGATCAGTAGCTCTTTTTCTGCCACCCTCAAGCTCTCCTGGTTCGTATAAATATCTCACAATGACATTACTACCAAGAATTGGTTCTTTGAAATCTTTTTGTGGTTTTTCAGGTATTGACTTCTTTTTAATCGCATTGATAGGTTTCATGTTGATTGTTCTAGTAATCTCGTTATTCAGTGCAGTAATCACAGCTGGTAACCTTTTAACCCATTCACGGGATCTTTTTTCTTGGATGAATTCTTTTGCGTATTGATATCCAAATAACCGCTCAGCAAGGGTTTTATTAAACCGTTCTACAATTGCCTGATCACGATGCAGTGCAGTATGCCCCCGTCTGATAGTGACATTGTGATATTTCATTGTAGATAACACTGCACCCTGAAATTCCTTGCCAGGATCAATTTGTAATAGATTTGGCCAGTGCAGAGGACCTCGTCGATAAATCTTTTCAAATGCAGAAGCTACTTCAGTGGCCGATTTTGTTTTTAACGGTTCTGTTTCTTTGTATCGACTTGCAATATCAACTACGGTTAATGCGTACTTGTAACCGTGGTCATGTGGCAAAAATAATAGATCAGCCTGATGAACTTCATTGGGTCCGGTTACATCAAAATGCGAGACATTAATTTGTTTAGGCGGTGGTAGATAAATTTGCCATAGTGCCTGTTTGGATAACCAATGAGCCGCAGTGGTTTTTTTCACTTTTGCAGCGCTAGCGAGTTTATGGATTGCTGATTTACCCCTCCAGTATCCTCTTGGGGAATAATAAATAGATTCCATGTTGTTATTAATTACCAGCACCTAACATCAATTTGCTTTTCATAGCCGATTTTATCAAAAATGAAGCCAACTTTTCTTTGAAGGATTTATCAGGGATGGCATTCAACGCATGAATTAATTTCACATCTGCTAGATGCCTGTGTTGCAAATTGCTGCTTTTATAAGCAACATCATGAAGGTGACAAGCCTTATCAATGGCGTTTATTGGTTCCTCACCGGGGTTGGGTTGGTTATGATTATTGAGTCTAATATCTAATCGTGTTCCGGGGCCACAGTAGCTATATCCTGGAAGGTGTTTTTCTCCGGGATATTTTGCCCATGGGGTTCCAGGGAGTTTTGCTAGTTTGGCTGCGATATCACCTCCTCGTTTTTTTTTAAAGGTTCCTTGGGTTTAGAAACAAATCTAAATTTCTTTGTACTACACTGTACGCATTTACCAGAAAGCGCTGATCGGTTATTTTTAGTTGTCATCGTCGTCAAGTCATCTGTGCCAGTACGCGCCTTACACTTCACACAATATAGATCCATAATTTATGTATAGAGATATGAATATAATTGATTTTTCAGCGACTAAAACAAGAGAACCAGTTAAGCATCATGCAGCGCTACCAAACTTTATCCGCGCAATTATAATCGGGCCATCTGGATCCGGCAAGACGCAATTGTTGCTCAATTTAATAATGAGATGGATGAAGTGGGATAAGTTGTTTTTAATTGCCCCTAGCGTAGACGACCAACGATGCTATGAAGTGCTAAAAGATTTTAATGAAAACGCTTCAGAGATTGCCGGCGAGGATATTATTGATTTTATAACCGATATTGACGAAGCACCATCAGTAGAAGACCTCGATGGAAGTATCAACAATTTAGTTGTATACGATGATGTCATGTTAGATAAACAAAAAAATCCTGCTAGAATATTTTCCCGAGGCAGGCACAAAAACACGGATGTGATCTATGTCACTCAACGATACACTCAGATTCCAAAAGTGATCAGAGATAACTGTAATATTCTTGCTGTATTCAACGGCGTTGATACACATACGCTACGAAATATTTGGCAGACATAGTGTTCTGATATGGACTTCAATCAATTTCGAAATTTCTTTAGTCATGCTCAGTCTGCCCCACACGGATTTGTAACAATAAATTTACATGACCCTCGAACACGATATCGTATCGGATTGGATCAAATATTCGGTTGAAGACGAATGGAGGCTTAGTCATTTTTTTGATTTCATTGATTTCATTGATTTTTCATTATTATTTTTTGCCTGATCATTGATTTTTCATTGATTTTTTTTTGCCTGATCATTGATTTATTTGCCTGATTTCATTGAAAACTTGTATCCGATTCACCACACCTTGGCCGTAGAAGCCTGATTTCATTGAAAACTTGTTTAAAAATGTTGTCTGATTCACCCCCTCTGCTGCTTAACTTCAGATTTGTCCAGCATTATCAGTGTGTCTTGGTGCAAAAGTCATCTTGCGGAGCCCATCCCTCTCCATACCAAGGAGTTGCCAGAAGGGGATGTAGTACCTCATCCAACTGCCTTAGGGTCTCCACTCCGGATTTTCTTTTAGGGTTGACTCCCTTAGCCTTTGGCTAACCAAAGCTGACCTGCAAGGCAGCAGATGACTCATGTATGGGTGGGTTTGTCCATTTCCCGAGCAGTTATAGCATCTGCCACTGCCCACCATTAATTATACCTAACTATTAAATGTAACATTTTGACACACTTAGATATATTTTCTTGCCAATATTATTACGGCTATTGGATTTAAATTAATATTTTTTTTTTTAATTGTTAAGTCCAAATTTGTCATGGTTGCTTTAAAATTCATTTATTGGGAGATTTGTCTGGCAAATTCAGGCTGACCTACACTCTAATTGTAAACAAGTTTTGACCTTGGCTTGTGGATCTAATTCCTGACCTTGCTTTGGACATTGTCAACAAGTCTCTAAAATTATTGGTTAATTTCAAGGACAATATTTTTATTTTTAGTTCTGGGGGGTAGTAAATATCTAGAGTAAGTGATTTTTAGTGAAGGCAGTCTCTTTCTGTGACCTTCCATGAACTTCTATCAATTTCTAGAAAATCACGTGATCAATTGTTTACTTAAAAAACAGGTATAGACTGTTGTTTTGGATAGGAGTTCAGTAGATGTTTGGGCTTTATTATTATTAAGTTGTGTATTTCATGTTTGAGTGTTATCTTTTTCTGGACTTTGTGTCAATTCATTGAAGAAAGAAGAATTATCTGGAAAAGGACATATGTTTCATAATTTCATCTGGATGATATTAACACAAGAACTGCATCACGTGACATTGTCAGCCATTTTGGATTACATCATCAAGATTCGAACCTGGAACTATTAGAACATTTATTTATCAGGACTTGCAATTCCATTAGTGGATTATTTTGTGAATTTTATATTTGTTTGATTTGATTCTCTAAAACCGTAAGTTTATTTATTTTATGAAAATAATTGTACTTAATAAAAATCATTGTTAAAGTTTTACAAGCTTGTTAGTTTTCACTCTTTCTGTGTTGCTGCTTATTCGAGCCTAAGCACGTAACAAAATACACATACAATGAATATACTTCCATGGTAACATATGCTTTTGCAGAAAACAAGAGACCCAAATGGGCTTGATACTATTCATTTCACTAAGAGGCTTATGTAGTATTGGAAGACCACACCCGATGCATGCTATCTCTGAAACTTATGCATCAATGTGACCTATCCTACAATAATGTTATACAAATTTATTTCAAACGATAAAGGCACAAGTCTTCCACAAATAATCAAATCATCCTAAATCTGTAAAAGCTTATAGATGAAGCTATCATTTGGTGTGAAATGTCTTTCACTCAAGCAAAAATTATTATTTACTTGTTCTATTTGTCTTTTTTTCAGCTACGGGTTCCCTTACTTTTGGTAATAAAATTTGGAAGAGTTTTAGATGAAAGGCATATTGGGGTAAATTTTTCAAATTAAAATCATGTAGAAAGCAAACATTCTAAACAATCAGCAGGTAATGACATAGGGGATATGAAATGCAATAATAATAATAATAATAATAATGATGATTTTATTTAAAGAGGGTAACACAGTTAGCTAGTAACTAATCTACCTTGAGGCTCTCATACAAAAGAATTTATTTATTTCAGCTGCATTTAGGAAGTCACTTGATATATTAGTATAGGAAGAAGGAAACAGAGTGGACATTTCTAATCTCAACTGGAACTCTATTCCAAAGCAAAGTTCCAGAGTATTGAAAACTTTTTAAAACTAATTCCTTATTTGATTTGGGAATTTTATACTGTTTGATAGATATTGTGCATGGTGATATGAATATACTCATAAAAGAGTCTTATTGATTTCACAAGTTAGATACTTTGTTTCCTAATGGATTCGCTGCCAAGGCACTATATAAAATTGTACAATTTAAATTGATATATTGTATATCTTTTATAACATTATAATTATATACATGACTAATTAATTTTATTATTATACTTTTTAATAGACATGGATTGCAGGTGGAGAGTATTACCAGGCAGCCTTTACCAGAATAGCGATTGTAAATATTCAGGAGCTCTATTAATTTGGCTTTTCTCAATTGGATTCGGTCTTTATTAGGTAATATTTTTTACTTGCCAGCTAAATTTTCCTTGCTTTTCTTCTTCATATCTGCACTATAATTGGATATCCTGTACATAAATTTTTCTTTTCTCAAATAAGTAAGGTCTTTCAAAATTTTCAGTTATTAGCTAATTTTCCCTTGCTTACTTTCTGGATTGATATTAGCCCAAATTCTCTTTTTAGATGAATGGTTTGCAAAACCTATTTTCAGTTATAATCGATAATCAGAACAACTCAATTGTATTTGCTATTACTTTTTGTATTCTTTAATATTTTGTACACCATCAAGCCATAAAAAATAATTAATTAAATCTATCATATTGTTTTGTACACAAAATTTAATATCGTTCTGGTCATCCTATTACTTTTGGTACCTAAAACGATCTACTAGGAAGATTTACCTTTGCCAAAGTGATAAAAAAAGTATGGCCCTTTAAATTTTTAAGCTACAAATAAGTGTTAAAAAAGGAAAGGAAAGTATTAGGTGTCAAGAAAGTCAGAGTGTATTGTGTCAAGGAAATCAGAGTGTCATGTGTCATGGAAATCAAATTATAAATGTGACAAGGAAATCAAAGTATAATGTGTCAACGAAAGCAAAGTATAATGTGTCAACGAAAGCAAAGTATAATGTTTCAAGGAATTCAAAATAAAAATGTGTCAAGGAAATCAAATTATAATGTGTCAAGGAAATCACACCATAATGTCTCAAGGAAATCAAAGTATAATGTGTCAAGGAAAGCAAAGTATAATGTGTCAAGGAAATCAAAGCATAATGTGTCAAGGAAATCAAAGTATAAATGTGTGAAAGACAAGGTTAATGTGTCAAGGAAATCAGAGTCTATAGTGTCAAGGAAATCAGAGTGTAATGTGTCAAAAAAATCAAAGTATAATAGACAAGGTTAATGTGTCAAGGCAAGTAAATAATAATGTGTCAGGAAGGCAGAGTTGGTCAAAAACCAAGAGCTATTGATCTAAGTTGTGTAATTATTATTGATAGTATTCTGGCAGGAAGTGGAGAGGTTAAAATACCTTGATATGATGCATCAACACAAATAGACCTAATTGATGTAATTATTATTAATAGTATTCTGGCAGGTAGTGGAGATTATAAAAACCTTGATATGATAAAAGTTGTGCTACATCAATACAAATGGACCAAATGGTTGTAATTATTATTTACAGTATACTGGCAGGCAGGGGAGGAGGTTATAAAAACCTTGATATGGTAAAAGTTGTGCTACTGCAAGAAAAATCAAGCTAATTAGTGTAATTATTATTGATAATATTCTGGCAGGCAGTGGAGAAAGTTATACAAATTTGATATGATACATCAAAGTTATATGGATCTAACTGGTGTAATTATTATTAACAGTATACTGGCAGATAGCGGAGGAGGCTTTAAAAACTTTGATAAGATACATCATGACCAATGGACCTAATTGATGTAATTATTATTAATAGAATACTGGCAGGCAGTGGAGGAGGCTATAGTAACCTTGATATGATACAACAAGACAAATGGACCTAATTGGAGCAATTATTTTTAATAGTAAACTGACTAGCAGTGGAGGAGGCTATAGAAAACCAGGATATGGTATAATACCTCAAGACCAATTAACCTAATTGTTGCAATTATTTTTAATAGTACCGGTATACTGGCAGGCAATGGAGGAGGCTGTAGTAACCTTGATTTAATATGTCAAGACAAATCGACCTAATTGGTGCAATTATTATAAATAGTATACTGGCAGGCAGTGGAGGAGGCTATGGTAACCTTGATATGATACAATACCTCAAGACAAATCGACCTAATTGGTGCAATTATTATTAAGAGAATACTGGAAGACAGTGGAGGAGTGGAGAATGCTATAGAAAAACCAGGATATGGTATAATACCTCAAGACAAATGGACCCAATTGGTGTAATTATTATCAACAGTACAATGGGAGGCAGTGGAGGAGATTATACAAACCTTGATATGAAACAGGTTGTGCATCTTCAAAACAAATGGACCTAGTTGGTGTAGTAGTAGAGAGAGTGAATCCACCAACATTTTAGACAAATAATGTAAACAAAACAAGAAGGGAGGGCGAACCCACCAACTTTTTATAGGTGTCTATTTGTCAAACTAACACTTCCTACAAAACTGAAAAATAATAATAACGTCAAAAAAAAAGAAGGAAAGTGTCTATCTAACCAAGAGAATCTGTCCAAGATGTATTCACTCTAAATATTCTGTCATTGGTTCGGACATTGTACTAGTCATTTATATTTTTCTAACATAAAAATTATGTAGTATTCATATAATTAAAGATGTATTAAAAAAATAATTAGTATATGATCAATCCAAATAAGTGTCAGTGGTTGAAGCCCTTGCTGAGAAGCACTGAGAAATGTAATAAATCATGCTACCAAGAATACTGCGGTCTTCATGTGCTTATTATACGGAAAAAGATATACAGTGTTAATCTTCCTCGACTTGGATGTGATATTCGTATTTGTTAAAAAATACAATTATGTGAAGGTTGTGGAGGAAAAAGATATCGAGCTATTTAGCTTACAAGAAAGACAAGAATCTCGATTTTGCAAAAGGTTCTCAACAATTGTTTAAACCTATTACTGCAACTATGGAAAGGAGGGGGAAGGAAAAAAAAGTGGTCTTCTTCCTGAACTTGAAAAAAAAGCAAAAAGAACTGAAGAAACATCTTGACTTTTACAAAGTCTTCCTGGTCATGTACCTCAACCACCAAACTTCAATCTGGTTCGAAGAAAAAACAGTGAAGAAATAGTCGAAGAACTACATAATAAATTTACTGAGGTGGCTTTTAAAGCAATCGATAAAACTGATCCAAAAGAATTTCCGGCTATTGTTGTTGCGACTTATAAAAATAGAAAAAGGAAGGTTAAAAAGGAATATAAAAAATATTTTAGAGATATACAACACTGGGCTGAGGTGTTTTATAAAATTAAAACAAAGACGAGTCGATTCGACAAAGGAAGTTTATCGTATAAAACATGTCTCGATGCCTTAATTAAAGTAGACAGTCGATATGAGGAACAAAACCAGCAAAAAAATGGAAGAACAAAAACAACAAAAAGAACTAAAACAGCAAAAAATGGAAGAACAAAAACAGCGAAAGTAAGAACTAAAACAGCGAGAAGAAGAACTAAAACAACAACATAAAAAAAGAAAGAAAAGATAAAAATCATCAAAGCAAGAGCCTTCCTATCAACTTCCTCAACCTCAACAAGAAAGAATAACAGATGAGGATGGTGATATTTTAAGACGTTTGGGAACAGAACCTCCCAAAGAAGAATTTCACAATGCACCTGGTGCTACTGGTACTGGATTTTCTCGAGCAAGTGGTCCTATTGCCTGTCCTATTAATATTCTCTCTGAAATAGCATGATGATAAATTCTCATAGGAGGAGTATGGGCTGGAAATAACTCTCATGAAATAATTAATGAAGTTGGTATGAAGGATATCAGCATATATTGAGAATTTATCGATGAACTTGATGGTTATCACACTGACTAATTATCACCACATTAGATATAAACGATAGATGATCATACATCTGCACCATCATAAACCTGTCATGGTGAGAGTAGTAAACTCACAATTATCCGTTTGAAGAACAATTTATGGAGATGGTTTTGGTAATGTTATTCAAGGATTATTTGCAAGAATGGCTCCCAAAATAGCACCAATCGCAAAACGATTATCGATGAAAACTAATAATGTTAATGGTGAAAAAGCTCCTGCTGCTGTTGGTAATGTTGTCAGTAAGGCATTGTCTGCAGCCAAAGAAAGACTAATATAATACGACAAAAAAAAGCCAGTGAAACTGGCATCCACGGAAATCATGCCCGTGAATGTCAGTAAAAAATAATATCGAGCAGCGGATCAAAAACTAGCAGCCTTGATAAATCAAGGATAAATCAAGTACACAGAAATATTGCTGCAAATTTAATAATAGGAAGTGGTTTGAGATCGCGATTTAAATCAAGAAATGTATAATAATGTTCAAACCTACATGCGACCCAGCATATGATATAGATGCACAGGTTCCCAAAGATGAATCTGTATGCGATTATCAGTTTTTTTCCTATAACGCATTACAACCAAATAAACGAGGGAGAATTGAACTTCAAGTTCAGGATACAAGTAGATATTTCCTACCCACTAAAGCATTTAATGAAGTAGAAGGAGAACTTGTAATAAATGTTGTGGCTAATACACCATATGCAGATAATGCACGAGTTGGTTTTGCTAATAATCGAATTATGGCATTGTTTAGTAGAGCTACATTTATGATTGATGGAAGATATATTGAATCTATTCAGAAGGATGTGGATGTTTTGCCACAACAATAGTGGGTTTAGCAAGTAATTCTGATGATTATACAAGATCAGCCGGTCCATCAATGATGTTTGCTAAAGATATTACTGAGAACGCTGATCATATTCAGTATCAGACAGCGCGACCTACTGCAATTGATCCACAGCCAGCTGGATCTGTTAGACCACCTGGAGATTTTGATATTATAAGTGGTGTTAATGCAGTGGCATAGCTAAGGGAGGGGGAGGGGGGTCCAAATTCGAAAGTCCCCCCGGGCCCCCACTTGAGGGGGGCCCCCAAAGGAGTGTCAGAATTTTTTTTTTACATTAAATATTAAATATTACGCCACTGCCATGTAATCTTGCTATTCACGTTGTTATATAAGTTAGTGGCACTGTTGCATGTATTCCACACAGATTAAGGATTTCAAAATTATGTATATCAACATGCGTGTAAAAACTGGTAAAAAGTTTACTAAAAACTGTCAATACATAACTCCGGTTTTTGTAAAACACGTTATCTTGACGGCATTTTATCGGTATCTTCTATTTTATGTCCATGCTATAATCCATCTGTCCATAGACATAAATAGAAGGGTAATAGTTCGTATATTCATGTCTATTCGTCTGACAAAATTTCACAATCATGGCAGATGAAACAAGTATATATAATTTTTTGTATATTTTTTTATTTGTGAAATTAAAAGAATGTTATTCTTTATAGGGGAACTTCACCCATGCCGAAAGAACGAGTTTACCAGAGTGGGGCTACAAAACGGAAAAAGCGTGCTGCAGAAAGGCAAGAGACTGCAAAATCAAGGAAAGTTTTTGAAGGGTTCTTTAAGAAGAAACCTGATAAGAGCACTGAAAACAAAGGAGACCATGAACATGGCGAAGAAAAGTATCACCATTCAGATGATTCATACAAAGATACAGCAGTCGAAGAGACTTTAGAAGTGGAAATGCCTCATGATGAGAGAAGTAGTGCTGAAGAAACTTCAGGGGGGAACCTTTTACCACAGTCAGAGAAAACATCTGAAGTAAGTGATACAGACGATGAGTCAAGTGATGATCTTCCAAAATCACTTTCTCCAGAAGTTGAAGAAACTGTAATTAAGTACAAAGACTTCGGATATATCTGGCCTGGAAGTTTATCTGAGGAACTGCGAGCAAAGATTGTATTAAAGGGTAGCTTATTTTTCCAAAACAAAGATGAAGAGTACTTGTTTCCAACAGAGTTGACCCAAAATAAATCACGAAGTTTGACATCATCATGGTTCACCAGAAAGCTTCCAACAGGAGAAATTTGCAACCGATCTTGGCTCCTCTTCTCTCCACACTTGGAATGTCTGTTTTGTTTTGCATGTGTACTGTTTTCTGAGGCACCAGAAAAGACATCTAGTGCATTGAGCAAACCTGGAGTTGGTTTCACCAAATGGAAGAAACCTGAGAGACTGAAAGAACATGAAGAAGGAGTCCACCACAGACAAGCTTTTTTGAAGTGGAAGTTAGAAGAAGAAAGGCTTAAGGCAGAACCAGATGAGCTGTCACAGATGCTTCATGTGCAAATTTTGAAAAATCAGCAGTATTGGAGAGAAATTCTGAAGCGTGTAGCAGCAGCTGTCAAGTACTTAGCAAAAACCAACTCAAGCTTACGTGCCCACAAAGAAAAACTGGATTCTCCCAATCCTGGGAACTTCCTAGCATCTTTGAAATTTCTTGCAGAATTTGATGAAGTTACGAAACACCACTTACATAGAATTGAATCTGGGAAGACACATTATTTGTCACCAGAAATTCAAAATGAGTTCATAAACTTGATGGGCAATAAAGTTAGGGAATCAATTGTTGAGAAAGTCAAGCAAGTTTGTTACTTTTCTCTGATGCTTGATTCCACTCCAGATGTTTCTCACCAAGAACAAGTATCCCTTACAGTTCGTTACTTGGATGTCGAGAATTTCGAAATAAAAGAGTCATCCCTTGATTACTTTGAAATTGTGAAGCCAGATGCACAACATTATGAAGAACTTGTTCTGAAAACTCTTAAAGACATTGGACTGGACTTTGATCTGTGCAGAGGTCAAACCTATGATAACGCAGCCACAATGCGTGGCCGTCTGTCTGGCCTGCAGAAACGTCTCTTAGATATAAATCTAAAGGCAACATTTCTGAACTGTGATAATCACTCTCTCAACCTGGCAGCTCTTCATTCTGCTGAGATAGATCCAGCAATTGTCACCTTTTTTGGAACTGTACATGAATTGTTCAACTTTTTTTCCAATTCACCCCAGAGATGGGCCAAACTGAAAGAAGCTGGAGCCGGGAGTCTAAAAAAGGAGAGTAGTACAAGGTGGTCCTCAAGAGAAGAAGCTACGTCGGCAGTTTCCTTGCATCTTGACAAAATCATCAAGCTGTTGCAGAGACTTTCTGAATCAACAACTGAAAGAATGGACACTAGAAGCAGTGCACAGAATCTTCTTCATGCAGTGGAAAATTATGAATTTTTTGCGTATCTGGAATTCTGGTCAAATCTCCTGCGCCCAATCAATATAGTTCAGAAGAAACTACAAAAGTCTGGACTGCACATACGGGAAGCTGCTGAAGAGATTAAGACCCTTTCATGCTTTCTGCAAAATGATGAGAAACGGACGAAACTGATCACCCAATCCATCGAAAGAGCAAAAGAAGGCAGTGAATGCTATGGATTTCCTGTAAGCAAAACAACCAGAAGAAAGAAAAGACTTGATGGGGAGTTGAGTTCTGATGTAGGACTGTCAATAGAACTGCAATTCAAACGAGTTGCGATAGAAGTGCTGGACAGACTTCATATGGAGATGAAGGACAGATTCCAAAGGCTGGAAAACCATGTGGATACCTTTGGGTTTTTTCTTGAACCAAGACACCTGTTGGAGTCTATGGATGATGACACGCTGATGAAAAACTGTGTTACTTTTTCCTGTTTGTATGATGAAATACAAGCAAATCGCTTGTTCAATGATGTCATTGATGCACGAGCACTTTTCATCAACAAACCAGTACCACAATCACCAATTGACATATTGAGGAAGCTGGCTTCATATGGTAATGATGTGTGCTCAAACCTTGCAACCTCCATCTGAATACTGTTAACTCAGGCCACTTCCATTGCATCATGTGAGAGATCATTCTCAAAACTCAAGTTTATCAAAAACTATCTCAGGAGCACAATGACGCAAGAAAGACTTAGCAGCATGGCTTTAATGTCAGTGGAGTCAAAAATACTAGACAGCATTGATCTAGATGATGTTATAGATGCCTTTGCTGCACAGAAATCACGACGTGAGGCGATATGAATTGAGATTTGTCACTTGTGCATTATCTCGCCAATAAACAACGGTATTATTTATTAAAAGAGTCTTAATGATTATTTTTTGTTAATTTTACTGATGTACTGTACCAGTTTGAATTTAGACTTATATATTTATTAAGTACATCATCTCATGTCATAATGTCGAATGTCAAAATGCAGGGGCCCCCAAAGAGGCCAAGCCCCCCAGGCCCCCAAAATCCCTAGCTACGCCACTGTGTTAATGCTAATTACAACCTAGGTTTTTTTTTTACACACATAGTAATGTTTCAAAGACTGCATAGATTATTATCATGTGCAATTCCACTGTCTTTTATATTTGGATCTTTGGAGCTAGACATTCAGTAGGGCTCGTATGAAAAGGTGATGATAATGATGCAATCTGTTGCTGATGGTAAAATAAATATAACAAAACTCTCATTCTGGATGCCAGTAATGACTCCATCAATCGCCACAGAGGAAAGATTACTATCATTTATGGATACTAGTGGTAAATCATTACTATCATGGCTAACAGTGATGACAGATAGTATTCAGAGTACTATTAACGGTATAGTTTCATGTCATATGGCATCACAACAGGGTGTTTATGCGCCTCGATATATATTTGTTGCGCTACAGGATTATGCATGATTTAATTCTCAAGAGCGGAGTCATGTGATATTTGATCAACTGGGCATTAGTGAAGTCTCGTTAAGAATAAATGGCCAACAAGAACCATCCAAAGATATTTTCTTAATTACGGAAAAAAACAAATAGCATGCATGTATCATTGTTTGCTGACATTTATGGGACATGATCGAAATGTAGATACTGGTCTGCAAATATCACAATTAGATTTTAGAAACTTATATCCGATTTATTACTTTTCATTGAAACATCTTGATTTAACCATACAGTGTTGTTGATATACACTTCCAAGCTCATGTGACTCTTTACGTTGCTCCAGCCCCCCTTATTCCTAATTACAGAGCAATCGCTGTTATACTCAGCGACAAATCGATGTTACTCGAAGGTGTAGGTAGTTGATGCCCCGTTACAAAATATTTAATACAATTAAATCACTCGTATTATTAAAAAATGTCATATAGGCATGTTAGTGCTACTCTGACTCCTGGTCAGATTACAAAGTTACAATCAGATTCAGCTAAAACAATGTAGAACTACAATATCACTAAAACACGATCAGATCACTGTTGGTCAGAATAAACCATCACTGACAACTCATCAGATTAAACATTTTAATAATGAAAAAAAAACAACAAATGGGTGTTCAGCTTAGTCTTTCTGTGGGTGCGATTAAAGATACAATTAAATCAGGTGGTATAATTCCACTTCTCACAGCTATACCAGCACTGATTGCCGCAGCCGCCCCTGCAATCATAAAAGTGGCCACCCTCGGGGCAATTGGGACAGCATAAGGAACGGCACTAAAGAAAATAACAGGGAAAGGATATTAAATAAAGGGAAAGGGGTATAAGGTTACCAGAGAGTCGTTTCACTTATGGACGCAGCCTGAGACTACCAGGGAGTATTTATTTGTTGGGATGGTTTAATACCATTGTCAAATTTTGATTTAATTGATGCTGCTAAAAAATTAAGAATAAAAAACTTCTAAAGTGTTTTTATTCAAGACGAGTTATCTACCACACCAAACAAAATTGAAACCGGTAACATTAATCTCAATAATTCCACAGGACCTGGAACTCACTGGATTGCATAAGTGACTGACACCCCAAGACACACCAAGACTCTCCAAGAACACCTTAAACTTACATAATACTCACTTAAAATTTCAACAACAGCCCAAAAAAACAAAAACAAACAATCAAACAAATAAAAACTGCGAATATTTAGCAATATTTTGTGTAACAGTAAAATTAGTAAGGTCGCGAGTTGCCAAGGGAAACAACTCCCGTTTTGATGAGTGTTCCGGTACAGTAACGTGAATATTAATCTACATTTAATTATTAGCAATACCACAAATAAGTCGTTAAAAAAATTAAAAAAATTGGCAAATAACAATTTAACTATTCCTTCATTTCTTTTTTTGGACAAATATTAACATGGAGCCTAAACAATTCAATAATTCAAATAAATGAGAGAAGTATGGAACATCGCCATTTAATGAGGAAATTGTTATATATATATATATATATATATATATATATATATATATATATATATATATATATATAATTAAAGATATGTGATGCATAGAGTTCGTTTCCGTAGATTATCAGAAATGGGGCCATCTACCAATACAATAAATCATTGATAGTAACAATGTCCGTATGTGTGTTTTCATTTCTTTTTTTCCGCTTCTTGGTACGTTATTACGAGATTTGGTGCTAATATATGCAATAATGGGGTGTCTTGGGGTGGTCTTGTGGTGTCTTGGGGTGGTCTTGGGGTGTCTTGGGGTGTTTTGGGGTGTTTAGAGAGACCGTTATTTATTTCAATTTGTATGGGTTACCCCACCAAAAGAATTCTAACATATATTAATCCATTACAAAGTACTTTAGTTTGGTACTCAACGCTACCAACACTGACAATAACTGACCCACCAATATGCGGCAGTGAAGTAATTAATATACTTGATGCTATTTCAAAATCAACCAAACCACCTCATAAAGCTGTACATGATTATGTAAGTTAGCATTGGAAATCTACTGATTAAAGAATTAATTTGATTTAAATGGTAGATATTTGGAGAAGGTCTATCTTTAGACAAAAAAGACTAAGCAATATCATGCGAGAATGTGAAAAATATCCTAATTACTAAATCTTGTAGATGTGGGTCCAAATGAAATTGTTATATTTCAGGATAAGCAGGGAAAATTATAAAAAAAAGAAAATATTTCATTGAACGATATTATTGTTAGACTTAATGGAGTAACCGAAAACTCCATTGTGTTATTTGATTCCACTGGTAAGATTAGACCCGGAGTTCTTTTTCATAATGTATTAGATAATATTCATGCGCGAGTAAAACAATCTGGTGATACAATGACAGGCAAACTCAACATGAACTCGAATAAAAAAAAAGACACATGGTAATCCAAAATCTGACACCTATGCGGCAACAAAAAATAATGTTGATGTCATAGACAATAAACTATCAATGCTGGGCACCTCAAAATAACAGTTAAAGTTACTGCAGCTGTCTGGGGCATTAATAGAACCCTGATTTCACAGTTACAGTTTAATGTATCATCAAGTTCATCTCCATCAGTGGCAATTTAGCATCAGTGTCAATCACATGGTATCTAGAACTTGTAATTGATTTAAGTAAATAATATAATGAATGCCCAATAGTATCAATATGATCAAGTGCAACAATTATAAACTAAACTGAAAAATCTCATTGACGAGTATACAATACAAATAAAAATATATCGCAGGCGCGTTGTCATAGTTGATATAGTTGTATACTCAGTTTCAGCTGTTCTTGCTGGAACTAGTTTGTTGCTTTCAACCATAACACCATTAGTGAGTATCCTAGTGATGTTAACAATATGTGTTTCAGCAACAACAACAATAGCTGATGTTGCTAAGATAATTGCAAAAAAACTATCCATATGAAGTCAGAATAAACTAAACGAGTATATAATTAAATTACATACCACTATGACTGCATATTCCCAATTATCATGTTTGTTTTCAAAGGGCCTTAATGAATAATATCTGATAATAATTTCTCAGTGATGATTAAGATTTATGAATCCGCGATGACAAACAACAATTTGAAAGAGAATGAAAATAATAATGTCCTTAACAGAGTCAAGAAAGCTACTGCAACAGATAGCCGCGAATACAACCCCAGCAAGAACATCAATAATCTCAATAACCTCATCCAACCCTGAATTCAGCGTGAACTTTCCAATTGTGATTCCAAAAAAATAAATTGTGCTTGCCAATTGTGAGTATACTACAGTTGGCCAAATATCCAGTCAAAATCATTCATGGGTCAACAGCCAAATAATTCTTTGGTATTTGCAAAGAAACCAGATGGAACCCCTGTCTGGATGGTTATGATTATCAAATGGAAGTTGTGAAATCGAAGATATGAAGGACCTGGATCAACTCCAGCGTAAAATAAAATCCATAACATGAAAAGAATCAAGATAACTATAACGGTTCACAAACCATCCTTGTCAGCCATGATAGAGATAAATTTTTCTGATTGTGTTGTGTATATTTATCAGTCATTGATCGGAACAGTGCTAGGATGGTCTGAAGTTGCTCCAGAAGCACCATCATCTTATCAGAGTCTACCAAAACCATCTAAGCCTGATTATACAACGAATTCGCAGTCATATCATGAAATTATCCCATCATACAAAACACCTACTCGATATTAAAGATTCAACATTAAGTAGTGATTTTGGCTTTTTTGATAATGATCATAGATTTATATGGTGGTGGAGATTACCTATTGAAAAAATATTCAGGAGGAGGAACCAAATATATAACTATTAACCGAGATGAAGCTATTGGGTATTTGAGAGAAATGAATCAAGAACACAAAATACAACTACATCAACTACAGTAATGTTTTCAAGAATCTAATCGTGGTAAAATTATTAATCGAACTGAAATATTAAATCAACTTGTATCCGACATGGAATATATCAACAAGCAATGAATTCAGACAATAATTGATAATACTGGCACCACAGATGTCTCTAAACAAATATTTATTGATGCATTAAAATAACAGAAGCTAATCTGCCGAATTCAAAACTTCCTGGATATACCGTACCAGAGTTAAAAAAAAATCCTTCAATGATCTAATCAATGAAAACTTTCTTGAAAAATATTTTTGCTATGTTTAACGGGGTTGATAAACATACACTTAGAAATATTCATCACACCTGGTGCAGGGGTGATATGGATTATAATATTTTAAGAAATTTATATAGTCAAGCTCAGTCAACCCCATACGGATTTATAACAATAAATTTACAGGACCCCAGATCAAGATATCATATTGGACTTGATAAAATATTCGGATAGCAGCAGAAGGAGACACGACCTCGATAAGGTGTCATCAGGCAATTACAATTTTTGAAGAAAACAAACTAATAACCCAAGAGAGATTCTCTCGGTTAGATAGATGCTTTGGTTCTTTAATTCACGTTATTTTTTCAGTTTCGTAGGAGACCTTAGTTTACCAAATAGACGCCTATAATAGTTGCTGGGCTCACTCTCTCTTCTTTTTCTTTACAATATTTGTCTAAAACGTTGGTGGGTTCACCCCCTCTACTACTGATGTAATTATTATTAATAGTATACTGACAAGCAGTGGAGAACACATTAAAAACCTTGATATGGTACAATATATCAAGCCAATTGGTCCTACTTGGTGTAATTCTTATTAATGGTACACTGGCAGGCAGTGGAGGAGGCTATGGAAAAACTTGATATAATAACTTGTGTACAGGCTTTAAAAACCATAATATGATTTATTACATTGAGACAAATGGACCTAATTGGTGTGATTTTTATTAATATTATATTGGCAGTCAGATTCAGTATTTGGAATTGATATAAAAATGTGCCAAAATTTCTTGTAATTATTATCACCACTGTCATTATCATCTACCTTGGATGCATCTGTTGTTGTAATAAAATTTGTTATAGTCCACTGCATGCCACATATGCGTGAAAATTCATTCTGAAGAGTGATGTTCCTTGTCCTGAGTTGACTGTCATGGCTCTCTTTACAATCCCTTGACAAGGCGCCAAGCTTGAAGTCAACCGTTATGTTTATCTGAAAGTATGGATTGGTGTACTCTGAAATGAAAAAAGGCATGTTACAAGTAATACTAAATGATGAATAAAGGGACATAATACATGTACTACTAAGTGATGAATAAAGGGACATAATACAAGCACTTCAAAGTGATGAATAATGGGACATAATATATGTACTACCAAATAAAGGGACATAATACATTTATTACAAAGTGATGAATAAAGGAACATAATACATGTACTACTAACTGTTGAATAAAAGGACAATACCAGTACTACTAAGTGAAGAATAAAGGGATAAAATACAAGTACAACTAAGTCATGAATAAAGGGACATAATACATGTACAACCAAGTGATGAATAAAGGGACATTATACAAGTACAACTAAGTGATGAATAACGGGACATAATACATGTACTACCAAATAAAGGGAAATAATACATTTACTACTAAATGGTGAAAAAAGGGAAGGGACATAATACGTGTACTACTCAATGATGAACGAAGGGACATAATGAAATTACTACTAAGTGATCAATAAAGGGACATAATACATGAACCACTAAGTGATGAACAAAGGGACATAATACATTAACTATTAAGTGATCAATAAAGGAACATAACATATTTACTACTAAGCGATCAATAATAACACAAGACATTTACTACTAGGTTATCAATAAAGGGACATAAGACATGTAATACTAAGTGATAAAAAGGGACATAATACATGTACTACTAGGTTATCAAGAAAGGGACATAATACATGAACTACTAAGTGAACATAAATGACTCTGTATAAGGCATGCAACATCTAACAAATATGAAACAAACTGAAATTATCCATTATGTTCTTTTTGTAGTGTTTAACGCCGTTTTTCAGCACACAATAGGCTATACCTGGCAGCCAGTATGAGTGGAGGAAGAACCTGTGAAAACCCCTGAAAAGAACCACCGACCCATGAGAAGCTACCAACAAGCTTTCTCACATAACCAATTTGTAGAATCTGAGCCTCAAACCCTCAAACTCAGACAGAGGTGAGATGGCAGTGATCTGGAATGGAGAGCACATTAGACCACTCTGCCGCTTGGGGCCCCTAATTTGTTCATTATTGTTTTGTATGTGTGGATGATTTCAGTAGGTGACATGAGGTACAAAAGATACCCTTAATATTTTGTTGAAAACACTCCCATGTGAATGATTCACATGTATAAACATACAAGAAAATATAAACAACATTACAATATTATGATTACTACCCAAAATAAGAGAATGAATTGGAAATGAAAATTACAATCTTAAGTTGATTAAAATTTTTTGGCAAATGTTTATTTGTAATTTGGCTACAAATAAGAAACATCACTGTGTGATGGTTAACAACAATTTGCAATGAAATAAAAATACTCAGTTGTATGTCATGAAATTGAGTCATATATGTGGCCATGAAGAAGATAAGACCATATCTATCAATAACAATAATAATAATAATAATGAGGACTTTGTATAGCGCCTAATCTTTCGAAGCTCTAAGTGCTTTACACCATCAATAATGATATGAATACACTACAGAACAACACATCAAAAAAACAATGAAATTATAAAACATAAAAACATGCTGAAAACATATAAGATACAAAACATGATTAGGTCGCTAAGTTTGTCCCTGCAGTCGAAACAGGTGAGTCTTGAGAGCACTCTTAAAAGGACCACTTTGTCTTTGTGTCTAATTTCAATGGGCAATTCGTTCCACGTCGCCGGGCCCTGGTGTGCAAACAAACGTTGTCCATATGACTTTGTTTTCACCTTGGGAACAATGAGTATACGATTATCAGAAGAAGAGCGTAAGGATCTAGCTGGTGTATACACATGGGTGAGGCTGGATAGGTATGTTGGACTGGAGTCTGACATTGAAATATAGCACAGAGAACAAATTGTGTGTTTGATTCTGTATCGAATTGATAGCCAGTGTAGGGTACAGAGCAGTGGTGAGGTGTGCTCTGATCGAGGTACTCTAAAGATGATCCGTGCAGCTGTGTTTTGAACTTTTTGAAGTTTCTGGAGTAAATATTGTGATGAACCAGACAGAATTGAGTTACAATAGCCCAGTCTTGAAAGTACTAATGAACAAACAAGTGTTTTTGTGGCATCAACTAAAGATATTTACGAATGGAACTGATGCGTCTCAATTCAAGATATGCAGCCCTGCAGATGTTCATGACATATTGCCCAAACCAAAATTGCAAGCTTAGTTTTGCAAGCTTGCGCAAGCTTATTTTTGCAAGCTTGCGCAAGCTAGTATTTGGAACCTTGCGGCAAGCTTGCGCAAGCTTATTTTTGCAAGCTTGCGCAAGCTTGTATTTGGAATTGCCGCAAGCTTACGGCAAGCTTGCATTTGGAATTGCCGCAAGCTTGCGCAAGGTTGCGGCAAGCTTGCGCAAGCTTGTATTTGGAATTGCCGCAAGCTTGCGCAAGCTTACGGCAAGCTTGCGCAAGCTTGTATTTGGAATTGCTGCAAGCTTGCGCAAGCTTACCGCAAGCTTGCGCAAGCTTACCGCAAGCTTGTATTTGGAATTGCTGCAAGCTTGCGCAAGCTTACGGCAAGCTTGTATTTGGAATTGCCACTAGCTTGCGCAACCCAAACCAAAATTGCAAGCTTATTTCATGCACTCAAGCCATTCCTATTTCCACACATTTTAAAAACCTTTTTAAAAGTTCATTCAAACTTTTTGTGTCTTGGTCTGTCAGTAACCCAAAAGTACAGATGCCATGTTTTGCAAATATAAAGCTAATAAACTTCAACTTTGTAAAAAAAATCACAATTAAAATAACATTGAGCATTAAAAAGGTAACAACAATTTCAAACAATTAAGTGCAGTACATGATATAAATTGTTGATGCCCTGTGATCTGTAGCACATTTATGATAACTTCGTTGAAGCTAGCTTCAGTAAGACAGTTACTAGGGTTCTCCTCCTAATTCCTTTTTAAAATGTTACAAAACAAAAGCATATGAGTTATCCTTTGTGATTTTAATGTTTGGAAAACGTGTGCAAAATAATTCACCAGCAACACTAGTAACTGAAAGATAAAGGTTTATTTCGAAAAGAAATTTAATAAATATAATTTCGATCGAATTTTATTAAGGTTTTCTCTGGTATTTATATATGTCACAAGTTCAGGCTGAGTTGTGTGTGATGAAGCAGGAACCTGATGCTTATCAGCGTTTTCGTGCGCATTCATGCCTAATAGCGAAATCACATTACACAATTTGCAAAACGTCGTTTTCTCCGTTACCATATGGCTTCATAAATCTACACAAGACGGCACCTTGTCCTTCCAGTTGTTTCCTTCTCTTTTTCCTGGAGAAAATTCTGAATATTTCTCTTTCCTATCCTGATGCTTATTAGCGTTTTCGTGCGCATTCATGCCTAATAGCGAAATCACATAACACAATTTGCAAAACGTCGTTTTCTCCGTTACCATATGGCTTCATAAATCTACACAAGACGGCACAATTGTCCTTCCAGTTCTTTCCTTCTCTTTTTCCTTGAGAAAATTCTGAATATTCCTCTTTCCTATTTAACATGATTAGAAGCTGAAGATTCTTCAACAACGGTAACTTTTTGCGAAATCAAATATGGCGGATAAAGACACAGTAGCCTCGATTTCAAATGAACCAATCGTATTGTAGAACTGCATTCAAATAGTATACATGTGATAAATTCTATCAAAATAGAACCAAATGCGCGTTCTAAACTGAAAATTCCAAAGAAACTGTTATTATTTACTTTAATAAAAAAAACGTATTTTTTGCCCCCACAAAACGTATACTGTATTCAGGTCCGACATCATCTGACCCTGTGTCAGGTATACCTCATATTCTGGTACAAGTTTGATTTTCTTACATGGCTTTTTTGTGGAATTGCAAAAGTTAAATTATGACTTACTAAATGCTGAGAAGGTTAAAATTTCCTTGACCTACCTGCATATTTAATGATTAAATAATGTAATCTTATAGTTGAAATGTAGTGGAAAACAAATATTTTCAGCAAAAACATTATGATAAATTTCATTGTTCAAGTTTATTCATTCACTGCAAGCAATTTTTGTGCATGATAGTTTGATACAAGCATGGTCTCAGTCTTTTACAAGAATGGTAATATATGAAGAAACTTATTGCAAGCTATTTTAAATTTATTTTCTGACACATATAAGAAAACTTGAGCAAGTTAGTTTTACTTTCTGAAGAAAAGAAATAAGCTTGCGCAAGCTAGTTTTACTTTCTGGAGCAAATATATAAGAAACCTTGTACAAGCTTGCGCAAGCTTGTGCAAGCTTGCACAAGCTTGTACAAGCTTGCGGTAAGCTAGTTTTACTTTCTGAAGCAAATAAGAAACCTTGTACAAGCTTGCGCAAGCTTGTACAAGCTTGCGCAAGCTTGTACAAGCTTGCGGTTATATCCAGCTTGCTTGCCTTAAGCTTGCACAAGCTTGCGCAAGCATCCATGTTAGCTTATAAACATCAAATCAGCTTATCGCAAGCTTGCCGCAAGCTTGCCACAAGCTTGCGGCAAGGATGCATTTTGGTTTGGGTGGTGCAATGTGAGAGTACTGTCTAGAGTAACGCCTAGATTCCGTACTGACTGTGAGAATTTAATGTTGGTGTTGCTGATATTTATTGTCTGAGGTAAAGGATGTGAATGAGAAAGTCTTTGTGTTGCGATCAGAATATAGCCTCAGTTTTATCATCATTCATCTGCAGCTTGTTACATGTCATCAATGATTTCACATCAGAAATGCACTTCTCTACTTCATGGATGGTAGCATCAACTTCAGTTGGGTGACTAGACTTGTATATTTGGGTGTCATCAGCGTACAAGTGGTGCGACACTGGGTGATGATCTATGACACTTGAGAGCGGCTGAGTGTACAGAATGAAGAGAACAAGAACAGATCCCTGTGGAACACCATAACATACATCAACTGGGCTGGAATGTATTCCATTTGCAGATATAATTTGTATCCTGTTGACTAAGTAGGACTTGAACCACTGTAAGGCTATATTCTGAATGCCAAATACATGCTGGAGACGGTGAAGTAATATATCATGGTCTATTGTGTCAAATGCTGCAGATAAATCCAGGAGAGTGAGGACTGTAATCTTTCCACTATCCAAAGCAGAGAGAATGTCACTAAATACTTTCAGAAGAGTAGTTTCCATACTGTGGCAAGGGCAATATGTAGACTGTACATTGCTGAAAAGACTGTTTGATTTCAAATGAGATACAAGTTGAGTTAGAACAACCTTTTCTAAGATTTTTGATATGTGAAAGGGAGATTAGAAACTGGGCAGTTCTTTAAATCATTATGTTCCAGTGTTGGTTTCTTCAGCAGTGGCTTTACGATGGCAGTTTTGAAAAATGATGGGAATTCCCCTGATGAGAGAGAGATATTAATAACATCAGTTAGTGAAGGCAATATTGGGTCAAAGCACTCAAGCAGCAGTGATGTTGGAATTGGATCAAGTTCACAAGACTTTGGTGCACTTTTCATCACGATTGTCCGTACCAAATCTATAGAAACAGGTTCAAATGCTCCTAACGGTTGTCGCTGAAATTCTGCATCATAACTGTATTGTGATGAATCAGTTGAAATTGTGCTGTCAAGCGAATCTCTAATGGTTTGTACTTTGTCATCAAAAAGAAATTTTGCAAATTGGTCTGGTAGGTCTAGTGGAGAGAAGGTTGTTGGAAGCGGTGTACATTTGTTCCTTTACATTAGTTTGTTAGTTATCTCGAAGAGCTCTTTGCAGCTGGAACTCTCCATGATCTTAGTACTGTAGTGGGATGATTTGGCTAAATGGACTATGTTTGTGATGTTATTCTTAGCGGCTTCGTACATTTGTTTATGAATAGCAAGTCAGGTGGAAAGCCAAAGCCTCTCTGTTTTTCGGCGATGTCGTTTACCAAGGAGAACACTTTTTTTTTTATTGATACTCTACATTTGGTGGCTGGGGCATGTTTTTCAAGCAATGAACGTAGGCAGTTATCAAGTTCTTCCGCTGTTGGATGTAAGAAAGTTGTTAGGTTTTCTTGGATGTCATGAATGAATTTGGTTCTATTTATCATATGGAGGTTTCTCTTAGTAGCAAATAAAGGTGGAGGGTTAGGGACTGATACGTTGAGCTGGCATACAATGCAGAGGTGATCCGATGCAAGTTCGTGGGATACAAGGGTTGATTGCAGAATATTATCATCAGGTCTATAAAGAAACCAATCTAAAATGTGACCAAGTTTATGGGTAGGTTGGTTAACTGACTGTTTAAGATTAAAAACATAAATGGAATCTAGGAGTTTTGACATGTTTGGTTTACCAGGACAGTCAAAGTGAAAGTTGAAATTTCCAAGAATAATTAGGTTGCCACCTATCGAATTTCCTTACTCTAGAAGATTTGGAAACTGCTCCAAAAAGAGAGATTCAATCAGCTTGTTTTTTTCTACTAGGAGGAGGACGGTAGAGACAGAAAAAATGGACTGACCTTTGTTCCAGTGTGAGCATTGTTTGGACTAGTTCAAACATTGTGTGGCAGAAGTTGAATGTTGTGTTGTACTTGAGGCATTTGATCATGGAATTCTTTAAAATTACAGCAATTCCACCTCCGCGAGAGTTGCGGTGGAACGGCTTGATGGAGTAATTGCTGGGTGTTAAATCCGCACACTTACATTCATCACCTTCCGAATGTAACAAAGTCTCTGTCAGGAAAAAGACGTCAATATCCTGGTCGTTGATACAATTAACAATTTCTGTGCGCTTTTGCCAAATAAACATATAAAACAAACAAATCATAGAACCACTGATAACCATACCTAGATTAATGTAATAATAACCTAGGTAATGCTGAAAACATCCCAAAAGCAATGAATAGTAAGACAACAAATATTATTGAGAATTGCTAGTCTCGTACACAAATTTTCAAACAATGTGGACCCATTATATGTCATTGAACTAGTGATGGGAATCAGAAGTTCATAATCGATCATCGGTTGCACACAACTTACTGATAATCGATTATAATTTGTTACTACAATTTTAATTTTTGTTTGTTACAGAGTTATATCTTTGTTTGAAAGTTTAAAATGTACATAAATGTACAGTAGTAATCTCATAAGCAACTTTCTTTGGCTACAGGTAATCAGTTTTAAGCAACTGAAAGAATGTTACAATCCCCCAGAACACTTTTATTCATATGTGATTTTTCTATTGTTTAAAGTACAGAATGACATGCTTTCCTTGCTTGTCATTATTTACTAATACTACAATCAAACCAGTTTAAACAACAACAAAAACACCAATTACAAAAACTTTCAAACTAACATAACTATTTATCAGCAAAATCATGTAATTATGTAAAGACAGAAGATCTAAAGCTAAAATTCTTAAAACCTGACTAAAATGTTATCCACATTAAATAAAATCAAAGGTTTGACTAGTATAGATCATGTCATTTTCAGAATACTGATTATTTCAATAACAATGTACCAATAATCTACATTTTACATTTAAACTGAAACAATACACCAAAAACTGTTTACATATATTAACCTGATAGTTTAACAGCAAAGTCCCATAATGATTTATAAAATCGATGACTAGAATTTTTAAATGATCAAATGTTATCCATATTACAAGTTAAACAGAAGGTACAATAAAATGCAAATCAAATGTTTGAGCACATAAATTATTTTTCAGAATACTGTTTATTCTTGTTTTTGTTATGCCAACACTACCAATAGTTAATGTTTAAGAATATTATCAGGTCCACATTGTCAGAACTTAAACGTTTCTTGCTGACAAGATGTCCAGCCAGACTAAATACCCTCTCACTGGATACAGATGATGCCGGAATACTTGGGTACTTCTGAGCAAGTAAGCTAAGATTGGGGTAGAACTGGCAGTTTTGTTTCCACCACTGTAACATTGTGAGATTGGTATCATATGGAGCAGCAACTAGATATCTAGAAACCTCCTGGTGGATGACATCTGTTACTGGCTGTTGGCTTTCACCAAGGCAAACAACATCTTACAACCAATCATCCATATCAACATTGACCTTTGCTTTGTTGTTTGGACTAGGTGTAACCAGTTTAATTGTTGTCATCTCTGACATTTAGTAGTGATGGTACTGTTTGTAGAGGTGGCAATGAGTCTGAAGGCTGTTCATCACTAGTCCCTGGCTCCACTTTGACATTCACTTTAACATCAGCCATATCAATAGCAACCTTCAAAACCAGAGCATGTTGTTACATATATTTGATTTAAATCATTTATTTAATTGTCAGATCCAAATTTATCATTTTGGGCTTAAAATTCATTAATTGGGAGATTATTCTAGAAATTCTCTATGACCTTTGCTTTTCTTGTAAACACCAGGTGTTGACCTTGCTTGTTCACCTCATTTCTGGCCTTGCTTCAGTGATAAACAGGCCTTAGAAATGATTGGTTAATTCCAAGGCCATCTTTCTAGATCATGCCGTATACGTGACTTAGCCAGCATGGTTTTTTTTCTTTGACCTTCTGGAAAGTCCCGTGACCCCTTTTTGTTTACGAGAAAATCAGTATATAGGTTGTATTTTGTAGCAAACAAGGTAGTAGAATCTCTGGGCTTTAAATTACTAGTTGTGTTTTGAGTTATTTCAATTCGTTTGGGAACAAGAGGAATTTATTGTGTATTATTATTATAATATTGTGTTATTATCTTGTATTGGAAATCATTTCAATTCGTTTTGTATCAAGAGGAAAATGTTGTATTATTGATCTGGAAAAACTTGTGCTTATTTGACTTTAATAAAATCAGAACTGCATCATGTGACATCGTAAGCCGTTTTGGATTACATCATCAAGATTCGAACCGGGAACTATTAGGACATTTTTCTATCAGGACTTTAGCGATTCCACTAGTGGATTATACTTGTGAATTCTTAGTTGATCATATTGTGAATTCTTTTGGATTAATTTTCGGACTTGATTCTCTAAAACCGTAAGTTTATTTATTTTCTTTTATGAAAATATTTGTACTCAATAAATTGTTTCTTAAAGTTTTACAAGCTTGTTAGTTTTCACTCTTTCTGTGTTACTGCTTATTCGAGCCTAAGTACGTAACAATGTCCATATGCTCGATCACTGTCAGGTAGAAACTCCAGATATTTCATATTATGATTCAATAAACAGCCCAACAGAGCTAGATCTTTGTTCTGTGTTCTATTGTCAAGTTCTTGTCTCATTATACCTTTAAGTTTGGCAATTGGAGGTAGATCCTTAACATTGGTTTCTATACATTTGGTAACTTTAAGAAGTATTGGGATAACTTTATGAAGTATTGGTGACTTGTCTCTCTCTCTCTGTCTCTCTCTGTGCAAACACTGTTTGTTGCATTCAGGAATGGTAAGAGAACTTCCACAAGTTTTTCAACCAACACTTGTTCGTCAAATGTATAGACATAATTTTTAAATGTTGCAGCTGCTGACTTGCTTATTTTTGGGTCACTGATAATAGCCACAATAGCTGGTGTTTGCTCAAACAATCATTCAAGCAGGTCATGAGTGCTATTCCATCTAGATGAAGCATCCATCTTAAGCTTATGTCCTCTAGCACCTATGTCAAGTAGTAACTGCTGCTTACTCATTAACAAATCATTTATGCTAGTGCTTTGATGGAAAAAGGTCACAAGTTTGCACTCCTTTGCAATGATTCATGACAGTTCTGGTATACCTAAAGCTTTTTCACAATAAGGTTGAATCTGTGACCATAACAACCAAATCAAGTCCATTGAAGTAAATCAAAAGCCTTGATCTCATTGGCTGCATTATCAGTTACACCAGTTGGTGTTGGAAGACTCCATTGCCTCTGAGTGGCCAACAGGCTTTCTGTTATGTTTTCCCAGTGTGACTGCCTTCAACTTTTCGGGTTTCTAAGACAACACTTTTCAATTCCCAATCTTTAGAAATAAAATGTGCAGTCACTGTATTTAATGAAGTCCATGCATCATGAGTAACAGCTATATCAAGAACATCATGTACTTCATCTTTCACTTTTTTCTCAGCCTGGTCTTTCTTCTCAGCTAGTTTGGAGGACACTAATTTACGACCTGGAATTTCATACCTGAAAATGTGAAGTTTCAAACATTTAGTCATGGTAGTCAAACAAGACATGTATTTGGAATATTTATTGCGTCTAAATATAGTGAAAAAAATGAATTTATTTAATGTTTATTTAGACAGGACAGCATCATATTTAATTAAAAATTGCTTAAATTAGGTATGAAAATTAAAAATTCAACAGTGTTGACATCTAGAATCAAATGGATTAACACTTTTTAGTTTTCTCACTGACTATTTAAATAATATTACTAATTTATAAGGTTATCATTCAAACTAACTTTGGATTAATAAGCATCACAAAGTTTCTAAAATATTTATGTTCAACAAGGCTCAGCGGAAAAACTTTGCAACAATGAATTTCAAGAGCTAATCATCAATTTCTTTCTGTTTTGTAGCTGACATCCTCTCTGTTGGCTTCTTAAACTGTTCATCAATCTTAGTCTGTTTGGGTGGGTGGGGGAAAGCATCAGCACCTCTTGTTGATCACATTTCCTTATGGTCATGATCAAGATAAAAGTGCCCAAATCATAGTATTGCCTGGAATGTATTTGAAATAAACGTTTTTATGTTGAGATTAAAAAACACAAACAACAAATTCTTTATGCACAAGTATATTAAATGAATGGAATCAAATTATTTTTAAAAAATGAGACAAGAAAAAGAGGATTTAAATTAATATTAAATTTGTACATATATTTTAAATTCAATCTGCAACATTTTAAAACGTGTTCATTTTATGTTTTTAAATAGTCACATGTCTCAGGGAGTATCTGTAGCAAACCTCAGAGATCACTTTTCCATGATATATGCCTAAATAGCAGGATAATCTTGTGATCATTTATTTCAAGCATAATCATGGCATGGAGCTTTATTATGAAAAGAAATTTTAAGTATTTTAACAACAACACATGCTATTTAAGAGGAAAGTACAAATTACACAAACGATTTAATGAAAATAAAACTATATTTAAAATTGTAGATACTGGTATGCCATGAAACGTTTTACCGAAACGACAGTCAACAGATGCATGGTCAGCTAAATAGACAGCATGTGAGTGTGTGTGTGCGTGCGTGCAGCTAATTTATTTTATAAGAGGTTGCTCTGTCTCCTAATAATTGCATTCGTCATTGATGACATTATTAGTTTCCAAATTATCCTCAAAGTTTCTAACTATGAGTATGTTTATATTTGGAAGTTATGAAGGGAATAAATAATTCAGCTCTACTGTAGTGGATTGGAAGGCTAATAAGTTATATCAAACTGTTTCCACAGTCCTACAATGTAAGGCATATCACATGATAATTTTGTTTTCGTGTAGCACCAAAATAAAATTAGAATACTGTTCATTTTTTGCAGTATGTATTGGAGAATAATTTTGCCAAAAATATAAAGAACCAAATGTATCCCCACATTGATTTCAATGAAAATAGCTAGACCTACCTTTGTTTGCCGAGTTTTCATATGACCTTCATCGTATCTAAATTCTCATTTGTCTGTGGACACTCCTGTGCTTTGTAAAATCCGAAATATGTCCAAACAAAATATGTCCAAACATGAGAATGAGCTTTTCCTCCAGGATATGGATATAATGTTTTAGGATCATTTTCATTAATGGCACGTGTATGATATTTAGCGGGATTTTAACATTTTGATCGGAATCCTCGGTTTTCTTTCCAACAAACAAGGGGATTCAACTAGTCTGTGCCGAGCACTTCACCGATGTCTTCCTTATCATGCAATCGAATATACAGTTTCACAATAGATTGGCGAATTGGTTCAATCTTATAATTGATAGTTGGAACAACACTACATAGAACTATTTTGTGGCAGAAAACAATATTACACTCCAAAATTAAGATCAATTTCAGCTGACCACCTTTCCATTATAAACCAAATGAAGACCTCTTAAGACAAGTTTTCAATATTCAGGACTGCTAATTAGGAACAGAATCAATAAGAAATTAGAAAAGGTGCAAATATAAATGATCTAATTCAATGGATGATAGTGTAACCAACCTGTTGTTGTTGTTTTGGATGAAATCTATCTCTGACCCTTGTGACAGAATCAATGAGTTGCTAGACAAGCAAGTTTCATGTCTCTATCTCAAGGGGCATGAGAATTAAAGTGCAGGAAAAAATGAAGAAACTGGTTAATGGCCTTTACCTTGAATATTAAACCTTGATTGTAATTCATATATATCAAACATAAGTGTATCATAGTTCATTCCTTTTCAGATATAAAGAAGAAACAAAAGCACTTTGCGGCATGCAAGACATTTTCGAGTGACAATGTTGATGTATGCCACACTTCATTTGCTTGTTTAACTGAGCTAATACGATATAGCGTAGAAAGTAAAATGTTACTAGAACATAAAATATTGGTTTGTGACCTTCATCTTTAAGAGAGACAGGGTAAAATGAAAAGGAGAGCACATACCAAACTTAGAATATTGTTTGTAGCCATGACATATAAGATAGCCCTCACCCCCAGTGTGATATGACACACCTGCTAGTTATGATGTACAAGCCAACCAAGATGCTACGTTAGGCTTTATCTTAATCTCATATTACTCTTATGTTAGGCTTTATCTTAATCTCATATTACTCTTATGTTAGGATTCATCTCTTGATCTCATACATTGGAGACAGTATCTCTTACTCTCATTTTACTTTTACATCGCTCCAGTAGCCTAGTGGTTAGAGTGTCCACCTCAAACACAAAATATTGTGGGTTCAAACTTGATTGTAATTCTGCTGTCAGGTTCCAGGCCTGACAAGAATACAAAAAGTTTGAGATGACTAGTGCTCTCAATAGTCGAAATTTTAGTTTTCAGACAGATAATCTTGTCTCTCAAGATGGGTCTTAGCTTTGAAATAACAGCCATTGTTTGTGCTGCTCATGATACAATTTCAGTTCTTCATCCCTCATCAGTGATAATGGAACCAAGATATTTGAATTGGCCCACTGTTTCCAGTTCCTGTCCTCAGACTTTAATCTTGGTTGAGATTTGTTTGCCACTATTTGTCATCAGCTTTGTCTTCTCGGCACGTATGTCCATTTCAAATCTGGAAGATGTTTCATCCAGGTTCTTCACTAAGGTGGCAAGCTCATCTTCACTGGCTGACAGCCCATCAATGTTGTCTGCAAAGCAGAGGTTAGTAATGTTATGCCCTCCAATGCTTACTGTCCAACAGTGGTTTTCCAGGGCTTCGCTCATGATGGAGCACAATAAGTAGATAATGAAAAGCGTGGGTGACAGGAGACAGCCTTGTCATATTCCAACCGTTGTCTTGAACCAGTCCCCCACAGAACCTTGCGCAGTTACTGCACTGGTAGCCTTGGCGTACAGCTGCTTGATGGTGTTGGTCAACTTTTGACCCAAGTTCTACTTCTTCATTGTGGCCCACAATGCCTCTGCCACACTCTGTCAAAAGCCTTTTTGAAATCTATGAGCGTATGATAGATGTGATGTTGTGAGTACTTTTCACACAGAACCCTAAGATTGAATATTTGTTCTGATGTGCTTCTTCCACTCCAGAACTCTGCCTGTTCTGCAGCGATAGTTTATTCTGCTTGTGGGTTCAGTCTATTCAAGATGAAACAACGAAAAGCAAACATCAACCCTAAAGAAATCGGTCTCATTAAGGCAGTCAACACTTTGTTTGCATGATAGAATGATTTTCAGTACAGTGAAACAAAATGTCATGAAATGCTTTTTCAGCTTGGTATTCTGAGTATTCATGAGGCATGTGGTATGATGCATTGAATGCAATATCATGTTAGCAAAATGTGTTTCAAGTACCCTCCCACTATGACCTTAATGACCTTCAACTAAAATTCAGAAACTGCAGTTCCAAACTGCATAGCGGTTAAAGATATCTTACTATATTCTCATTTCAACATTATCTTTATGAGTTTTAAAAATCCACATGACATGGGCTAAAATCTCTACAAATTTGCACAAACTTTCAGTCTAGCATTCAGGAAAATGAATACACTGACGTTTGGAAGATTAAATAGAATTAGAATTGTTAACTAACAGTTGAAAAGTGTACACAACAAACGTTAACTGATTACCTTGTTGTTTGAATTTGACAAGTTTAAGGCCAAATGCTGAATGTTATTTGGAGGTCCTACAAGTAATATTGTAAAAAAAAAAAGGTGGCCCTGATGTCTTCTGATCTTTAGATCAAAACTGACAGGCCTCAAGTAAAGGAAGATGGAGGCTGACTGTGATAGGGCAAATTTCTGGCAGTCTATCTTGAACCCATTAGCTGAGACCAGAGAACCATTAATTAGATTTCTAGAGAATGGACGTGAAATCAATTGTCACATTGCCATGTCAAAATGTAATTTTGAGGGGGGGGGGGAATGCTATCCTAATTAAAGCAACTGTTTGGACAACAGCCAGATGGACTATTAGGCACAGTAAACGTTATTTTCAGGGTAAACCTGTCACAATTTAAAAGTTGCAGAAACTATGTAATTATAAAATTACCAGGTCAAAATGACCCCGATTTTTTGCGCCACTAAGGAACACAGTGCTAAGGAAGGGACCGAGAGATTTGACTGATTGGTTATCCTTGTTAAGGAGGCATGTTCTCACCCAAAATTTCCTAGGTTTTTATCGCCTCATTGGATATTTTAGGTTAATGACCCTGACCATGAAATAATAAACCTTGATTGTGATTCATATATATCAATCATAAGTGCATCATAGTTCATTCCTTTTCAGATATAAAGAAGAAAAAAAAGCACAAGAGAAAAAAAGAAACACCAGTAGAGACTGTAAGGAGTTGGCAAGAAATTCCCTCATAAAAAAATTTTGTCCAAGCAATCCGACGTACTGTTTTGGATCGACGTTTGCAACAAAGGTAGTGTGACAATTCCATGTAAATGATTGATGCGATATATATAATGCTTTGCTGAAAATGATGAATTTTGTCTAATACATTTCTTTAATAATGTGCTTTTTGAAGTACATGTATAGCATTGTTGAGTTATGCATAGGAAGTAATCTTAAGATAGTTTGACAAATTATTTAATTTGTTGTCATGTTTGGATTAGGTTTTAAGAAATGAATGCATTACTTTATTTAATATGATTACGTGAATCCATGTGACTTCACCTAATTTAGAAGATTTCACGTATGATTTCGAGTGTGAAATGACGTAACTGATTGCAAATGTATCTCATTCATTTGCTGTGTACTTGTGGCGGGCTCAGAACCACTAGGTCTCTTGTGGTCTGTATTACTGAATGGTGTTAATGCATGACGAATTAGCCATTTGACTAACTAGGGTAATTATAGGACATGAGTAGTCGATCAATAGTCATAGCATTTGTTTCCTACTCATAGAAATATCTGATAACGAGCAGGAGTAATGCGAAATCCCCGGTATCATAAATAACAAGAAATTTAGGTTGTCTCTACATATATTTATTAAAAAGGGAGAAAATAGCCTTGACCTACAATCTTGAGAGAGTCCTTCAGAGTGCAATCTGAGATGGGAAAATTGGAAAAGTGGAATCCAATGATGTAATCGTGATATGTATAAATACTGAATATCTAGGGGACGGATTGTTGAGAGTGGAATCCTGAGATCCAGGCATCTGAATACCTACAGTAGAAGTCTAGCGAAAAGGAAGAACACGTTATGAAATCATACAAGGCGTTGACTTCGATGGTTCACTCGATCCTATGATGAACTATATCTATCAGTAAACAGGTCAGTTATTTTATTTGAATCCATTTGTGCTTTCCTTTGTAAATTGCGAAAGCTTGTTGTCATAAAAGCTGCAATATTTTTAATGTAATGACTTCAAATAGTTGTTTTATGTAATTGATTAAATTGTTTGTTCTCTCTCTCTCTCTCTCTCTCTCTCTCTCTATATATATATATATATATATATATATATATATATATATCCATCTATAAGTTTCACCACTTATATTTACATGAACCGGGGCAATTACATTGAGGGCGGTCATCTCCTAGATACCGAGTACCAAAAGAGGTGGGATGTATAATTGCATTATATACGCCACCCCATAACACTGACAGTATAAACTTATTTTGGCAGATATACTTGAGTCTACATTTGATTTTTTTTAAAAACAGACGTGTTTAATTGTTTTTGTAATAATCAATAGGTTTCAAGAGGAAAATTTACAGATAGTTCTAACACATGTTGTATACTTCATGCCAAAATGCTGAAATGCTAATAAACCACAGGCTAATAAATATTGCAAGTTTTATAATGTCAGAATATCAGAATTCAAGTGTTTACAGATATGTAGTAAAGCTTCTGAGTTTGCATTGTGTTTCAAAGGAATGAGTCTTTTGTATTTCATAAACTTTTAAAAAATTTTATGCACACATATTAAGTTCAATCACTTGATAAAATACATAAAATAACAATATATTTCAATAATTTTGCAATAAATTATTCATAAAAAGATAAATACACAATGTATTTTTCATTGTTTATTTCAAGTTGAAATATAAATTAAATATATTTTTTATTTGATTGGTCAAACCTGCCAACAGAGCTGGGATCTGAACCATGGAGATTAGACTCCGAGTCTAATCCTTGAGGATTAGTCTCTGGAATACAGCTTATGTCCAGGTCCAGAACTTCCTCCATGGAGTGAATATAACATGAAGCAATAATGGAGAGCAGTCAGCAGCCTTACAGACTCCACAGCTCTGCCTTACAGATCTCACAACTAGAAAACAAAGTCAAAACATCTATGCAAGGAAACTGAGCATAGTTGTCCTGTCATCACAACATTCTAATGCCGATGAAACAGAGAAGACATTCTCCAGTCTTTGCAAAATACAAAGTGAACTCTGGACTAGAAAACAATTGTGAACCTGTCAAGTATAAAGCCTAATAATTTTAGTAGATGTCATCATTGATCACAAGGCATAACTAACTAAAAAACAAACTCTTTATTTTTCGTTAATTGACAATATGCTTTTATCATTTGAATTATCCAACAAGTAATACAGTAATCTAGGGTTTTATGAAACTATTATAGTTTCTTTCCTAGGAAAAATGTATTACTTTTTTACTGACATATTTAGTTATTCAGTCCACAATAGATTATTATCAAGAAAAACATCAAATGCTTTGCACAGAAACATAGTTTTATGGGCTCAACACCATTTTTCAGCACATGGTAGGCAATACATAACTGCCAGTATATTGTGTGCAGGAAGAACCATGAAAAAAAACCAGGAAAAACCACTAACCACAAAAAACTAACTAATATGGAATGAGGTAATAATACTACTGCTACTACTACTACTACTAATAATAATAATAATAATGACTTCATCTAAAGAGTGTAACTCAGTTAGTGAAGAACTAATCTACCTTGAGGCACTCAGTCACTCTCAAGTGTCATAGATCATCACTCATTGTCTCACCAATTGTATGCTGATGACAACCAAATATACAAGTCTAGCCACTCAACTGAAGTTGATGCTACCATCCAATGAGTGGAAAGGTGCATTTCTGATGTGAAATCATGAATGACATGTAGAAAGCTGCAGATGAATGATGATAAAACTCAGGCCATTTTGATCACAACACAAAGACACTCTCATTCACATCCTATACCTCAGACAATAAATAACAGCAACACCATTATTAAATTCACAAAGTCAGTATGAAATCTTTCAGTTAATGCCACTAAAACACTGTGTGTTCATTAGTACTTTTAAGATTAGACTATTGTTAATCATTTCTGACTGGTTTGTCTGAATATTTACTCCAGAAACTTAAAAACACAGCACATGTTTTTCAATCAGTTTTGACAAGTCTGGTAGTGCTGTGATTGGCTAATAGTTATCAGCATCAGATGAATAGGAGTTACTTTTGCAGTTTTCTATCTTTCGGGGACAGATGAGGATGCAATAATAAAATTTTGATGTAATTGATTTACTATAGTTTGAGTAACACATGGTGCATTCTTCTCTAGCCACTTGTTGTGCGCCTCTTTGTCTACTATGGTTACTCTGAAAGACATGTAATTGCGGCAAGTATATGTTAATAAGCTAATAACTAAATTCAGATATGCTGTCATGCTAAACCAATCTGATGACTGAGTTAGAGTATGTGGTTAAACCTTATGTCAGTTCTTTGAGTCAGTAAAAAAAACAGCCTGTAGAAATGGGTGTCGATGCTGAATTTAACTTACAATTATCTGTTATGCTATCTAAAATAGAAGAGACATAAGATTTAATGAGTCATGGGCCAATCTGATCAAATCCGGTAACTTTCTTGGTATCAAGTTACGTAAGACATTTTTTTTAAAAGTTCTCTGATACTAGTGAAATAAACAAACATACCTCCTTAGAAATTTTGCTATTGCAGAACTTTCTCAGTTCTTTAAAGTTGTTTTATATCACTTGTTCTTTTAATTTTGTGAAAAAAACTCATTGAAAACATCTGCAATGTCAATTAGGTTGGATTTCATTCTTTACTCTATGTACTTTCAGTGGTGCATGCATGCTTAGAGACTACTAAATAAGTCAGTCCACACCCTCAGAGCTTCACCTATGTCATCCAAATTTTGGATTATATTCCATGGAACTTTTTAAAGGTCATTGAGAAATTGTTCTTCATTTAAAAATTTGAATGATCTATAAGTGATTGGTTTGTACCGTAAGTATTTTTTTTATTTCTTTCGCATTAAACTTTCTTGTCAACAAAGTAGGATAGTGGTCACTAAGACAAAACATTCAGTACATTAACACAAGCCACATTGTCTGGTAGGTTGGTATAAATGTGATTAATAAGAGTGCTTGATTTTTCTGTTACCCATGTGGGCTATTTACCAGCTTGACTAGGCCTAATGATTCAATAATTTCCATCCAGTTGCCCCTTATTTGAGAACTGAAAAGGTCCTTATTTATATCACTGAATATGTTTTTTTTCTCCTGTTCAAAAACATTTTCCATTTGTTTCAAATTGCTTGGATGAAGGTGACCTATAAATAAAACCAACTAAGAATGATTTTGAATTATTTTGAAAACTTTCCACCAGGATAATCTCAGTTTCATGTGGTTCCAAGTCAAGTCACCTTTCTGTATTTACATCTTCCCAATTGTATACAAAAAGACCTATCCCTGCTGTCTCTCTGTCCCTGAATAATGCTTTATTGCAGCTTTGACAGTGAAATATATTCTCATTATGGTTAGCATTTAATTTGGTTTGAGTGAGTCCTCAAACACATATATTATTTTCCTTGGAAGACAGAATTAACTTAATCTGGTATACATGTATTTTTCACACTATACCATGTACATTTAAGAGATCTATGTTAAAACCTTTTGTATATATAGTTTCAGATCAATTATACGCATGTCATTACGCAATGGGTTACACACAGAGATTGTCTCCATACTAATTTTATCATTCTGATGACCTATTTCCTTAAAGTGCGTATCGCGACTCCAGTCACGCTGTTGTATGTGGTCCCGTAGTGCGTGTCGCGACTCGAGTCAATTTCGAGGTTAGCAACAATGATCGCATTCAATAACTTCATCTTGCCATAAATGCCTGTAAAACTATATTTGATTGGTTTAAAAAGGCCCGGAACAAGTATACAGCAGTACTTTACTATATTATTAACGATGTAATTTTACAAATGCTCGCTTTTAAACACATGGTACTAGTGCAAAACTAAAATGGCCGACGCTGAATACGAAGGTGATTTCTTGCGACAAATATTCGCGTCTGATAGTGATGCTAATAGTGATTTTGAATAATTTGAGAAAAATGACATTATTGGAGCAAGCGAGGTATTGATGGAAATACACATGAATGATTTTGAGCCAGTAATTTACGTGGAACTGGAGTCGGATGTACATGCTGACTTGCTGTGAAAAGATGGCACGCCTGTCAACCCCCATTCACTGGTAATTCAAAATTAAATGTTGAGATGGTGAATAATGAACCTACGGACTATTGAAGACTTTTTCTTAGATGATGAGTTATTGAATCTGATAGTAGATCAAACAAATCATAATGCAGATCAGAGAGTTCATGGGCCAGACTTAAAGGAAAAAAGTCGCATGAAGAAATGGCGGCCTGTCGCACCTGAGCATCTAAAACGTTTTCGCATCGATTAAAACAATGGGTTTGGTACATATGTCTGTTCCCGATTCCTAATGGGCTATTGATGATGCGATATCAACCGCATACTTCAGGAAAAAAAATACGTATGGGATATATTTCAAGCTATTCCAAGCAATTTACACCTGTCAGACAATGAGAACAATTAAGGTGACTCTTCACACAAAATCAACCCAATGTTTGAACAAAAATAAAGCCTTTACTGAGGTTTAATCACCGGATATGGACCTCGGTTTGATGATATTATAATAAATAACAGGTGATAGTTTTTCATGAACATTAATTGCTGACTGGAGGGTTTAAACTTACCTCTGACATTCATGGAGTGGATTTTTGCAAAACTGTCACCCTTCCTTTACCTGTGATTTTCACAATTTATATATAACATTGTGACAGACATAACATGTGCATGGTTGGACTACTAAAGAATATAACATTTCTTAGATAAATTTGAACTTTTCCATATAAAACAAACAAAATTACTGATGAAATACAATTTTAACTTGTCATTTTACACGTATTTACACCTGTACCTGCAAATATGTTAAACCTACACATGTGTCTTGATGCCAGTCTTAAAGTATAGACACGCACCATCATTTTTCATATAGGGTTTGTCTATCAATTGTGTATATTTAATGAAATACATGTAATTTAAAGACTGTGGAGTTTTCTTCTTTTCTCTCCTGAAACAATTCAGCACTGATGGACCTTTTACTGCAAAACAATTCAGCACTTTAAGTGTTAAATGTTTATATATACAGTCCTACTCATTTAAGCCCCCTATAAAAAAAGCAAAGTCCCAGTCCCTTGGTCTACTATTACTACCAAACTGTCATGCTTATGTTGATGTTGAGATAAAAGATAAATGTACATGTCGACAGAAGCCCTTGGTCCCAGCTTGAACAAATCCTTTTTTTTTGTAATCATTTATGTTGACAAGCTGCCAGTTCCAACCCATACTTTGTTCAACAATTAGTTGATCTTGCCACCAGGCTTTAATGTCGCAGTCGGATTAAAAAAACAACCACCCTAGGCTTTTATTTGGGCCTATAAAGCTGGCCTCTCATGGCAACTTAAAAGTAGAGAAATCTGATCAATTCTTGCATTTCCAAAGAATGCACAGAGATATCACTGGGATTTTAAAACTAGGAGTTTAAGAGTACCATAAGTAAATGTTGGGCATACCTGAAATGGCTATATTTCCAGAGGAGTATAAACAACGGTTGCCATAGAGTTTAATTTTCAAACTTGTTTACAGCACTGACATGTAGCACTTGTTTGTCCATTAGCGTGAGAGTGAATTGTCAGGTCAAGAAAAGGTCTTATTCCAAGCACTAAGTTAGGCATCATCCATAGTGTTCCATGTGAAATGTCAGTTCTTGCAAATTCTAACACTGTTGAATTTCATTACAATCTTCATCAATATGCCGTTTAACCCTTCTTGTCAAAATTTGCTAGCAACATTTTGTCTAACGCGCAATATGTTTTCATTTTGAGGTCACAAGCACTACTTAGTTTGCTACACATGGAAATAAAAACAATAACCCCTGTGAAAATTTCATGAACAATTCTTGAATTATCCATGAATTGTTCTAGAACACTTTTCATGAACCGTTCATAAAATGCACATGAACAGTTCATGAGCAGTTCATGAACATCAAATGGCCGAATTTTCAAGAACTAATTTTCATGAATTGTTCTAGAATCTTAGTTCTTGAACAGTTCATGAACAATCCTTGTTAAAATGTTCTTGAACAGTTCATGAACAATCCTTGTTAAAATGTTCTTGAACAGTTCATGAACAATCCTTGTTAAAATGTTCTTGAACAGTTCATGAACAATCCTTGTTAAAATGTTTTTGAACTGTTCATGAACATTTTAACAAGGACTGTTCATGAACTGTTAAAGAACTAAGATTCTAAAACAATTCATGAAATTAAGTTCTTGAAAGTTTGGCCATTTAATGTTCATGAACATTTAATGTTCAGGTACATTTTATTAGGATTTCATGTGTCCTAAAAGTGTTCGTGAATAATTCAAGAATTGTTCCTGTGAATGACACAATCCAGATATCAGATTACATGAACACCTCAGTTATTGATCAGAATCAACAGTTCTGATGAAATCTTTAAAACCTTTCATAAATACACCTAAATTAGATACTTAAACACAGTTATGCAGTTAATGATTTAATCAACATAAAACACACAAACGTTACTAAGAAAGAAACAAATGTTGCTGTTGAGACAACTTTACTGTCTTGTTGCATTTTCTGATGGTGCACTGACTGCAGCTTTACGTCTTACAACCTTTTGGATATTTTCAAATTTTTTATAAAAACATTCTGTGCGATTGTAGGACATTTTGTTACCACGACCTGCTCAAGGATTTTAAATTTTCTATCATCCAGGCGTTCCTGCACCATGTCACGACTTTTCACTGTTTTTTTTCCCTGTACGAAAGCACTTGATTAGCTCGACAGATGTAAATATGGTAAAGGTTGCTCTCTTGATAATATCATTTATTATCTCTTTCTCAGTATTGGCTGACAAATGATGTAATTTCTTCAAACATTTATCCAGCTGAATGTCGTCTTCTTGGGGACTTTTTCATTCGAATCTCGCATGCTTGATTCCTCAGATGTTTCAGCATTTTTTTTAAAGTTTCTTTCGCACACTTCTAAGCTCAGCTTTGAGGGCCTTCACCTCATCTTCCAATTTTCTTATGCGCTTCAGTGTACTAAAAAAGAGAAGATAAAATTACATCTTTACTCTCTGCCATTATAAACTGGTAGATAATGGAATGTCCAAGATAGGAGTGAAACATTACACTTGTGCTGTATTCTGATACGATTCACTGCCTATGATACAATACATTATTAATTCTCAGTTTAAAGAATAAAAAGGCAAATGACTAATAATTATTCTTGACTGCTGAAGATTAAAATAACTTAATTAAATTGGATAGATATCATTTTGTATCGATTCTTCCTCTCGTACAGATTTGTTTATTGATTGGCAAAAATATTGATGCATCGATTTATTTTTTTATTTTTAAAGATACTTTCTGAGGGAAGGGGATTGGTGTAAGAATTCCAGTCTCTTTGGTTCAACTAAGTGCTCAAGAGACCATTTCAGGACTATTGCGGTCGTATGACTGAATTATACCATTTCATGCAAAAAAACTTTTTAAAAAATCAACTATTACTTACTTAGAATTATGACGTTTTCATTTTGACGGTAAATCTTGTTATGTTACTGTCCAAAAACCACAGACTCATGAAAGATCATGCCTATTGTATGAGAAATGGTTTAAAATTACTTACCTTCAATTCCAATGATGGCCGCATGGTAAGGTTTCCCTTGAAATTTGGCCAGAACAATAATAATAATAATAATAATGACTTTATTTAAGGGTAACACAATTAGCTAAGAACTAATCTACCTTGAGGCCCTCATACAAGGAATTTATTTAATTCAACAGCATCTCAGAAGCCACTGGATATATTGGGTTTGGAAGATGGAAATAGAGTGGGCATTTCTAATCTCAACTGGAATACTATTCCAGAGCAAAGTTCCAGAGTATTGGAAACTTTTCTTAAATAATTCCTTATTTGGTTTGGGAATTTTATAACCAAATCTCCTCTTCTATACTCATCACGGCGTGCCTTCAGTATTGTAGTGACGCTTTGTATTGTCCAATTCCTTTCATTGTAATACCAAAACAACAAACAGTATTTTCAACCTTCTATCAATGAATCCATTTCGTTTAATATTCAGCAAATGCGCACGGTGTCCTTTGGCGTAATATTTTGATTTTGAATCGACCAACCGCATCATCAACCGTTATTCGGATCGACCTTGGCTATTTTTGCGATGTAACATATGACTCGTTCGAATGACCTCGGTGTTGCGGATGCTGCAACTCTAAGATAGCCAATTTTATACCATTACCGTACCGTCATTAAAAGACGGTACAGTAAAATTTTAAATTTTTAATTTTTTAAAAGACGGTACGGTAAAATTTAAAATTTTAATCCAATAAAATGAGATCAGTTCGGGCATTGTCCTGTACTTGGGTGTAAAAACTAAAAATAATAATACAAGTCCGTGGTTGAAATATGAATACAATTAACGCTGGATGCCATAATTATATTGTCAAATTTATTTCTAAAACATCACTACGTTTACTTTTTCTAAAATCTAAAATTGTCCAAAACAATTTCTGAGGGCATCCGTTTAAATTGTCACAGTTTGTACAATTTTTTTCAATCTATCACATGATAATTATGTAATTCCCCAACTGATGTTTAACGAAAAGCAGTGTTACAAATCAGAAGTTGAGGTAATACTGAGGACACTTTATTTCAAGCAAATTCAAATGTCCAGTCTTGCGATTTTTACTTTAAAGATATTTTTTCAGCTATTATTGCATGATTTTTAATTGCCATTCTTTTTGTTTGTTATTTAACTTCTTGACATGATCCAGAATTCTGTCAAGAACTATTCATGAGCTTTTTATGAATTAGTTAAAGTAATTTTAGTTCATTAACCAATCTTGACATGTTCCAAAATTCTGTCAAGAACTATTCATGAGCTTTTTATGAACTATTTAAATTCATATTAGTTCATTAACTGTTCTTGACCTGTTCAAGAACTCATTCAAGAACAGTTCTTAAACTCTTGTAAATTATTATTGTTCTTGAATTGTACTTAATTTGTTCATAAAAGTTGTTCATGAACTGTTCAAGAACTGTTGTTCATGAACAGCCCAAAAACTATTTCAAGAACATTTCATGTTCAGTTCAAGAATAGTTCATAAAGTTCATGAACTGCTCTTTATTTCAAGAACTCCATTTCGCAGGGGAATGAAGGCAAAAGTTGTTCATTTGATGTACTCTTCTTATACACAAGTACATAAATGGGTCATTCTACCTCTGAAATCAGTCATTGTAAATATCAGTACATTTTCTCACTGTTCTGCAGCTAGTCAAGTCTTTGATCTTGCCGCCTAGCTTGTGGGTCATGTTCTTCAGATGTACTCTTACAATGACAACATGTACATCTGTGGGTCTTTCAGCCACTGAATTATCTGATTGTAAATACAAGCACAGCTAAAGTGATCCATTAATCAACACATTTTCCCACTCAAAAGGTGGTTGAAGCAGGACTAGCAAGCCAATAAATTTGCCATCCAGCAAATTGATGCGTACAGAGGACTTCTGTATACGTGATTTTCTGAATCCCAGATATTAAAAAAAATGCATCCAAATATGTGTAATTACACATTTTCGAGACCTTTGAAAGTGATCAATCAGTTCTGCAAAATTTGTTCGCTTAAAAATAACACCCATTCAAGAAGGATGAAAGCTGCCAAGTTTATAAAGAAAGACTACACTGAAGGTAACTGCGCTCCCCAAAGGAAGTAGCAAAAGACTGCTACATTTGAAGACATGGAGGGAGCATCAAAATGGTTTAGTGAAGCATTTGCGAGAAGAAAAAAAACTTAGTGTGGAGAACTTCGCAGCAACAAGTGGTTGGTTCAGTCACTTTAATGTTCGTCATAACATCGGATACAAAAGTATTTGTGGAAAATACATGTACCGTATTTTCACGTATATAAGACGCGTCTTATACAAAGTTTTACATACCCCGCACCCAGGGTGCGTCTTATATTAATGGCCATCTTATCTAAGTATTTTTTAACACGAACGAACGGTACAGTGTGTGATATTGAAGGACGATTATTGCGGTCGATATTCACGTTTCACGATTTTCATTCCTAGTTGTAAAAACAATTGGGTAAGTATTCAGTAATTACCACATGTACCAATCCAATGCAGGCCACTTCAAATTTAAAATCCTTTCGTTTCAATGTTTTGTATACCGTAATTATTGCAGATCTAAGTTTAGTCGGAGTAAATGTTTTAAATTTATATAATATAGTATGTTTAAATAGTTTTGTTTATTGTTATTAATTATCACAGCAAAAACTATGGCGGCTATATTGCCTATACATCCGGTTGGGTTCAAAGATACTTAAATTTTTAGTATCTTTGGTGGGTGCGTTCAAAAACAAGACAAGACTAAATAGTTCGAAAAACGAGACAAGAATTTGTTCAATATTGGACTTAAATATGAAAATCAGTTATACCATATATTTAAATTTTTTATTAAACACAATATAATAAACTGTTACTAAATAGTGTTGGACTTGATCAAAAATCAATGTACCATATTGTTCTATTCATCTTCAATTTCATCGTCATCAGTTTCAGCTTCAAATCCACTGAAACTTGAACCAAATTCACTGTCGTCATCGCGGAATAACTCCATAACTGATGCTAATCGATCCTCATTGGTGTCAGTGGTATCGGATGCAGCTGCATCATCGTCCGAAGAACTGATATTGCTAGCCGATTCAGGAATGATCCCACACTTTCTGAAGCCATTGATGATTGTCGTAACTTTCACTTTCTCCCATGCCCGAAGAACCCAATTACATGTCTCTACGTAAACTTGATGACATCTAATTTTAAGTCGGCCGTATATGATTTTTGCTTCAGCATCATGACAATTTTAAAAATTTAAAAAATGCTAAGCAAATTGATCACTCATTTATATATATCAGTAACAAGCGACTATTCCCACGTTTATATATGCTAACCACATACATCGGGCATTTATTGGTCTATGTACGGTACTAATCCCACTTGCTGAAGACTTGGCCTAGCAGATCAATGAAGCCGCCTTTACATCTGGCGTTTATTGTTCTAGAATCTAGATACAAGGTACTCAACCCATCCGCTACTGACCCGGCAGCAGATAAGAATAAACGATAATCATTGCGGTCCTGCCTCAGACAATTCTTTGATCTAAACTAAAAATGGTAATGAAGCCTTGTTTACATCCGACGGGTGATGAAACATTGGACAAATTTTCATTTATGATAAAGGAAAGGAAACCACTGGATATAAATTGCTCAGTGTGGCAGATGGCTAGGCCGCGTATATCTTATGTAAAATATTTTTTACACAACTTGTCAAAACCCGTGTCTTATATATGGGTGTGTCTTATAATTAGGTGCGTCTTATGTGCGCGAACATATGGTACTATTGACAGTTTTTTTTCTTCATTTCCCTGTGAATAGTCCCACTCTCTCAATAAGACGGGAACAGACTGACCAAACTCTAGGCCAATTTAAGTACATGTACATAAAGCATGTAAATAAAAATTATCCAACCATGTGCTAATGCCAACATTGATTATCGTAATGTTTTTCGTATCAGGATGTGATCGATGCAATATTTTATTTGGATTTTACTACACAAAGGTAACCAAAATATAATTTGTCAATATACAAGTGTGTTTCACACTGATTCTGTCTTCATGTACTCAAAATTGTCATTGTTCTCTACTAGTGTAAATGCTACTCACTGACAACGGGTCACCCTTTGCTGATGAATTTTAACTTGTATCTTTTTTCAACCCCTCCCCCCCCCCCCCCCCAACAAACCACTTATCTCGACATTTGCCCATGTCAACAATATTTCCTTGGGCCCGGATGTCGACATAAATGGGTAGGACTGTATTATCATTTTCAAAGTCACATACAGATCCTGAAAATCCATTAATTATTGTATTTATAATAGTGTCTATTGAATTGTTATAGTCAAGAGTCTCACTAGGTACATTTAGATTTGTTATAAATGAAGCACTGGCATTCTCTTTGCCAGTTTCCTAGTATTTATAATACACTGATTGCCAGTCTTTGTCAGATGTCAGAGATCTATAAAGGTGAGCACTTTAAAAAATCTGGCCACCCTGGGCTAGTGCTCAGAAATGGAGATTTTATGAAACAGGACAAACACATTTACGGAGCAATCCTATGCTCATAATATCATTGTTATAATTGAAATTCATTCTCATTTTAACATCTGAAAGTGTAGAACCTATTTATACCACAAAACACCTGCAGCAAAACAGAATTATGGGCTACTTTGCTGAAAGTATTTCTATGGAGACTGCCATAAGCTCTTGACTGTTTTCACATGGAAAAAAATATGACATTATCTACATGGTTGTAGTTTATTGAAGAAATTTTTGGAATTCTACTCAAGGCCATCTCTCTTTCTGGGGATAATAATAATAATGAGGACTTTGCATATTGTCTAATCTTTAGAAGCTCTAAGTGCTATACAACATATTTAATGATATGCTACAAAACAAACGCCATGAAATTAGAAAACATAAAAACATGCTGAAAATATTTAAGGTAGGAAACATTATTAGGTCTTTAAGCCTCTTCCTGCAGTCAATAAAGGTGAGTTTTAAGATCATTCTTAAAAGGAATCACTGTGTTTTTGTCTCTAAGTTCAGTGGACAATTCGTTCCACATGGCTGGGCCCTGGTATGCAAAGGAAGGTTGTCCATATGACTAAGTTTTTATAGTGGGAATAATGAGTGTTCGATCGTCAAAAGAGGAGAGTAAGTATCTTGCTGGTTCATATACATGGGTGAGGCCAGATAGACATGTTGGACTGGAGTCCATCAGTGAAAAGTAGCACAGGGAACAAATTTTGTGTTTGATTCTGGCAGTAATTAAGTCAGATTACACAGAAATACATTTTTAGGAATAAGTTATGAATCTGGGTTTTTACTTGTAATTACAATTACAATGAAGTAATTAGTGGACTGGCTTACTGATACAAGTCTGTAGTGGCAAAACTGGAGACCACACTCCACCCATGGAACACACTGCAACTTGTGTCACTCTGCCATCTTGGTATCCATATCCGTCAGCACACATAAGGGTGACATTCACACCACCAAGGGGCAGTCCAGAAACCGTCTTATTGCCATGGAGATCATCAGGGATTATCTCTGGGAAACAAGCTGACACTGAAAAATCATATATTTTATTTAAATCTTTCAATCATTTTGACCCTCATTCACTGCACAAGAAGGTAAAAGTTCTAGTAATACTTTTACAAACTATTAATTTTTACACATATTATACCATAAAGAAATGTTAATGGCAAACAGTAATCAATGTTAATGGCAAACAGTAATCAATGTTAATGGAAAACAGTAATCAATGTTAATGGCAAACAGTAATCAATGTTAATGGCAAACAGTAATCAATGTTAATGACAAACAGTACTCAACATTAATGGTAAACAGTAATCAACACTAATGGCAAACAGTAATCAACACTAATGGCAAACAGTAATCAATGTTAATGGCAAACAGTAATCAAAGTTGATGGCAAACAGTAATCAATGTTAATGGCAAACAGTAATTTCTTCACATTTTATAAATTTCTCATGAGACTATTAAGGACAACTTGCTTCTCTGAAATGGCATTAAAATTATTTAAAGTTTAGAATATTAGTACACTTGCATCTTATTTTTTAGATTCAAACCCCTGCTCTTCATGAACAACTCAACCCAACTTAGTCCCAGTTAGACCCAACATAAACTAGAATTAGGTAATGTCATGCCACTGCATATCCCCACATGTCACTCAAGGCTTGGTAAACACAGCTTGAGCTTGGTTTAAATGTTACAACATTGCATATACGTGTCCATTTCAACAAACCCTTAAAAGCCAAGAACCGTTGGTATCCTAAATATGGTTTGTTTGGAAGTGTTTTCTATTCATGAAGGCTTTTGCAGCAGTATAAAAAAGTCTATTTCCAAGCCTTTATGTAACCAGAGAGAGAGAGAGAGGGGGGAAGGAGGGAGGGAGGTGGAATTTGTCTGCATGTGCAAGAAAGCCCAAATTAAGAAAACTTGTGTTTTTTTCTTAAATACATGTATTTAAGGAAGAATTAGCTGAACAATATATGCTCCTGTAAAAAAAAAAGTCAGATGCTGTCACAAAAGTAAATACAGTTGTTCCATATAGAAATGGTCCTCATTGGTATCAATGTTACAACATTGCAAGCGGGCCCGAGTGGCCAAGTGGTCTAAAGTGCTCTCCGTTATGGATCACTGCTATCTCACCTCTGTCTGCGTGGGTTCTCATCACAAGAAACATCGATGAATTATATACTTTTATAACTTTACTATAGGTCTGTTAGAATTATGGATGATGCTGTTTCCAAATACTCTGAATAATTCATCATGTTCACAGTTCATGAGCATTTCTTCAAGAAGGTGTGGAGCATTGTCTTTTTTCTTCACACATCTTGCTTTAACTAATTTATGAAGGGCACATGTGTTATTGAAATCACAACTAATGGTAGGACCAAATGAATTATGTTTCTGAAGTCACCACTAAAGGACAACTTGGGAGGACCAAATCAATTGTGTTTTTGAAGTCACTGCTAAAGGACAACTTGGGAGGACCAAAAGAATGTGTTACTGAAGTCACCACTAAAGGACAACTTGGGAAGACCAAAAGAATTGTGTTATTGAAGTCACCACTAAGGGACAACTTGGGAGGACCAAATGAATTGTGTTTTTGAAGTCACCACTAAAGGACAACTTGGGAGGACCAAATGAATTTGTTGTTGAAGTCACTGCTAAAGGACAACTTGTGAGGACCAAAATAATGTGTTATTGAAGTCACTGCTAAAGGACAAATTGGGAGGACCAACAAAATTGTGTTATTGAAGTCACAGCTAAAGGACATCTTAGAGAATTAGATTATCTGTTGAATTTTTATAAAACCCATTGGTTTTTGTTACATAGGATAAGGCCACAGGATCAGAACAAAACAACACAAACCCAAAACCAACAGATTATCTCTGTTGCACTTTCAACTGAGTTACTATGGCTACCAATGATGGTGAAATGAGTTACCATGGCTACCAATGACAGAGAGTAGGATAATGGATGTAAGACCATAAGCTAGGGAGAGGGCAAGATGGCCACCAGGACAAGTAGTTAGGAACACCTCTCTCAAAATGTTGGTGATATTTACATACTTTGCATTCATCTTTAGACTAGCATCTATGTGAAGTTTTTTTTCTTCAATTTACAGTTTCAGTTCATCTGTGGATTATGTGTCTCTTGCAGAATTTGTAGTTTTGTGGAATTTTTTGAATTTTAAAGTGAGTCTCCTTTCTATTGTTTGTGTAACCAATTTACACCTTTTTGAGAAGACCACCATGCTAATTAAGCTGCACAATTTTACATTACTTGCTCCACAATTTCACTGAGACACTTTAGGATTACAATAAGTGTGCTGAACTCTCTTAACTGACAAAATGATCCAAAGAAAACTGTTCAGTCCACCCTGAATAGTAGTTTTCAGAGTGCAAGGAAGGAAGCCACTAACAAGGTCAGCTACAAGCTCTCAGTCAGAGAATTTGATTGATAATAATGAAGAGGTGAGTAGTGTTGCATTAATCCAGAGGGATCTACTCCAAATCCAGAGGGATCTACTTGAAATAAAAACTGGTATTAATTTATTAGTGACCAGAGAGGAATTAGTGTCTGACATAGTATCCCAGCTGTTTGAGAAATTGAAAGTCGAACTGATGAAGGAAGTGGACAGACAAATTGTTCACAAAACAAAAGAGTTAGAGGAAAAAATTGAATCATTGAACTTTGAAAATAACCAGTTATGAGAAAAATTAGATGACTCGAAGAAAGAAAGTGAAAAGCTAAAAGAAGAAATGAAAAATAATACAGATCGCTCCAAGGAAGCCATGAAGATTGCAAACCACAATGAGCAATACTCAAGAAAAAATAACATAAAAATTTTCAACTTGCCTGGATCACAAAAAGCAAAGTTTGCAGAGATGGTGAAGAATGTCACAGCTCATGATGCAGATGAGAGGGATATTCTCGCAATACGTCGGATCTCTGGGAAGAATGGTGCCCCTAAACCATTAATTGTGAAATTTTGGAATGCAGAATCCAAAGTCACCATCGCCAAGAAGAAAAGGGATTTCAAGAGCAAATTTAATGTAAGAATAGTGGAAGATGTCACTCGACAAAATATGGGTCACATAAATAGATTAACTACCCATCCAAAACTTGAATCTGCCTGGTACTTCAATTGCAGTGTGTATGCAAAAACAAAAGCGGGTAAAAGGTACAAATTTGACCTTTTTGATGACATCAATGAAACACTCAATCACAATCCATAAGCAAAATAATTTTTTCCATATTGATTCTGGACACACTTTGCCACTCTGGACACACATGGACATCATTACGTGAATTATGATATATACAGAACTTTGTACCAAAATGGATGTGCATAGTTTTAATTTCAATTATATATATTCTAAATTAGAAAAGTGACTTTCAGAGAAGGACAAAGCTTGTAATTGGTAAGAATGTATGTATAATCTTGCATCTAAATTTTGAAATATGTGTACAATTGTATTTCAATCTTGAAAAGATGGAGGGTATAATTTTCATGTTGGTCATATATATTTTTTTCATGGGTTTATTTACTAAAACAAATATAATTGTAAATTATAATTTACTAAAACAAATATAATTGTCTTATTTTTCTACTATCCTATACACATATATAGAAAGAACCAACAAATAGAGAACTCAAATGTAATGGCTTTAAACCTTTTAGTAAAGGGAGAAAAATCAATGAACAAAAAGTTATTTTTCAGTCACATTGTATTGATGTTTACAATTAATGATTATACCTACACTCCAGTGTAGAACAGATTTCATGTATTCCTATATTGGGCAACATTATATATGTACCCAGTGGTACATGACACTGTACCACACTTATCAGTTTTTTAAGTATTATGTGGTCGTGCATGTGAGAGTGTATCCCAAGGTGTATGTGAGCGTTTTTCATGATACTGATTTTGTGATGCATAACTATAAAAGCGCTGTGAAAGTTTTATTTAAAACAGAATTTAACAATGGATACCCAGATTAAATTTTGTCAATGAACGTTAGGGGTCTACACAGTTCTGATCTCAAAAGAATAGATATTTTCTGCTGGGTCAAACAAAAGAATGTATCTATTATATGTTTACAGGAGACACATAGTACAGTTGAGACTGAGAAGTATTGGGAGGCTGAATGGGGATATAAGTGTGTTTTTAGCCATAAATCTAGCAGTAGTGCTGGTGTTGCTATCCTGTTTAGAAATAATTTTGAATTTCTTATTCACAGAAACAGAAGTGATTGTCAGGGCAGATACATTCTCTTAGATTTATCAGTTAATGGACAGAGATTTACACTAGTGAATCTATATGGTCATAATGATGATAATGCTGAGTTTTTTAGAAATTTGAAAGAGGATATTATAAATTTTGAAAATTTTCCTGTTATTATTTGTGAATCAACTTGATTTACAGGATCCTTGGAGAACAGTCAGTCCTGACAGTAGAGTATTTACTTGGCATCAGGCAAACCCTGTGAAACAGAGTAGACTGGACTATTTTCTAATCTCTGAGGACATGTTTTCAAATTGTATGGACGCCTCTATTATTCCTGGCTATAAAACAGATCATTCAGCAATAACACTAAAATTGTCTATATCTGCATCACCGAGAGGTCCTGGGTACTGGAAATTCAATTCAAAGCTATTAAAGCAAAATGAATATATTCAATTGGTAAAAAAATGCATAACCAACACAGTAGAAGAATACTATTGCAAAGATGATAAGAAAAACCCACTACAGGTGAAACTAACTTGTAATAATCAATTTTTTTTTGAAATCCTTAAAATGATAATAAGATCAGAATCAATTATGTATTCACAAGCTAAGGCAAAACAGGAGAAACAAAATTTCAGGAAAATGGAAGCTGAAATACATACCTAACATGCTTTAGTGAATCAAAATAATAACCCCACTACGATGAAAGAATTGAACAAAAAACAAGCGGATTTAGAAGAAATGAGGAAGAAAGAGGTGGAAGGTGTAATGTTAAGATCCAAGGCAAGATGGTACAAGTCTGGTGAAAAAAACTCTAAATAAGCCTTCAATAAAACAGTAGAACCTGTCTTGAAAGACCACCCCTTGTGCCAAAAATAATGGTCTCTTAAGACAGGTGGGCTCTCATAATATGTCATAACATTGATATTCTGGTCTCCAAAAACAGGTGGTCACTTACAGCAGTGGTATCTCAAGACAAGTTTTACTGTAATATTCATTGACCTCTGTAAGCCTTCAATCAAATTGGTAATATACATTTTCCTCTGTAAGCCTTCTATCAAACTAGTAATACACATTTTCCTCTGTAAGCCTTCTATCAAACTGGTTATACTCATTTACCTCCGTAAACCTTCAATCAAATAGGATATACTCATTTACCCTTGTAAACCTTCAACCAAACAGGTAACTTACATTTTTCTCTGTAAGCTTTCAATCAAATAGGAAATACAGCAGCAGAGAGGATGAATCGGACATGGATTTCAAACAAAAGTAAGCCTTCTACGGCCAAGTCCATTTAGAGAAGGGGGGGTATATGTCAGTCGTAGACACATGGAGGGTGAATGGGACATGGATTTCAACATGAAAATCGAGAGGAAAATAGATTTTTCCTACAAAAATCAAAAAAATAAAAAAAATAGTCTCCATTTGCCAAATAGAGACTTAGTGATTTAGCATCAAGGGGTGAATCGGACATGAAAAAATAGATTTAACCCAAACATTGGCCAAGTGATTTCGTCGTGAAAATTCGAAATGACTCCATTGGGTTAAAAAAACTCACCCGTTGATTTTATCAAGTCCGATACGATATCGTGTTCGAGGGCTTAGGATGAAAGTTCTTTTAGGACTTCACAAACAGATTAATTTGTAAAACCTCGTCTTGTAAATCAATCAGATTATTAGACTGGTCAGTGAGTTTGAAATTGATTCTGGTTAATGAATTATTATGACATCGCATATAGACTGGATTCACCGGAGACTCAATTATTAGAAATCCTGGAGGAGCTGTTGGTGCAAATAAATACAGAATATATCCTTGTTGGGCTTGATTTGATCGTTCTAAATTTATTTGATAGCTTCCTTCGATAACATCACATACTAAATTCAATGCAATCACCGATGAAATATTCACGTTGAACGGAGCAATATGCCTGCCGCCACCGTCTGGGTCATTATTATGTGTCAGGATAGTTGTTTTCGGTGATGTTGTTTTTTTCCACGTATCATGAATTATTTTAAAACCAATATCGATGGCATCATTGAGAAGTCTATTTTATATGAAATCCATGTCCGATTCACCCTCTCTGGGGTCCTTTTTTTACTGTGATTTAACCTCATCGGGTGCATGTTTTTGTAACCGAGTCTTTAAAAACTCTTCTGGGGTTGGTGTTGGTCTATTTTTTCGTCTGAGATATTTTATTGCGGAACGGTACTGTGGGGAACCACACGCTATACAAATTTGATATTTTCCCCGTACGCCTTTTCCACAACCAAGACAGGGTTTTGGCCCCTCGGGACATCCTTGTTTTGCAATACAATTATGTACCCCACAGAATTCTCCGTAGGAATTTTTTTCCACATCGCTGTGTAGATCCTAAAAACAACCAACGACATTTATTTGTTGCTAATGCCGAATTCACCATTATTACTAATCGTTAATAAACATTCAATTAGACGTTAAAAAGTACATAGTATAATGATTAGTGATTATTCCGATAACAACTTTATTGATATGTTATCGCGTGATAAATCCTATTATGGAGATTTTTCTAATGAATTTTTTCAATCTCCGGAAACTCATCATGATCTTCAAGAATATTACAAAAGGCGTTTAGGACCGTCATGGAGTGTTTGTAGTAAAAAATCCGCAATTGAATTACTCACCGAAGATAGTTATCTACTTCACGGTGTAATCATTCAGCAGATGGGGAAATTTTATGTTTTTGTAGATGATCCGGACATAACAGAATTTCAAGGGTGTTCTGCGGTTAATGAAATTATTCCCCGGGAAAGATTGAGATATCCCTCTATCGACATTGATTCTAAAAACCCATCGTTGGAGGAGTTATTATTGTTTTTCAACGACTTAGTTGACTCTGTCAATGATGTTTTGGTTTTTGAAACCAGTGGTGGTTATCATATTTTATTGAAAACGATTCCGATCGATTTTGATACTCATCGAGCATTGTTGAAGAAAATTGCCACAGACAGACCAACATGGAATGTTGATACACAGGCTGGATTATACAGCATCAAATTACCCAGAACAAGGTCAGCAAAACCAAACAGCATTGATAAACGATTAATTCATCCTGTTGGATTTACTAGCAGTTTACTATCTTGTCCTGTTGCTATACAACCGTATTACAAAAAACGCACTGACGACGATGATATTTTTGAAGAACTCGATGATGATAATCTCACTAGTGAACAAATGCAACAGATTTCAACAGCGCTAACTGGACAATCAAATCAAATCACTGGAATTACAAATCAAACCAGCAATATGATCTCACTGGGTAGGGTTTCAGGATCATTTTGTAATATTTGCCAACGACGACATGGATACAATGAGAATGGTGGATACAATGAGGGTAAAGCCATTGATGCATTTGTGTGTGTGTATTCAGATCGATTTGTGATTGGTTGTTTTCGTGCAAAGGAAAAAATAACAATACTAGCGCAAGAAAGTAACTCAAACGAGGATAAATACCAAAAGTACTTAAAATCATATCATTATCGCCGAGGAGACCACAGTGGGGAATTCCCCATAAGGGTTCCAGATTAAACTTACTGTGAGGCTCCTGTTCATGAAAACAGCCAGGGTTGTAAAATCATTTTCAACGAAGACTACATAGACGGTTCTGCTTGTGGGATGGTAAAGTCAAAATCGGCATGGAAATCAATACGAAATGATCAATCTGTGCTCTATTTGTCATACAGAAAAACATTTACGAATAAAACCCGTGCTGATTATAATCTTGAGTCATACAATGATATTTATGGTAGTATTGCATTTGATGAGCACAGCCATAGAAAAGTTATCTCACAAATAGAATCTATTGTGCGAGTGAGGGGAATTCCAGATGTAATTATAGTTGATGAATGGCATGGAATTCTACGACAGATGCAGTCATCGAAAAATAGTAAAACGATCTGGGGGAAGTTTGTTGGGTTGGTAACAACTGCAAAGCGAGTTATATTGTGTTAGATGCAGATGCAAACAATGATGATTTGGTGTTATTCTGGGACAAATTAAGACGACATGATATGAAATTCATTATTAATGATTTTAAGATCGATCATGGTAAGAAGTTTATTGTTGAACAGTCTCATCATGACAATTACGTTAAATTGTTAGAAACACTTGAGGAGGGAAAACGCGTTGTTGTATTCACGCACAATAAACGACGAGGTGATTACTCAGTAGAGAGTTTAGCAAAACAATTACAGCATCAAGGATATCGTGTGAAATACTATCATGCTGATACTAGTCTTGTTGAGAAACAAAGAGATTTCTCGGACAATAAGACGGCATTTGACAACATTGATGTCTTTATAAGTAATAATACAGTTGAGGCTGGAATTTCTATTGAGGATGAACGATTTCAACATCAATTTGTATTCTCGGAACAATTAGGATCAGTTGAAGCAACCAAGCAGGCTCTTCATCGGTTCAGAAATGTACGGGAAATTCAATACTCGGCGAATTATCGGAATAAGATCTGTGAGTTACCGTTAACTCGCGATGATATCAACTAGGCTATAAAGTCACATGAAAGAAAACTGTCCAAGAATGACTTGTTATTTCGAGCCCCAAATTTCGATGATATCAATACTAGTTATGGCTACGCGTTTATCAGTGCTATCATCGATGAGAATAATTCACGGTGTTATTTCACACAGCGGTTAATCACGATGATGAAGAATACAGGATATGAAATCGTTCAGATGCTTCCGGACGAGTATGAATTATGGCTCAAACGACGGAATGAAAAAGAAAAAATATCAGACAAGGAGATTAAAGACAGTCCGGTTGTGGATGATTTTTTGAAGAGTTCTATCGGAGAAAGGATTGCTGCATCAAATATAGCATCGTCAACAACAACAAAGTATTATGGGTATGATGCTGAAGAACAGTTAGAACTGTACTGCAAGAAATTGAAATATCTGAATCATGTATTTCAAACTGATGTGAGTAAATTGGACACAAACACGATTGGACATCTTGATAAAAATGCTAATAGATTACAGAGATATCAACGGGTTCTTGTTGATAAACACAATCAAGGAAATGCGGTAACAACTACACCATGCCGATCTGATAAAATCAATCCACAACAACAACTCGAAATTGTCAGAAGTATCCTTGAGGTATTAAAACTTCCTGATATCATTGAGGATGATTTATCAGTGAAAAGTGTTCCTGTGGACCGCGTTGAATTAATCAAGAATATCAATAACATGTTAAAAAACCCGGACCAACTCGATAAATATCAGATGTTACTAAAACACTTCAATGAGATATTTCCTGATGTGAAATTCTTTAGAAAGGGCAATTTAACACTGAAACATATTATCGAAAAAATTAAATTGATTTATAAAGGGTTTGGGGGGAGATTACAATCCGATGATAAAAGACATGCTGGACGATCGAATTACACGTTATATTATCCTGAATGGCCTAAATCGGACTTTATAGATGATTCGATATGGCTCAATGAAACTGTTGATGATGTAGGATTCGCTGGTAAAGACATTATTGCGACGGATACACACACTACAATTTTGAAATTTCATGTTTGGACCGTTAATGGATGGTTTTCTCGATATGATATATCAGATTGATCAATGGAAAAGTGGAGAAAGTGTGGAATTAATTATTTTATATACAATTTCCACACTTTCTCCATCGATGGTAGAAGCTGTTTTATGATGAAATAACACTTCCATGACCGTGTTAAAAATCATCCGACATGTCATTGATGTCAACAAAATGGAGAAAGTGTGGAATTAATTATTTTATATACAATTTCCACACTTTCTCCATCAATGGTAGAAGCTCTTTTATGATGAAATAACACTTCCATGACCGTGTTAAAAATCATCTATGACATGTCTCACGATGAAAAAATGTTTGGTATTTATGATCAATGATGATTTTTCGGATACACATTTCCCCTGATTGTCCCGTTGGGTGACTTTATCTCAACGTCGTCGTATTTTATCAACGATGGGTTATTTTTTATTTTGGCACCTTCGATTTCTTCGTCAGTGAGTGGTCACGTGGTAATGATCTCGATCACACAATCCCATTATTCTGATATCTAATTAAATAACAGCCTTAATTATAATGTCGCAGTTTGAGGCTGCACTTAATAATTATCGTCGCAGTTATCCTCAATTATCAGTTCGTGATAAAATCACAGGCACCGGTCGAAGAATAATAACGGAAAAAGGTCCTGATGGAATCACTCACAAATGTGTTATCCATGAAAATAGGGACTCAGAGGCGTGTTTTTGTCTCTCCAGAAAATATCAACAAAAAATTTTGGCTTCCATTAGTTTATGTCAAACGCAAATTGCAGTCCAATAATTGCAATACAATTAAATAAATGATTAATTATTAAAAATGACCTATCTGAAATGCAGTATCGATCATTTACCAGAAATTATTCAGGGACAACTATCAATAAATCCTTGTTCAGCTGTGAAAGTAAAATATAACGGAAAATTTAGAACAACACAAAAATCACCAGGAGGAGGGAAATTTGTAACTAAAATGATTGAGAACCGATCTGAAAATGCACGGATACGGTTACAAGAAAAACGTATCAACAGAATGATTCAAAATGGAACCCCCGAAGAAGAAATTATCGCGGAAATGGATCGTCTGGGACTATCTTTCGAAAGTGATAATTAATAAAAATCACCCTGACCCAAATTTTTTCAGAGTCTGTTCTTGTAGTTCATTAAATTCTTGTTCTGCAATTATTTTTTCACGATTAAATTTTTCACGATCAATTTTTTCATGATGAAAATTTTCATTGGAGGGTTCTATTTGTCATTTTGCAAGCACTTCTTCGACTTCATTAAAAAATTCACGGTCCTGTTCAGGGAAATGCATCTTCCATGAATCATCACGTTTTAGTTTTCGTTTTCGTTTGGTGACTCTGTCACTGGTGACTTTATCATTGTTAATGACTCTGTCATTGATGACTCTGTCATTAGTGTTAGTGACTTTATCACTGTTGATGACTCTGTCATTGTTAGTGACTTTATTACTGTTGATGGCTTTGCCATTGATGGCTTTGCCATTAGTGGTGCAGTTTTCTGGTACCACCCGAGAATAAATTGTATTTATTTCAACAGCAATAGAATTATACTCTGATAACAAAGAATTGTATTTGTTAGTCAGTGACGAATACTCTTCAGTGAGGGATTTTAAATCACATCGTACATCATTGAGTTCAGTCTTTAATCGGTCATGTTCCCGAACTACATCATTACGACGTTGCTGTGAAATATCTAACTGATATTGTAAGTCTGTTACAGAATCATTGTTATTAATCAACGTAGATAGTTTCCCCCGTAATGATTTGTTTTCATTGGTTAAATTGGATAATTGCTGTTGTAAATGACGAATTGTTTCCTTAGCGACAATGTTATCACTGACAACATCAACATGTTGTGTTTTACCGTCTAGAAAATCTGTTATTTCTTCATCGATGCTATTATCAATAATTCTCTCAACTGGAATACTATTTTCAACTTCATCAGATTTTCATATTTTGTAGATGCGTTGATAACTGATTTTATACTCAACAGCGATTTCTGATAACGGTACAATATTTTTTTAGGCTTTTATAGCGGTAATATCATCATGTGTTAGTAATCTACGATGAGGCATTTATAACAATAGGAAATATTTTTCAACAACAACAATAACAACTACAACAACAACAATAACAACTACAACAACAACAGCAATGTGGCATTCCAGTGAAAGACACTCATGGCACAAAAAACAGTGAATAGACAGACGGTTCAGATTGATCAAAATAGAATGGAGAAAGTGTGGTATTAATTATTTTATATACAATTTCCACACTTTCTCCATCAATGATAGAAGCTATTATAGGATGAAATAACACTTCCCTCAAACCTGAACGAAGGTGTCTCACAATGAAATAATACTTCCCACCGTTGTTAAAATCAGTGAATAAAAAACTATTTCACACACACTGAATGAAATCCTAACAGCTTTTCTCTATGGAAAATCCAATGCAAAATCGACTACTTAACCCTACGAGGGTTTTTATGAAAAATCAGTGAAAAATGACCAAAAATCACTGAAAACAAGCAAAAATCATCAAAAATTGGCTAAAAATCAATGAAAATCAATCCTAACAGCTTTTCCCTATGGAAAATCCCATGCAAAATTGACTACTTGACCCGACTGAAAACCATCAAAATGACACAAAATGACACAAAATGGCATTAAAAACCATCAAAATGGCATAAAAAACCACCAAAATGACATAAAAAAAACCACCAAATGGCATGAACTGAATAAAAAATAAAAAATATTTCATAGCAATAAAAAATATTTCATACTGAATAAAAAATATTTCATTGACTCAATTGCAACAATCAATAATTGTATCACAATCATTCATCTTATAAGCCTCAGATGGTGAATTCACAACTGTAACACAATATCATCTCAATTATTAAATATAACAGCATTGAGATTTTTTCAAAATAATTAATTTTTCTGCATCAAAAATATATCATCACTTTTTTGTTGTTGTTGTTATTGTCAAAATTGCTTTAGTAAGTATTAACAGTTGAGTAATACAATAACAACAACAACAAAAAAGTGATGATTGCATGAAACATGCACCCGATGAGGTCAAATCACAGTAAAAAAAGGACCCCAGAGAGAGTGAATCGGACATGGATTTCATATAAAATAGACTTCTCAATGATGCCATCAATATTGGTTTTAAAATAATTCATGATACGTGGAAAAAAACAACATCACCGAAAACAACTATCCTCAAACACAATAATGACCCAGACGGTGGCGGCAGGCATATTGCTCCGTTCAACGTGAATATTTCATCGGTGATTGCATTGAATTTAGTATGTGATGTTATCGAAGGGAGTTATCAAATAAATTTAGAACGATCAAATCAAGCCCAACAAGGATATATTCTGCATTCATTTGCACCAACAGCTCCTCCAGGATTTCTATTAATTGAGTCTCCGGTGAATCCAGTCTATATGCGATGTCATAATAATTCATTAACCAGAATCAATTTTAAACTCACTGACCAGTCTAATAATCTGATTGATTTACAAGACGAGGTTTTACAAATTAGTCTGTTTGTGAAGTCCTATAAGGACTTTCATCCTAAGCCCTCGAACACGATATCGTATCGGACTTGATAAAATCAACGGGTGAGTTTTTTTTAACCCAATGGAGAAATTTCGAATTTTCACGACGAAATCACTTGGCCAATGTTTGGGTTAAATCGATTTTTTCATGTCCGATTCACCCCTTGATGCTAAATCACTAATTCTCTATTTGGCAAATGAAGACTATTTTTTTTTTTTTTTTTTTTTTTTGGATTTTCGTAGGAAAAATCGATTTTCCTCTCGATTTTCATGTTGAAATCCATGTCCCATTCACCCTCCATGTGTCTACGACTGACATATACCCCCCCTTCTCTAAATGGACTTGGTCGTAGAAGGCTTACTTTCGTTTGAAATCCATGTCCGATTCACCCTCTCTGCTGCTAATACTCATTTACTACTGTAAGCCTTCTATCAAACTAGTAATACTCATTTACCTCTGAAAGCCTTCTATCAACTACTTTGTACACACTAGATGCACTTCACTACATTGTACACACTAGATGCACTTCACTACATTGTACACACTAGATGCACTTCACTACATTGTACACACTAGATGCACTTCACTACATTGTACACACTAGATGCACTTGACTATTTTGTACACACTAGATGCACTTAACTACTTTGTACACACTAGATGTACTTCACTACTTTGTACACAGTAGATACACTCACTACTTTGTGCACACTTGACATACTTCACTTCTTTGTACACTACAGATGCAGTTCAGTACTCTGTACACACTAGATGCACTTCACTACTTTGTACACACTAGAACACACTTCACTACTTTCTACACAGTAGACAAACTTCACTACTTTGTACACAATATATGCTTTTCACTAATTTGTACACACTAGACATACTTCACCACTATGTACACACTAAACACACTTCACTACTTTGAACGCACTAGATGCACTTCACTACTTTGTATACACTAGATACACTCACTACTTTGTGCATTGATGCCAACACTGACATTATTTATAATTTTGCATCCTGCACATACCAGTCAACTTTTCAAAGGACTAGCCCTCAGACGTAGTTGACCATTGATTAGCAAATGAACGATGCCCTATTTTGTTGTAACTACATAATAATTCTCAAGCTACATGTACCGTATTTGTGGCAACTTATTTTGCCACATTTTATATCCAGTTTTATTCTCAACTCGAAAGACATTTAACACTGTTTACTAAATAGCATCTTCATTCTAAAATCCACAATTATATGTGGAACTTCAAATATTTTTGGAGCAATTATCACACATTGCTGAATTTTTAAATCTTGACTGATTTGAAATTTTGCCCAAACTACTCTGCACATTGGTGACAGACATCATACAAGAATCATTAAAACCTCCAACAGTTTTTGAGTTTGCTTTGAGATCTGAACAATCATAAAATTTGACGCCATGTGTTTCTACATTGCACCATATAGGATGAGACTCTTTTGAAGAAAATGCATATATTGTGAGCCTCAAAAAAATTACTGGAAATTTATCAAAATATCTGTTACACTATGCATGTAATCGAAATTGTGGTATTCTTTTCCAGAATCATCATCTATATAGTTTAGCCTCTACCAGAAGAAGTTATCCAAATGATGTTGTTGTTACCTAATTTATCTACAAGAAATTAACGATCAATAGTATACTACATGTAAGTAAAGTTAAATATTCCTACCTCTTACACTGATGTTTTTCACACATGTAGCATTATTATCAGAAAAGTCGGTGGCTGTGACAACCAGTACTGTTGATACAGATATGACATCCCTATCCCGAATAGCTTTGTTGTATGTGACCTGCTTGATTCCTCCAGAATTGTCAGTCACATTAAACGACTTCCTAAACACAACTTGTTCCATTACATCTACATAGATATCTTCATTACAGTCTATGAATGTTGGTGGTGTGATGTCTGAAAGAAAAAACATACAAGCAATCAAAATAGTGTAATGTAGAATGGCACCTGAGTAAGCTAGAATATATCCATGTCACAGATTACCAAATTTCTTTGTCTGGAATACAGACAATTAAAAAGTTTAGAAGCATACCAATAAGCTAGAATATATCCACCCAATAGATTACCAAATTTCTATGTCTGGAATACAGACAATTACAAAGTGTAATTTACAATACTACCAGTAGGCTAGAATATATCCATGCCATATATTACCAAATTTCTATGTAACCATGTGCTATAACAGTAAGAAAATAACCACTCTGTTTGATGTGTATTGTTATTCTTCATCTTCAAATCTGATATAATTAAGCTACTAAATGAAAATCGTAATCTTTAATTTACTTCACATTAATGGCAACACACAAATATATACATTGACAGTATGTAAACTCATATAAATGTGGTTCAAATACACGTCTTACAGAATTTTCAAATTAGTACTATTTTAAAATGTCATCAGGATGCATATTTTTTGTCCTAATGCTCTCAATGACCATCGAATCCTGCCTACTTCAAGTAAACCACATACAGCCTCATCAGGTAGACAGCAACATAGAGATGATATGACCATCATATCCTGCCTACTTTAAGGAAACAGTATACAGCCTTAACAGGTAGACAGCAACTGAGAGATATGACCATCAAATCCTGTCTACTTCTAGTAAACCACATACAGCCTTATCAGGTAGACAGCAACATAGAGATATGCCCACTCAATCCTGCCTACTTCAAGTAAAAAGCTTACATCCTTACAAGGTAGACAGCAACTGAGAGATGATATGACCATTCAATCCTGCCTACTTCCTTGCCAGGTAGATAGCAACTGAGAGACATTAGTTACTTTCAAGTCAAAATAAATGGATAGAAAGTATACAAGGAACAGTTAAATTTCTTTTTTAAACATTACCTTTACAAACTGGTCTACTGCTTGTGTTCCAATTAGCATTGCCACTGATATTATTATATACACACTCTATTGGATCTAGAGGGTCAGGCTGAAACCCAATTCTGGTGCAGGTGTAGAAAACCTTCTGGCCAATCTCGTAACTGGTTGCATTCTGCACACTACCTCCTGGGGTTCCTGGGTCAGTACAAGTTTTACCTGTAAAAGAATTATATACATATTTTTATAGTGTAACATTTATACCCCCACTTCACACCATTACCTGTGTCTCAAAAGTACCTAAATGTATGTTAATTTTTTAAAATACAAATTAGTATAAATTCTGTTATGATCATCTAAAGATGCAAAAACAAACCAGTCTACAAATTAAATTTCACTATCTAAGTAGTTTTGCTTAAAATGACCTAAAAAGGGTCTCATAAAGAAATTTGAATCCAAGAAGTTAAAAATACATTAAGATGAGCACCACGAATGGTACACCATCTATCTCTCCATGTAGAAATGTGTAGAACATGTTTTTCTTCTTTGTCACAGTGACCTGACCTTTGATATTTTGATCCCCAAATCAATACTCCTTCCTTACACCCAGTGCAATACATCAACAAAATTTGGCCTATGTCTGTGATAGAGAACTAATGTTGTTGTGCAGTAACCATTATAATTCTTTCAGTCACAGTTACCTTGACTACAGACTTTCTTATCCCCAAAATAACAGGATTTTTCATTACACAAAATGTAAGGAATCCACAAAATTTGGTTCACGTATATGACCTAGACCCATGACCTTTTGATCCCCAAAAATGACAAAGTTTATCCATTCACAAGGGCATGCCATCCACATTTTGTAAACTAAAGCATATATGTGAACCTTCCAGACTGAGCGGTTTTCTTTCCACTGACTGAAATCACCCACATATTCAAAAGTATTGATATAAAAATTGCAGAACATATTTTTTTTGTCTAGCCTTTTTCACAACATGCTTCCATCATAGTATATTTTCAGTAGACTTCCTGTGATCACATGAGTGTTAGCATGGCACATGAATTGCATGAGTGTTAGCATGGAACATTAATTGCATGAGTGTTGTTAGCATGGCACATTAATTGCATGAGTGTGATCATTGCACATTAATTGCACGAGTGTTAACATGGCACATGAATTGCATGAGTGTTAGCATGGCACATTAATTGCATAAGTGTTAGCATGGCAATTAATTGCAAGAGTGTGAGCATGACTTATTAATTACACGAGTGTGAGCATGGTACATTAATTGCAAGAGCCTATAATTAATCACTGCTTTATACTATGTGTGATCAAAAGCAATTTGGGAAGGTTCAAAGATCCTAATGAAATTTGGTTGGATTAGACTTTTGGATTTAGAGTGACATAAAACTGGCTGTTTATGTTATCAGTATTTTTTATATCTATAAGTGTGCATGATCACATAATACTAAAATGACAAAATATAAACAACATAAATATCATATAAAATTCAATAATGGATGGAAACAGAATTTCAGTAGTTGGTAACAAGTTCAAAGAGTCACTGGGGGAAGCAGGCACGTCATAGAATAAATTGTCTCATGAACATTAGTAATGATGCCAAGTATTATGAGAGTGCATCAAAAAGTTAAGAAAATAAAAGCAAACTAAATACTGCCAAAACTTAAAGACATATTTTCTTTAACTATGATCATGGAAAGTAAAGATACGATGTGCCCCAAGTAAGCATCCTCTACAAATCTCACCCAAGTATACATATACTTGGGTAAGATTTGTAGAGGATGCTATACAATGCTCATCCAAGTAAGCATACTGTACAATTCTCATCCAAGTAAGCACACTGTACAATTATCATCCAAGTAAGCACACTGTACACTTCTCATCCAAGTAAGCATACTGTACAATTCTCATCCAAGTAAGCATACTGTACAATTCTCATCCAAGTAAGCACACTGTACAATTCTCATCCAAGTAAGCATACAGTACAATTCTCATCCAAGTAAGCACACTGTACACTTCTCATCCAAGTAAGCATACTGTACAATTCTCATCCAAGTAAGCACACTAATAATAATAATAATAATAATGACTTTATTTAAAGAGGGTAACACAATTAGCTAAGAACTAATCTACCTTGAGGCCCTCATACAAGGAATTTATTTAATTCAACAGCATCTCAGAAGCCACTGGATATATTGGGTTTGGAAGATGGAAATAGAGTGGGCATTTCTAATCTCAACTGGAATACTATTCCAGAGCAAAGTTCCAGAGTATTGGAAACTTTTCTTGAATAATTCCTTATTTGGTTTGGGAATTTTACACTGTTTTGTAGATATTGATCGCAGGTTGGGTGTATTACCAGGTAGCCTATACTGGAATAGGGATTGTAAATATTCAGGAGCACTATTATTGGATATCCTGTGCATTAATTTGGCTTTTCTTAAACATATTCGGTCTTTAATAGGTAATATTTTTAACTTACCAGCTAAATTTTCCTTGCTTTCTTTCTGGTTTGATATTAGCCTTAATGCTCTTTTCTGAATTTTTTCCAACTTTGATATGTTTTTATCATTTGAATTACCCCATACTGTATTACAGTAGTCAAAATACGGTTGTATGTAACTGTTATAAAATAATTTTCTGTGCCTTTCAGGGAGAAAATGTCTTATCCTACTGAAAAGCCATAAACTTGAATTGACCTTTTTACTGATATGTTTGATATGATCAGTCCATGATAGATTATTATCTACCAAAACACCAAGTAGTCTGTCGTGACAGACCATTTGCAAATTTTTATCCTTCCATGTTAGACATAGTTCATTGCTATCAAGATTTTTCCATTTTTCCTTGTCGAGATAAGTAATATTTTAGTTTTACCAGTATTTACTACCATGCCATTGCCTGTGCACCAGTTTTCCAGCTTGTTTAATGCATTCTGTAAAGAAATTTTGAGTTCATGCTTTGTGTTTTGGATGTCTGATAATGTTGTGTCATCTGCATAGAGATCTGTAGATGATATCGAGTCTCTTAGTAAAAGTGGTAGGTAGTTAATAAATAAAATAAATAGTAATGGACCTAGAATTGAGCCTTGTGGCACTCCATATCTAACTGTTTCAGGTTCGGACAGAACGTTATTTATATAAACATGTTGTGTTCTCTCACTTAAGTATGAAGTAAACCATCTAACTGTTTTTTCATCGCAGTGATAGATTTTTGGTTTCTTCAAAAGGATTTCATGATCCACCATGTCAAACGCTTTCCTGAAATCTACAAATACAGATCCTATTATTTTACCTTGATCAAGTGCTTGAAGCCATTTATCAGTTAGGGAGATCAAGGCAGTCTCACATGAATGTTTCTGTCTAAAGCCTGATTGATTAGGGTCTAACAGCAAGTGTTTGGTTAACTATGACATGAATGAGTCATGGACATGTTTTTCAATCAATTTTGACAAGTTTGGTAGTATTGAGATTGGTCGGTAGTTATCAGCATCATTCTTAGATCCAGATTTGTGAATAGGAGTTACTTTTGCAGTTTTCCATATTTTGGGGACAGATGAGGTTGTAATACTTAAACTGATTATGAATGTTATGCTATCTAAAATAGCTGAGGCAGAAGATTTAATGAGTCTTGGACCAATCTGATCAAGTCCTGTAGCTTTCTTGGTATCAAGTTCACTGAGACATTTTTTAACAAAGTTTTTTGATACTGGTGGGATAGAGAAACATACTTCCTTAGAGATTTTGCTGCTGCAAAACTATTTCAGTTCATTAAAGTTGTTTTCTATCACTGGTTCTTTTAACTTTGTGGAGATACTGGTGAAAAAATCATTGAAAACATTTGCAATGTCAGTTTCATCAGTGACTATGGTGTCATTTACCAGAAGTGAGTAATTTGTACAATTCTCATCCAAGTAAGCATACTATACAATTCTCATCCAAGTAAGCATACTGTTGTTGTTGTTGTTGTAGGGTTTAACGCCATTTTTAAACACATGATAGGCTATACATGGCGGCCATTATTACTGGTGGAGGAAGAACCCGGGAAAACCCACGTTAAGAACCACAGACCTACAAGAAGCTACTGGCAAGCTTTCTCACATAATTACATTAGCCGAATCTTAGACTTGAACCCACACAGACAGAGGTGAGAGGGCAGTGATCCATAACGGAGAGTGCTTTAGACCACTCGGCCACTCGGGGACCCAGTAAGCATACTGTACAATTCTCTTCCAAGTATGCATACTGTACAATGTACAATTCTCATCCAAGTAAGCACACTGTACAATTCTCATCCAAGCTGTAGAATGATTTATCCTAGCTTCATAAATCAATCATTCCAAGAAGGATGTGAATGTGGATTTAGACAATATATCCAAATCAACAGTGTCAACAAAAACCTTAACTGTTAACAATGAAACCACTGACACTGCTGAACAGTGAGGACAATGTCTCATTTCCCACTAAGAACTACAGATTTTGAAAATTCAGAAACTGTTGCAATAGCTTAAAAAATGAATCAGATCATAGAAAACATGGATAAAAATAAGCAAGCAATGTTTAATTTATCTGGGCTAAGTGGATTTTCCACAATAATGGTAACAAGATTTTTGTGGCAGACATATACTCTGATACAAGCAGTGGAAGCACAAAAGTCAAATAAATATTGCTGACTTTTTGAAAACGTATAATGGATATAGATGTTCAGAACATTTAACATTAGTTTAGTAAAATTTCTGGTTAATTAAAAATAATTGTACATGCTGCATGCATAGTGCCACCACACAATACTTTGAAATCATTAGACCATGTTTTGAATACACAATACTTTGAAATCATTAGACCATGCTTTGAATAAGCAATACTTTGAAATTATTGAAACAATCTTTGCATATACAATACTTTGACATCATTAGACCATGCTTTGAATACACAATACTTTGTCATCATTAGACCATGCATTGAATACACAATACATTGAAATCATTAGACCATGCATTGAATACACAATACTTTGACATCATTAGACCATGCTTTGAATACGCAATACTTTGACATCATTAATTGGACCATGCTTTGAATACACAATAGTCTGACATCATTAGACCATGCTTTGAACACACAATACTTTGACATCATTAGATCATGCTTTAAATACATAATACTTTGACATCATTAGACCATGCTTTGAATACACAATACTTTGACATCATTAGACCATGCATTGAATACACAATACTTTCAAATCTTTAGACCATGCATTGAATACACAATACTTTCAAATCTTTAGACCATGCTTTGAATACACAATGCTTTCAAATCCTTAGACAAAGATATGACCACACAATACTTTCAAATCATTAGATCATGTATTGAGCTACCGTATATACTCGCGTATAAGCCCGTTCGCGTATAAGCCGACCCCCCCAAACTGAATTGGTAAAAGTGGTATAAAGTGCATGACCCGCGTATAAGCCGACTCATAATTTTTATACAAACGGTACATCACAAGATGCTCAAAGTGAGTTCTGAATACATTTATTTAGGTAAATCACATTATTAAATAAAAGTAAGAAATCTAGTTTATATGTTGAAATAAAAACAATTCTGAAGTGTTAAGTCTTAATGGAAATTTAATTAATCCTCATTCTAAATCATGAATTATAAAAGTTCGATCACTTTTAGAATCCTTCAAAATCGGGCTCTGTATCAGACTCGCCAAACAGTTCACGAAACTCAGCTTCTGTTACAGGCGTGCTTTTATATATATCGTCCCCCTGTACTTACTTCTCGTTCACAACAAATTCGCATGCTGCAGCACAGGTGTTATTTGCTTCTGCATATTCAGTAACTTTCAGTTTGAATGCTGCATCGCGATCAGAAGCAGAACGCTTTCTTTTACTTCCAACACTATTCGATTCAATTGAATATAAACTTCTAGAGACATTAAACTGAAATAATTTCTTTCAGTATTAGTATACTATTTATATACCTTATCCTGTAATTATTTCTATGTGTGGTTGGTTTTCAATTTGTATTTGATAATTATTTATCATTGTTATTTGTGTTGTGTTTTTTAAACTATGGGTAGTGTGATTCAATTGATCAAACTATGATTGGTTTCAGCGTGGACATTATTCAAGTATTGTGACAGTTTATAACTTTGAGCAGAAACCATGTCCACTACCATATCTCATTAAACAATACATCTGAGAGTTGGAATCTATTAGTTAAGTCATTGGCATTGTGCAACAAAACAAACCTATTATCCCCGAGGCATTTACCACAGATTAAGTATATGGTAGCTATTGTACAACAATCTTCCGCTAAAAAACCACTCTGCTTTACAAACAACTAAACAATAGTTGTATCTAAACTGTGGCTCCCGATTACTTCTAAAACACCTGTCAAAGAAATCCAACAAATTATTTGTTTTACAATTATTCATGCTGACATGTATATTGCACTGTTATTTACCGTTCCTAAGCGTGCGCGCAACAAACCCCTATGGAGCCTCTCGCTATCGTTTCTTGAAGACTGTCATACACGTATTTCAACTCTCGATCAAAATGTTTGTCGTATATCCCTTCAGGATCGTAATTCTTTTATTTCTTTTTACATAGATTCTTTTCATATTTACACTGAAATAGGCTAGCGTGCATTTCTATGAAACCGTAGAGTTTAATTATTACTGATTAGCTGAGGGTTAAATACTTGACCAGAGATTAATATGGCGGTTCTTTTGGAAAATACATGTATTTCCGTAGTTCAAATAACACGTATGGCTGTATACCTTCAGTATCGTAATTCTTTTATTTTTTTACGTAGATTCTTTTCAGATTTACACTGAAATAATGTTTAATGATTACTGATTAGCTGAGGGTTAAATACTTGAATAGAGATTACTAATATGGCGGTTCTTTTGGAAAATACACGTATTTGCGTGGTTCAAATAACACGTATGGCTGTATTTTCTGGTGGATGGACATCTGTCAAATAGACGTCAAGTACGTTAAAACATGTTTTTCATTCATTATCCTACCACTTATGTTAGAAAAAAAATATTTGTTTTACTTCATGACAGGACAAATCTTATTAGATTTAGTAATTAGGCATGTGATCTCATATTCGGCGATCGACGGAAACAATAAATATTGGAAATCGAGGGGAATAAATTTCAGATGTGGAACTTGACCCGCAGATAAGCCGACCCCCCTTCTTCCAGGCTTTATTTTTGTCCTAAATTTCTCAGCTTATACGCGAGTATATACGGTATGTCATTACCGCCAAACTCTTAAACTGTCAACAGATGTACAACTTTGAAAAATAATAAAATTTCCACTTATGACCAAAGTATTTTGTTTATCACCAACAATGTTTTGTAGTTAAGTTACAGAAAATCTAAACTTTCAACATATAAATGACAAAAATAGTGTTTTGATATGACCCATGGATGCCTGTGACAAGATTTCCTCATTTTTCATGCAGTATGAATTGTCAAAAATATGTCATCAACAATACAATGTAACAATCCCTTACATAAAAATGAAAATATCTGTTTTGTCAAACAATCAATGACTTTTGTTTAGAAGAGAAAAATTTAATTAGCTCATTCCATCAGTGTGAAAGGTTTTGTTAGGTCACTGTTGCAAGAAAAGTTTACTCACATGCAGAGTGACTGGCAAAACAGGTTTATGTACACACATATAAATGAGAAATGAACAAATCTCAACACACAGACACACACACAAACACACACATAATATAATAATAATTAAAGACTTTGTATAGCAACTAATCTTTAGAAACTCTAAGCATTCTACACCATCTATAACAATATGACTACAGAAACAAAAAACAAAACAAACACCATGAAATTAGAAAACATAAAATCATACTGAAAATATTTAAGCTAGGAAACATTATTAGGTCTTTAAGTTTGTTCTTGCAGTTGAAAAAGGTGAGTTTTAAGAATTCTCTTAAAAGGGATCACTATGTCTTTGTGTTGTTGAATTTCAATGGGCAATTCAGTCCATGTTGCTGAGCCATGGTATGCAAAAGAATGTGGTCCAAATGACTTTGTTTTCATAGTTGTAATAATGAGTATACGATTGTCTGTAGAGGAGTGTAAGTATCTTGCTGGTGTGTACACATGGGTGAGGCGAGATAGGTATGCTGGACTGGAGTCCATCAGTAAAATGTAGCACAGAGAACAAATTTTGTGTTTGATTCTGGATCGAATGGATAGCCATTGTAAGGTACAGAGCAGCGGGGAGGTGTGCTCTGATAGTGGTACTCTAAAGATGATCCGAGCAGCTGTGTTCTGAACTTCTTGAAGTTTCTGGAGTAGATATAGAGATGAACCAGACACAATTGAGTTACAGTAGTCTTGAAAGTAATAATGAACACAAATGTTTAGTGGCATCAACTGAAAGATACTTGCAAATGGTACTGATGCATCTCAGTTAAAGATATGCAGCCTTGGATATGTTCATGACATGTTGGTGCAATGTGAGAGTACTGTTCAGAGCAACACCTAGGTTTCATACTGACTGTGTGAATTTAATGTTGGTGTTGCTTCTATTTATTGCTTAAAGTAAAGGATATGAATGAGAAAGTCTTTGTGTTGTGATCAGAATGGTCTCAGTTTTATCATCATTTATCTGCAACTTGTTACATGTCATCCATGATTTCACATCAGAAATGCACCTCTCTACTCAGTGGATGGTAGCATCAAAGCATTGGGTGACTAGACTTGTATATTTGAGCATCATCAGCATACAGTTGGTGAGACACTGGGTGATGATCTATGACACTTGAGAGCGGCAGAGTGTATAGAATGAAGAAAACAGGGCCAAGAACAGACCCCTGTGAAACACCACAACATAGATCAACTGCGCTGGAATGTATTCCATTTGCAGACACAATAACTGTCATGTTGACTAAGTAGGACTTGAACCAAGGCTGTATTGTGAATGCCAAATATATGCTGGAGATGGTGAAGTAATATATCATAGTATATTGTGTCAAATGCTGCAGACAAATCAAGGAGGGTGATGACTGAAATCTTTCCACTATCCAAAGCAGAGAGAATGTCATTAAATACTTTCAGAAAAGTAGTTTCAGCACTGTCACAAGGGAGATATGTAGACTCTACATTGCTAAAAAGACTGTTTGAATTCAAATGAGATACAAGTTTGGTTAGAACATTGATTACTTTAATGACCACTCCATTGTTTGCAATAAACAATGATGTATCAATTGTGCATTTGCAAAGTTTTCAGTAATGTAAACCAGTAGTTAACAGCATTGTGTATGTCAGTAAATATGAGTTTTAGATTTATTCAAAACAAATACATTTTATATGACACATTAACATTTTCATTTCCTCTTCCAGATGAGAGTTAATTTTCGTTTACACACAAAACATGATCGCAAATAAACATAGCCAGCTTTAGAATAGACTTTATCTTACATAAACTATAAGGGAAATGTTAATAGTGTTGAAGTAAAGTTAAGAATGACGGGAATATGCAAACACATGTATACAGGTCTTGTATATGTACTTTGAGAGTGGGAGTTAAACAGTGACTTGTGCAAGCTTTATCAGATTCTTAACTTGGTGTATATGTGTAGCTTAAGTTGTAAGATCATGTTTAGTGTGCATGACTAATGGATTTTGAATACTTATAATGACCTACTGGTCCTTATTGGCATCAGTTGTTAAGGACAACCAAAGTGAATGGCGTGCATCTAATAGGGCATTTTTCCCCAATCGGACGGAGTCATATTTTGTACTACTAAAGGAATGCCATTCATCTGTTTGTGCTTAACACATTTTTCATGCTGTTTTAAATATGGGAAATTGGATGAGATCAGTATTTGCCTTGATCTTGAAATACACTTTTATGCAGGTATCAATCTAGCATTACTCGATCTACTTAATACAGCCCAAAATACACCTTTATGCAGGTATCAATCTACCATTGCTCGTTCTACTTAATACAGCTCAGAATGCACTTTTATGTAGGTATCAATCTAGCATCGCTCGATCTACTTATTAGAATCAGTCAAAATGTGCTTTTATGTTTGCATCAGCCTAACAGAAATTCCACTTAATCTGAAATTGTCCCAGATTATAATCTAAGGTTGGGATCAGCATAGTACTTTTTCTGCTTAATTTGTGACCACTCTAGCACTGTTTCTGCTTAATTTGTGACCAGTCAAGCACTGTTTCTGCTTAATTTGTGACCAATCTAGCAGTTTCTGCTTAATTTGTAACCAGTCTAGCACAGTTTCTGCTTAATTTGTGACTAGTCTAGTACAGTCTCTAAATAGGTTTATTTTTCATCCTATGGTAAGCACTGAGTGACTTTTGACAAACAAATTAATATCTGAGTTGTTTTGTTTTCTGACATCACTGGTGGTGCCACCAGTTATGTCAAAGCAAAGTACAACATGTTGATCTATAAGCTGCCCATTTATTGCCAAGTCCTTAACTGCTATTATTATATTTCATTTTGGAGAAGTCACATCAAAATATGTACATACAAAATAAGTAAAAGCAATCTAAGTTAGCAGAAGTTTATTGACATGATAATTGGACAAGAGTTTCATACTGTTTAAGTGCTAGTAGCTTCTCGTGGGTCGGTGGTTATTTCTGGGATTTTTCCAGGTTCTTCCTCCACCAATAATACTGGCCACCATGTATAGCCTATCTAGTGCTGAAAATGGTGTTAAATCCTACATTATAAGACATCAGTTTGGCACCAGCAACAGGTAAATATTACATCATTAAAATGTGTTTTACCAAAATAAACTACATTTTAACATAATTAATACATGCCTGTTGCTTTAGTGTACCCGAATTTGTCAATTTGTTGGGAGGCTGGCAACCACCAAACACAACAAACACAAGGAATGCGCCCTCACTGTAGCTCAAAAGTCAAAAGACCACTGCCAGATGCAATCACATTGGACACTTTATGATACTTGCACTAAATGAATATGTGCCTTTGCTTTGATGAGATAACAAGCAAAGATAAAAGGTGGAGTTAGTGTGAGATTGCCAAAATGTAATTTAGACAGACCACTAATGTATCAATGGTTCATGAATTAAAATGTGTCCAGAGGAGCAGATCCTTATTAGGTTTACTGTTTTCATGTATTACATTGGATGTGTCCAAAGCAACATTCATGGAGAGGTGCAGAAGCTATGCTGATGAGTCACATCAACAAGAATAACACATGCCAAGATGAATATGCCAATGCTTGCGGCAAATGATGAAGGGCGATTGGTGACTTTGATCCCTACTCCAACCGGTTAAACTAGGCAGCTGAAAAGAAGTCAGCATGTGAGGATACAGTTACTAGAGAGCTGTCCTTTTTGTTTTGAGGTTTCCAGTGTTTTAACTCTGGCAAGCCAAACATCCCCATATACATATCCACTCGTGTCCCATTAGCATCCAAAGTGGCTGCTTTAGTAGGCCAAACAGCAACTGAGCCTTTGAGCCAGATGCAGCAAACAATGGTCACAATGTGTGTGTGCTGGAAGAGAGACCACCCACTGCTGTTCTTGTACACTCACACCCCTATGGGGTGATATATTAAAATGCAAGATAGCACAAAAATGTGCACCAAAACAAACAGTGTAAATAACTCTTGTAATAGAAACAATTTTCTAGATCAGGGGTATTTACCCTTGATGAAGATGATGCATATAAGGGATAAGCAAAATCAATACAATGACATATGAAGCAAAAGCTAAAATTTATAGTGTCCCAAGACTTAACATTCAGACTTTCATTCCTTACATTCTTCTGTCAAACCAATCCTTTTGTCTTGGTATAACAATAAATCTCATGGTAATTAACACAATTGTCTTATTCTGACAATTATATGTACTTGTACAAGGAATTTAAGGAATTTAAAATAAGTTTCTTCTTGTTTCTAGATTCTTAATGCAAATTTGATTAATTCTTTTCTTTATATTAAATTATATGCCTTTCTAAGAATAAAGTTTGCTTCAGCCAATATTACAATATTAAAAGAAATGTTTTCTAACAGTTCAGCCTAATTACAGAGAGACAGACTATAAAAAGTGACAGAAAGTGAACATTGCTCTGCCTTTTCTGTATATAACCATGATGAAAAAGGATAAGTAGTTGTCTATTAACACAAAGAAAACCACTTTAATAGCCCATGCTAATCAAATTGGTTATCAGATTCAGAAGTGAAATATAGAACATTATATTGATAAATGTAAAACTATTTTGCAAGAAAGATTTCAAAGAAAATCTCTTTGTGGTCCCAAACTAGGTGATACTGTGATATGAAAAGTATGGTCTAAGAGATGGTGTACTAAATTTACTTGTCCAGGCCTATTATGTTTCCTTATAAAAGATGGGCATTCAGGACTGATATGCTTTAGAAATGGTGTACTAGACTTACTTGTCCAGGCCTATTATATTTCCTTATAAAAGATGAGCATATGGGACTGATATGCTCATTTACAACAGATAAACATTTGTCTATGAAGTAGACTTACCTATGCATGTAAGATTGCCCAAACTCCATCTTCCATTCTCTTTGCATGTAACGATCATGCCTCCAAACTCACTTTGTCCTCGTGCTTCATACCCAGGCATGCAGCTGAATGAAAAGCTAGGTCTGTCCAGGAAGAGGGTTGATGAGATAAATATTGATTTGCTTGCTCCGTTGGGCAGCACATTTGTAACTAGGCCACAATCAATTGCTGTGAAATTGTTAAGTAAAAAAACAGTTTAAATGAAGTGCAAATTAAGCAAATTTTGAGTAATACATTATCACAAATACTGTTAAGTTTATGGGCCTACATTTTCCTGATCTTGTGACAAATTACATTTTCATTAGTATACATGTATGTACATAAATTTGTGGATTGAGGATGGGGTCATATTGTTTGCACAGATTGATTATTGTTTTGTCTTTAAATAAGTAGTTAGATAATCAGCCACTGAACAATATTCTTGTCTGCTAATCTTAAAACATCAATGGAACAAATAATATAATGGTATGTATATTCATATTAAGTGTATTATTTTCATAGCAATAGTTTTGTCAGGGATATTCAGTTAGTAACAATTTAAATACTGATTTTACCCAATGATGGTAAGTTTGCATTTTAAAGAGGAGTCATGTATCAAGTGCATAGATTCATTCAAAGGTTGAGTTGTATACTATTAATACAAGCAAACATCACGTGATCTGACAAGGACATGAGCTCTAGTGAATGGCCAAGATGACCAAGTCCTGATTACTGCTCCAATTACTGATAGAGTGATTTCAAAATGCAAAAATGATTCACTCATGCTTCTTAATGCATTCTCTTTAGTGTTTGAGTAACCTATATAAGATAATTATTACACAGAATTTGGCATTCTTAGTAGTAAACATGAGTCTTCGAAGTTATATTTAGAGGAATTCATTTATTTAATAATTCGTTGGAATGACAGTGCTCAAAATATTATGGATTAATTGGAATCACTGTACAGAATGACAGTGAATTCAATTAAAGACATATTGGTATTATATCAAAGTGATCCTCTTGTACTGCTGATACATTATTAATCACTGACTGTCATTTGGATTACATTTGGAACTCATTTGAATTATGCAAAACACTTGGAATTGACAAATCTTTTAGGACTTCATTCACTATACTGTAAGTTATTTATACATTTCCACTTAGTATTTTAGGCAGGTAAGTAATATTATTAATTTTACAAAATGTGATGGTTTTTGTTCTTTCTTGTCACTTATTTTAAAACCACAGAGTAATAACAATACTGACCTGGACATGTCATGCTATCCCCCAACAGTTGCAATGTACCATTCTTATAGCCACAGATAATTGTTTTGTTGATGTAAGTTGTGTCTGTGTATTGACATTCAAGGTTGACTTGTTCTCCAAAGCTGATGCGCACTGAACCCTTGAATTGTCCCCTCTTAACAGCAGGAAATACTGGGCACTGCATGACTGAAATGGATAAACATGCTAATATCAAACCAAAACCAATTGGATATCCAGGCTGCTTCTTGACTGAAATGGACAAACATGCTAATATCTAACCACAACCAATTGGATATCCAGGCCACTGCATGACTGAAATGGACAAATATACTAATATCAAACAATAGCCAACTGGACATCCAGGTTACAGCAAAGCTAAAATAGATACAAACAAGCCATTATCAAACAATAACCCGCTGGATATCTAGGTTACTACAGGGCTAAAATGAATACACCTATACCAGACATGAAATGGATACACTTATGTCAACCATGAAATGGATACACCTAGGCCAACCATGAAATGAACACACCTATACTTGCCATGAAATGGACACACCAATGCCAATATCAGACCATGACAGCAACATGTATACTAGAATATTTCACCATATTTGTTGCTTTGTATCGATGTTTCAAAACACATCACTTGCAAGAAAAGAACAAGGCTGAAATGTAAAATAATATTGAAAATAACAGCCCTTCCAAGAATGGTGATTTTATTAAGTAGGACATGACAACTCTTTCAAATTAAACATCTGGCAGTTGTGCAAGATTTACATACAGTTACTCAAGGTTCACTGAAGTCAAAGTATCTTCACCTACTAAGGATGCTCTTCTGTACTTCATTCTAGTGGAAGAAAGTGAACTGGCAATCTTTGGATAGCAAAAATGAAGTAAAGTTATTTTAACTTAAAAAATGTTCTTATGAAGGTCTGAATTGTTAACATTTTTACTATCTGCATAATATTCAGGCAAACCAAGCCAATCATATCCGGTACTCGCAATAGGTTTTTGGTCCATACTTTCTTAGGGATGAGTAACACCTATGTCAACTATAAAATGGAGACACCTAGGCCAGCCATGACATGGATACATGTATGTCAACACTTATGTGAACGACAGGTGATTTCTGTATTCAAAGGGGCAATAAAGCATATTCAGTTTCCTACTTACTATTCATGGAAAACAAATAAAGAAGTACACATGTTCATCCCAAATACAAAATGTACAACCCAATGATATTGAAATGTCCCAATATTTTGCACATCAAACTTTTTTACAAACAGGACAGCCCTATTAGCAGACAATGAAAAAATTTAGTTGTAATACTGGCTTAAACAACTACAGACTAAAAGTGCAAAATCTGGACATATTTGACCAGTGCCCTCAAACTTAAATATTTAATTGTGAATATGATGCCACATAATGAATAGCACAAATGCACTTTATTTCATCCCTGCACCTCAAACAACTTTTACAATGTAAGAAAACTAAATAAACCTACTGAATTGTCATCATGACCTGGACAATAGGGCCCAAAATGCAACACATATTCTAATGGCAAAAGGACTCAAATCTGGACCTGAGATCATGGCCCTGAATATCACCCCATATAGAAACAATGAATCTAGGCTATATATAACCCCATATATAAACAATGTATCTAACCTCAATATAACCACACATATAAACAGTGACCCTAACCTCAATATAACCCCACACATAAACAGTGACCCTAACCTCAATATAACCCACACATAAACAGTGACCCTAACCTCAATATAACCCCACACATAAACAGTGACCCTAACCTCAATATAACCCCACACATAAACAGTGACCCTAACCTCAATATAACCCCACACATAAACAGTGACCCTAACCTCAATATAACCCCACACATAAACAGTGACCCTAACCTCACTATAACCCCACAAATTAACAATGACCCTAACCTCATTATAACCCCACACATTAACAATGACTCTAACCTCACTATAACCCTACACATAAACAATGACTCTAACCTCACTATAACCCCACACATAAACTATGACTCTAACCTTACTATAGCCCCACACATTAACAATGACTCTAACCTTAATATAACCCCATATATAAACAATGACTCTAACCTTAAGGAAAGAACCCAAATGTGACAAATGTTATACCTTTATTTTATGATGCATACAACTATGTTTCCTTCATTCTGATGGATTTTAATATTACAGAGCTGAAGGGAAAGTGAGAATAAAAATTAAAATACTGACATTGACCAAAAAGAAAGGGACTCAATTTTGAGGTGTGACACACCTTCTAGTAATAATGTATAAAACATGATCCCTTAATGTTAAACAACTTAGACGTGTTAGAACATAAAGTGTTACTGAAATGAAGATGACTTTACGTAAACTGCATGTTTGCATAGTTTTTACAAATAAAGGGGAAAAAATACAAGATATTTTTTCATGCATTAAATCATGCAAAAGAATTTTATGTAAAGCATGTGGTCCAAATTGCCAGTATCTTGCTTGCTTGCAATGTAAAGAAAGTTCACATTTAATGATTGTATGTCCAATAAATATAAACTGTGTTATTAGGAAAAATTTGAATGTCCAATCAATATAAACTGTGTAATCAGGACAAATTCCAATATCCAATCAATATCACCTATGTTATCAGGACAAATTCCAATATCCAATCAATATATACTATGTTGTTATAAGGACAAATTCCAATGTCCAATCAATATAAACTGTGTCATCAGGACAAATGACAATATCCAATCAACATAAACCATGTTATCAGGACAAATGACAATATCCGATCAATATAAACTATATTATCAGGACGAATTTTAATGTCCAATCAATATAAACTATGCTATCATGACAAATTCCAATATCCAATCAATATAAACTATGCCATCATGACAAATTCCAATATCCAATCAATATAAACTATGCTATCATGACAAATTCCAATATCCAATCAATATAAACTATGCTATCATGACAAATTCCAATGTCCAACAATATCAACTATGTTATCAGGACAAATTCCAATGTCCAATCAATATAAACTGTGTTATTTGGACAAATTTTGGATGTAATGTGATATTTAAATGATAATAGAGAAAAACCTGCCATAATATATTGCAATCACCTGTGGTATACCTGGCCTATGAAAATTTCCTCTACACAAGTTATCTAATAAATGGTCACATGCTTTCTGTGGTCAACAACAGTGTATTTCAAGTTAAACAGTGGTTTCTTATTGCTTGAAATGATCACTGCGGCTATTTAACTATGCAAATGAAGTGTGTGTTTTCTCAAGAAAGGTTTTGTGTTTGGTGAAGATATATGAGGTGAATTGATGTGTAAACAAGCCTTATTTTGGTTTTTAATCACTGTATTCAAATATGTCAGCCTGTGTGATTTTATATTAGTTAATCACTCCACTGTTATTTTTGAAGAATTAGCAAAGTAACAATATTGCTTAAAACGACATTGTTGGGGTAAATACTCTGGGTAAATCATCATTTTTATTGAAACATTAATCATTTGTCATATAAATGGACTTTTGATAGAAAATTAAAGCAGCCATAATATTATAATATTAAGGAAAAGTCTATGAAAATCCATATGTACAAAATGCATTGAAGTATATATAGTAAAATAAACAGATAATCAGTGTACATGTACATCCCTGATCTCAATGAAATATTCATCCATGTTTGAGATGAAAATCTTAACAGACATTAATTGCTGAGTATCTTTTACTTCAAGAACAGATAACTGACCAGCATTATTTCTTACAAGATATGTGAGTTCAAAGATTTGGGGAATGCTATCCCAGTTATAAAGGAACACAGAACTAAGGATAAAACTTGCACACTTTTGCTGGGAAATACATGACATGAACCGTTTTTCAACATAAAAGCATCACAAATCTTAACATCGGTGACCTGTCAATCATGAAGTCAACACATTCAATATATGGCCTAAGTCTGTAACTGAGACTGCCAACTCCAGCTGAAATATACCAACAGGTGAACCAGCTACCTCCTTGTTATATGTACTGCATAATAAAAAGACACAGGTAAAACTTGAGAAAATCGATAATTTAATTCTTTTTCTATATAAATTTATGTCTGATATATTCTAACAGTGAATTCATGGAATAGAAAATTATCGCAATGGCCTGAAGTAAAAATAATATTAATAAAAATAAATGATAATAGTTACTTAATTAATGATAATGGTTACTTAATTAATAATAAATGGTTACTTAATAATGGTTACTTAATTAATGATAATGGTTACTTAATTAATGATAAATGGTTACTTAATTAATGATAAATGGTTACTTAATAATGGTTACTTAATTAATGATAATGCTTACTTAATGATAATGGTTACTTAATTCAAAGCAAGATATTTATTTGTCCAACAATCAAGTCTGAAGGGTGAACATCAATTCAGAAGTACAGTTTGGCTGTTTCCCATAGAAGACATCCATGGCAACATTGAGAAGATTTAAATCAAATGGCCTAAGTCTGTCACTACTGAGACATTCAAATCCAGCTGAAATATACTGAGAAAAGGAACACGATGCAGGAGAACAACTCAGTACAACTGGACACTTCCCATCTAAGAGACGGGGGATGCATCTTATGACTTCATCTTTTGACAGCTTCGACTGCCTTTTCTAGTGAAAGACCACCATAAATGAGATTTGAAATGGAATTGCTCATTTGACTATTGAGGTTGATCCTGTCTGTAAAACTTGTGATATTCCAGTCTATCAGGGTGTCCATTTCTCCTGGCAGGTTTCAACCAATCTGAAGTCACATGCAATTGCTGGTGTTGATGGTTTCTCAAACCACGCAATGCTACAGACCCTTAAAACATATCTCTGCTTCATGCAGTGTAGCCCTCAAATATTATTGTTGTGGTCCTGCAAGACCATAGACATGTTCAAGACAGTATCTCTAAGGAAGAGGAGAAGCTTGACTGACATGGAAAATGCATTGCTTCAAAATGTTTGCCACAGTCTCCAGTAAGTGCTAAAGTGCTGCTGTAGAAAACATTTCCTCCAAGACAATGGAGGTGGCAGTCTAAAATAGATTGTCATGGGAGGTGATCTTTTATGACAGTTTTAGATTTGACCATTAGGTCCTCCTAGGACTTTACTGGGAGATGAACCAAGACCTTAGTTACTTCCCATACACGAGATGCACACAAGCTCAAGATGGAGGAGGCTTAAAGGGCCAAGCATGAGAATGAACCTAGTAGCTGGGGCAGAAACCAATAACCAGAGAGTGTTAAAGATGGGAAGGACCACCCCTTATGCTGCCTTTGTGGAATCTAAGCTCTAGGAAAACGTCTGCACAAGCTATAGAACAATAGTAAAGTGTGGGAGAAGCAAAAGACATAAATAAGAAAATAATTTTCAAACAGTTGCCCTTGACTTAAGTTAATTTCTAGTGTCCTCAACTAAGAAAGACTTGGTACAAGGCAAAGGGAAGGATAACCAGACTTACTCCTGATCAAACACCTGCCCTATCTAGAAGGAAGGAGCAGAGGACCTGAATGGATGAAAAGAAACTGCCATAACCAGGTCTCCTGGGATCTCAATAGAGTCCACTAGAGTAGAAATCATCATCCTGAACACCTTCATGAGGGGCACATGACTGTCTTACCAGATGGGGACAGTATGGGGCTAGCCTTCCTAGCTGTCTTCATTACCATATTGGATCATTGAACCTTTTTCAACAGTCTTGGGGGAGAGTGGCCATCTTCCTCCAATTTTAAGGTACGAGGTCTGAGGTGACTGCACCAGTCACTAAAGTTGCACATTTGCCATATCTTTAAAACAAGACTGGTGCATCCAAGATGTCATGGGAAAGTGAGGGAGGGGAAGAGAAAAGAGGACCCTCTACCATGTAAAGGAGGATCCCAATTGGGAACATGGGATGGGGGGTATTTGATCTGATTTTCCCCAAATAGGTGAGCAAAGTAAAGCTGACCTTGATGTTAAGCATGTCAAGACATGACTTGAACCTGTGTTAACTTTTGAGAATCTCATCAAAGTCGGAATAATTCTCTCTAGACCAAAAGTTTGTCTCTGGCTTGTCTCAACTTAACTTTCTGCTACATGACCTTACAGAAACATATCTGTCTCACTGTTATTGAACAGACTCTAATTACAGTTCAATTATGCCACCAAAACCAGAAAGGTTAACCAATGCAAACTGCCAAGTTGTTGTAAGCCTAGCCCATACATCAATCTTAATGGTTCATGTCATGTTGACCATGACGGAATGTGCTGCGCAAATATCTAAAACAATTTGAACCATTACAGTCACTTCTAGTAATGCATGTAAGAGCTGGATCCTATTGGATAAATATGTACAGACAACTTAACTGTATTTCTACAAGGCACACAAAGCTTACCCTTGAAGAGGAAATGAAGTATCATTACTTAGACTAGAACAGTTTAGACTATAATATCGATTAAGAGACCATATTACCTGTAGCAAATGCTCAGAGCCAGGTAAAAAAAAGTAAAGTGTAAACTATAAATTAGATGCTATGACAAAATAATGTAGAAAATTAATTGTATGTGTCCTAACTTGGCAGAAATTATATGGCAATACTAAACTAGTTTTCTACATCAAGACCAGACATGCACCTATTGTGCAGATGTCAAAGTGGTAACAAAGACAGTTAGGTATGATTTATGTTGATGATAGGAACTACAAGTTGGAAATTTATAGATGGAGTATACTTTCTTTTGAAGAACTCTTCCAACATGTTTTGAGGTAGAAAACATCCAAACTGCTTGACGTATGGATTTTGTGAGGCCTCTCTGCAGGGACATGAGTGATAACTGACAATTTCATGGGCATTTGTACATATTCCAGTATCAATGGTAGATCACTCAATCTAACTGCATGCTAAGTGGGTAGATAAATATTAGCTTTTTGGCTAAAACGTTTTAGCACGGGAAGGCTGACACAATAATTTACAAGTTCTTACAATACAAAGGAAGAAGTTAAAGTCTAAAGCACATGTGATTATCAGAGATTCTAAATTCAATGTCTTATGATCTGAAAAGGCTTTAACTTGAAAAATGTTTGTTCTCATAAGATTTTTTTTGTTTTGTAAATATAATCAATTACCTGTGCACACTGGGTCAACTCCTGTCCATAATCCAGAACTGTTGCACACTCTGGTTAGGTTTTGGGTGCCACCAGAAAAACTATAGCCTACATTGCAAATGTACAGAATTTCTTCCTCATAATAGAAGTTTTCTTTTACTGTAAGGATCATACCATTGATTGGAACTCGAGGCTTCTTACAGAGTTTTCCTGAAACACAATGCAAAATATTGGCATTACATCAACTTTGCATTAAATCCACAGTATACAATGTTCAATTAAAAAATTACATGTTCATGGTTACTTAATTAAAGATACAATGCCTATAACAGATTACACCAGCATACAATTTTTGAACAAACATATAATTCCAACATTTAATTTGATGAATTAAGCTAATCATTGCTAACACTTAAAATATTGAAATAATTTTCTAAACACATACAAAGAAATGATTACACTGTCTCTTTATTAAGTTACATAAATGCTATACTATTCAGGGGCCTAACCATAAAGAATGGAATGAAACTAATGTTCATCTCCTAGCTGCTGAATTTTATTCTTAAACAAATGATATTGGAAAAAATCTGAATATTTTGGCAGGCTATTAACACCCCAAAATGAGTGATAATCTCTAATGGGGTTCTTGAGTATTTAACATGTTCAAAACTCTCTCCTACTGGGAATTCAAAAGTGGATAGAAGTGTTGCTACACCAAGTTACTCCAGTGAAACTCTACAAAAATTTCCCCTACCCTCTTCAGGAATTAGAAACTAATGATTCCAGGTGTCAGGACAGGTCAACTAAGCCACCTTTGAGAAAGCAATAATAATAATTCCACCACAAGTCCATGACAGGGACTGATACTCAGTTGTTAAGCCACCTTGAGAAAGCAATAATAATAATTCCACCACAAGTCCATGACAGGGACTGATACTCAGTTGTACAAAGTCTTTAAACTGCAGGGAACCATTAAAGGTGGCAAAAAAGGACATGACAGCCCAAATGAGGGAATCAACAAATTATTTCAAAAAGAATTGCACAAATGCTGTAAAAGACAAAAACATATCAAAATATTGTGACTCTTTAAAAACCAATCCTTAGTCAGCATAGAACATAAATGAAACACTTGCAAAATAGATTTTGTGAACTTTTAAAAAGAAATCTGATGCAACTTCAGCAATTCATCAAGAAAATGGTTCATTCCTGATGAGGATAAGACAAAAGTGAAGAAGATAGAAACTCTGCTAACTAAAGACAAAGATTTTCTCTTTCTGAAAATATACAATTTAAATACGGCTATGCCACTTCAAATAGTTTGCATCCTGACGTTTTATCAGCAATGTTACAAATATGAAAACAGAAATTATTAATACTCTGAAAGAAGAAATTTGAAACAAAAATGAAAGCAAAATTAGCAGGTTTCTGAAAAAAGGAAATATCTTGAAAATAAAATACAGAAATAAAATAGTGTTTTCAATCCAATACAGATTACAAGAAAGAAATCTTAATGCCCAAAGCTATAGTTCAAAATGCAAGCAATGTTACAAAAGCTGATGAAGGGTCTTCTCATAGAGAACATAACATCTTTGGATTCCATATTACACCACATTGTACTAATTTTACTAACTGTACTAAATTTACTAATTTTACAGTTGAAAACAAAAACAATATGATAGTACTGGGCAAACACTCATAATCAGCATCTATATTCCAAAGATGGCAATGAAAACAGTCTGTAACCTTGGGCTCTAGTTTGCCTGGAATAGAAAATGGTCATATACTTGATATGCCATGAGATTGTTGTTTTTCATGGCACTTTAAACACATAACTAGTTTTATCGTCATGCTGAGGAAATGGGAACTATATGCCTTTTCCATGGAGGCAACTGACCTGGGCAAGTATTAAACCTGTAATTCTTGGATAATTAATTTAAAGCTCTAACAACCAAGCTAATACTGTTTCCCAGCACCCTATCATTAGTGCGCAGGTCAAAAGCACGCTGACAAATACGCGCCAACAAAAGCACGCCAACAAAAGCGTGCAGTGAAATATGCACGTCAAATGAGCACTGTCGAAAGCACGCAGCATAAACTCCATATGCCATTTTCTATTGAGCACACATCAAAGAGTGTAGAATCTTCATATTTATTAGAAATAAACTAAATGTTTGAATCAGTTTGAGCAGACATCAAAGTGGGTACACTATTAAAAATGAGTAGAAATAAACCAATAGTTTGAGTCACTGTTTCCAGTGAGCAGACATCAAAGTATACACCTTAATATTGAGTAGAAATAAATGAATACTTTGAATAACTGTTTTCAGTGCGCAGACATCAAGATGCGCATATACGTATGCCAACATAACTTTGTTAAACAATATTGCCATTCCAGAATCTCTGCAAAAGTCTACAAGAGACATAAATTTTCTTTTGTGGGATTTGGGTGCGGATGATGATGCTTGCATTCTGATGTTCAGAACGACTGAAAATCTGACCCTTCTACAGCAAAATGATAACTGGTTTATCGATGGTACTTTTAAAGTTGCGCCGACGCTATTTACTCAGCTATTCACTATCCATGCCTTAATTAACAACTCGGGCCTATCCCGTAGTCTACATTCTGCTGCCGGAGAAAACAGCATGGCTAAGAACATATCATGCAGAAAATTCTTTAACTGCATCCTGGTCTTAATCCTTTTAGCATTATGGCTGATTTTGAGAAAGCCTCTCTAAATGCTTGTGCAACTATTTTCCCAGGAGCACGGTTAGCAGGATGCTTCTTTCATCTAGGACAAAGTACAAGAATGTCATTTAGCGGAGGCTTACCGTGATGATGAAAATGTTTACATGTATGTCAAAATGCTTTTAGCCCGCAGTTTTGTTCCAGTTGATGTTTTTTGTTTGTTTTTTTTGGTTTAACGCCATTTTTCAGCACAATATAGGCTATACATGGCAGCCAGTATTAATGGTGGAGGAAGAACCTGGAAAACCCCAGGAAAGAACCACCGACCCATGAGAAGCTACTGGCAAGCTTTCTCACATAACTACATTAGCCGAATCTTAGTCGTGGCCATGTAAATGACAGTTTACTACGCACTAATAATTCAATTGAGGCACAGCGTCGGTCATTTCAACATACAGTAGACTGTCATCATCCATCTGTCTACAAGCTGGTTGACCACTTTCGCAAGGAGCAAGATCATGTTAAGATTATGATCGAACAATATCAAGCAGGATTTAGACAGCCTGAGGCATCAAAATCAAAATATGTCAGACCTAATCGATGCCTGCTAGCATTGGTTCCAACATATGGCAACATACCATTGATTGAATATCTGCGTGGAATCGCATATAACATTGCAATTTGAAAAGTTGTAGATATAATAAACTGAAATTCATTTTTATTTTTTTTATTTTTTTGCCTCGTTTGTTTGTATTGATTATGCATATAACATTGAAATTTGAACAGTGATAGACATAATAAACTGTAACTAATTTTAATAATAGTAACCTTATTTAAATACCTGATTATTTTCTATTGTATGAAATATTTATACATATGAATCTTTTTTATTTGACATTACACCGCTCCCTCGATAACTCGCAAACCCTCTTATAACGCGGTGTCTGGCATGGATCCTGATTTTTCCCCAAAGGAAAAATATATTTTAAAAATCCTTAAAAATATGCTGAACGTGAAAAAATTACAATAAGAATTGGTAAATTAAACCTTTATACATTTCTCGTTTTTATCATCAAAAATGGTGATTAATACCCATAAAAATCGATTCCATCTTGTGAAATTTGCAAATTCTAGATAAGATATCACATATTATGCTCAAATTTATTTGTTGATACACTGTCATCAATACGCCGTAAAAATAAACAGTCTGGTGAAATAGCGATCAATGAAAACGTCCAGTAAATGCTAACATGTGGCAACAGATAATGAAATAAACAGCAATTAAATATCTGGCTGTGTGAAAAGCACATTATAATCATTTATTTTCGTTTCAATGTTAACATTATAATTGCAACATATTCTTTTCTATGAAAACATGAAAAGATCCATCACATCTAAACCTGTGAGTACTTCCATGAGAACCTAATTACCTGCTGGCTTTGTTTTGATCAACAAACTTGGTGAAGTGCTTGCTGCACTAAAATAATCCATTAAAAGAGACCCGTGTTGTTTTATCACTTATGTCTTGTGCATCGAATCAAGCAAGTGACGCTGTTGCTCGATGGCAGCAAAATCAGGGAGCAACACAAAAAATTAACTGATTTTTTCAAATAAAAAGTCTAGTCATTTGTCCAACATATCACAACTGGCATTTGTATTATCGTGTTCTAATTTACATTGTTTCAGATTTTTCATTTTACTTCTACCACAATCAAATATATATACACTGTATATGAATCAGTCGATCGATATTGTTTCTCGAAAAGAGAGTCGATCTTTCATATTAAACAACAACAAATACTTCTAATTTAGATCAAACAATAAACCAAGAATGTACCCAATTCAGCACAAAAATCAGTGATGTAATACACAATGTCTGGTGCGGTACACGTGTTAATCGAACAGAAACCACATGGAATAATGTTTTCAATTAACTCCTCAATATACGGTAATTTATCCTGCAATTAATGTTCTATGAGGAAAAAATAAACTACACTGTTATGAAGAGATATTTATTCACAGTTAATCACAGCACAATTATAAAGTGAGTATTAAAAACTAAAAATCTGCCACCCACCCATCCTTTTGCCTTTGTATTGATCCTTTTGTTATTATAGGTCCCTTGATAACTCGCGCCTCACTTATAGTGCGGTCGATGTTTTTGGACCCCGATGTGCACAAGTTATCAAGGGAGTGGTGTATTGACTTTTAAAATTTTTGCATTGCGTGCTTTTGATGGCACGCTTTTGTCTTTTGCACACAATTTTCGGTGCACGCTTTTCACCTGTGCGCTAACGACGGGATACCCTGTTTCCTGGATGCCATGAGAAAAAGTGACCTTTAGGAATATAACACCATTATCTGCAGTGTCGGCACTAATGATGTTAAAAATAATTTTCATACTGACCACAAATTTTAAAGGAGCTTCTTTTAATTCATGTAATGCAGCTGTTGATTGCCTTGGTGCAAAATGATGAAACAAATTATGCAAACAGCTAATATCTTTAAAAAAAACAGATAAGGAAAATCTATTCATCAACTAGAAACAATTTGTACTATTATTTGTGATTTCACCAATTGTGACTATACAATGTCACACATCACATATCTACTAGAAACATCACTTTTCTAACATATTACACTGAATATATTATAGCGGAAGATCATGGTTCACATAGCCATGATTTAGTATATTGATAAAGACAGCTGATAGTCTTGTTTTTACAACACATTAACGAAGACAGTCAATAGTCTCACTTTAGGATACAGTAATGAGGAAGAAGTGCGGAAGAAACATCAGGCACAAAGTAGATCATTATGAAGACCTCCTCACCACTGTCAAAAAGAGAAAGCTGAAATGGTATGGCCATGCCACTAGAGTCAACAGTCTATCCACAACAGTAATGCAGGGCAGCATACAGGGTGGCAGAAGGAGAGGTAGACTTAGAAAAAATTGGACTGACAAAATCACAGAATAGACCAGGAAAAGTTTTGCAGAAAAACAGGTATTAGCACATTATTGAGACAAGTGGAGAGAACTGGTCAGTGCCTTGATGACCACACTAGGATAAGAGACTGACGATGATGACGAATCAGTACAGTAAATAATCAAATTTTTGGATACTGTAATGAGGACAGTCGACTGTATTGTTTTGGTACATTATAATGATGAGAGTTGATAGTCTTGTTTTAGGATACTGAAATGAAGACGGTCAATAGTTTCATTTTCGGATACTGCAATAAGGATAGTAATCAGCCTTGTTTTAGGATACTGCAATGAGGACAATCAATAGTCTCATTTTAGGTGACTGCAATGAGGACAGTTAGCAGTCTTGTTTAGAATACTGCAATGAGTACAGTTGACTGTATTGTTTAGAATACTATAATGAGGACAGTCGATTGTCTTATTTTAGGATACTGTAATGAGGACAGCTGAAAGTCTTGTTTTATGACACTGCAATGAGAACAGATAGTCTTATTTTAGGATACTGTAATGAGGTAGTTGAAAGTCTTGTTTTAGGATACTGTAATGAGGACAGTCAATAGTCTGGTTTTACAATACTATAATGAGGACAGTCAATAGTCTTGTTTTAGGATTCTGTAATGAGGATGGTTGAAAGTCTTGTTTTAGGATACTGTAATGAGAAGAATTGAAAGTCTTTAGTAAACTGTAATGAGGACAGTCAATATTCTTGTTTTTGATGTAAATACTCTTGATTTAGGACACCATAATGAAGAAAATTTAGAATATCACAGTTCATACAGTCATAGTTTAGGATACTGTAACGAGGACAGTCAATAAAGCCTTGTTATAGGATAGTATAATGAGGACAGTTGACAGTCTTGTTTTGGGATACTGTAATGAGGACAGTAAATATTCTTGTTTCAGGATACTGTAATGAGGACAAGCGATAGTCTTGTTTTAGGATACTGTAATGAGGACAGTTGAAAGTCTTGTTTTAAGATACTGTAATGAGGACAGTTGAAAGTCTTGTTTTAGGATACTGTAATGAGGACAGTTATTAGTCTTGTTTTAGGATACTGTAATGAGGACATTTGAAAGTAATTGGTTTGGGACACTATAATGAAGATCACTGATAGTCTTGCTTTAGGATACTGAAATGAAAACTGTTGGCAGTGTAACAAAAATTGATAATACTTGAGATTTAGGATACCATAATGAAGACAATTAAGAATATCACAGTTCATACAGTCTTGTTTTAGGATACTGTAATGAGGATATTATAGTCTTTCTTGAGACACTGTAATGAGAACACACCTCAAACCAACAGAACTTACAAAAGTTTCAAAATTTGCTACTGGATATACATTATCTATTTATAAAACTTAAAACAAGTCAATGATCAATAATTTTTTCATTCAAGACATCTGTTTTACATTAGCTATTTCTTGGTGGGATAAGTGAAATAAAGTTTTCTTTTTAATGGGAACAGGGGGAAAAATAAATTATAATTTGATGTACATCTAATACTTACCTGTCAATCCTCTTTTCTGGATAGAAAAATACCATCAAATATATCACCCCATTGAGTGACTCAAAAGATGATAAATCCAACCCATACTAATCTTGCCCATGTTCACTAATCATTATTGTTTGTGAGGATGAATTCTGGACTGACGGGATATCATTTCAAGGTGGGAGCAAATCTGACAGTAGCAACAGGTAACTATTAAATCATTAAAATTAGTATTACCACACCACACCACCCATTATATTTTAATATCTGTAATATATAATCCTTGGCCACTGTAATTTGACAGTTCTGTGGAAGGCCACAAATAGTCAAAAAAAATGAAAAATATTCATCCTAATTGTAGAAGCATATTCTACTGTCTGTTGGTAATGATATGGACCACATTTCTTAGTTACAACTATCAATCCCTAAAATAATATTCCTTAGTTTTGATAAACAGAGACCACACAAATGTCACTTTCATCACATCCTCATGAAACTTAGCTTGGTTTTGTTTTTCTAGGAAGCCTAACTGACAAAGAAGAGAAACAAATTCATGAGTTCCATTGACAGCCTGGTTCTGTTAATAGGAAATATTGCTCACTCCAAAAATCAATCATAAGTGTCAAATTCTCAAAATAAGCTTCACTCAATGGTTCATACTGGATTTTAGCTAGGAGACCAAAAGATACAACATCTAGACATTAGCAAACAAGACTTTTGTTCAAAGTAGAACATATCTTACCAAGTCTTTTATGTGGGTGCATTGGAAAGAGCTGCCCTACAGCTATTGATTGTAAAACTGTAGCAGTATAGTTCTTCTAAAAAGGAGACAAAACACAGCCATTGTACTTATTGAGGGGCAGGTGGGTTTAACACACTTCCTACAGCACAAATCCCAACATTTCCGAAGATTTGGCATCATAGAACTTTGATGTGAATAATCTTCTGGACCAATTGATACATCTGGAAAATATGTCCTCTCCTAGCAAAGAGATTCAATTGAGTCACACATGAAGGTAAAGAATCTGTGGCCTGTTGTGCAGGAGAAGAGACCCTATGCTGCAATAGAATCTCATCTAAGTGAAGCAATATCCTTGATGATCTACCAGCAGGTCAAAATCACTGCTGAACCACAATTGTTGGAGTCACAGAGAGTATGTAAAAAACACCCTGTTCATGAATAAATGTGTCCCCTACATAAACATCTTTTGATAAACTAAGCTACATCTTCTCTAGATTGGTGAAAAAACAGCATGGTCACTATGGACAAAGAGACACAGATCTATCTGGCCTTTATGGATCAGGATCCCCAGTGATCTGAAGTGGATGCTAACTACTCATATGACCCTGGTGAAAGCTATAAATGCAGAGGCTAGATAGGCTAAAGGCATAAAATTGGAAAACCTCCATGTCCAAGACAAATTGAAAGTACTTCCTGTGAGGAGATTGGGTGGGAGGTAATATGCATCTTGAGAATCAATGGACACCAGGTCTAATGGCATTGATCACTAAAACTGTGGTCACTGTCTTGACAGGTTCTCAATGCAGAAACTTACTTTAAGGAGTAAAGATCAATAATTAATTCACTCGTAATTATTACTTACTATTACCAATATTATTATTCAATGTGGCATCATATTCTAACATTTTCTTAACTTTCCATATGGCATGCATAACAAAATAAGTCAACAAATATGTATGTATGGAAAAATATAGACTTAGGTTATATTTCACAAACTACTAATGTTTTTGACTGTTAAAGCTATGAATAGGTCCAAATACTAGCTATTACACCAAATGTTACAGATCTAGTATATTTGATAACTTACGGACGCAGGTATGGTTGATATAGTATGTGTCTCCTTCAAGAAGTCCTGTTTCTGATGGAGCAAGAGGAATCTCATTGGAACCATTCCTGATATAAAGGTCATAACCAGAATAACATTGACACTGATAGCTTCCTAAAGAGTTATTACATATCTGGTTACAGCCTCCATTGTTTGTATTGCACTCATTAACATCTGTAAGTGAAAAAAACATGCCGGTGTTATTTTGAATATACATACCACAAATGGCACATCATATCCTCCAAAATTAAGCTAACAGTTTTACCTGCCAACCTACCTTATGGTAGTGGTTGTTTGTATTGGACTACCTAGACATTCTATTCACCTCTATATCCAACTGTGGTATAAACTGCCCTACAGCGAGTTTTCTATGAGCGTCAATTCATTTACTCTTTTATACAGACTACTGATTATGGGCATATATCATTTGTGAAAATCATTGCATCTCTCTTTTGTTCTATATATGATTACTGAAAATCACGTTTTTCACAATCATAATCATGTTGGACAACTTGGAAGACACATTTTTTTTTCTTGATGTGATACATCATGTTCTCACTGGCATATGATGCAACATTGACAGTATTTTTGCACAGTTTTAAAGCTGTTTTTAATTGTTTGGACTTGAACATTTAGGAGATATGACTAGTTGCAATAAAAATAAATTTGTAAACTAGACTGTTAAAACTCTCTCACTTTACCATGCCTCCTTCCATCCTCCAAAACCTTTATAATTACACACAACAAGCACTGTAATAAATGTTGTATACAACAGATCAGTCTGTCTGATTTAACCTTCATGAGGAACCAGAGGGGCTTAAACCTGTCAAGAACAATCATAAATGAAAACATCACAGCTGATTTCAACATGTCTCCTAGGACAGATTTGATAGGGAAACAAGCTCATTAATGTCACTGGCAACTGCATCTAGCGATGTGATGGCTAACAAGGCACATGTTGACCATCTTGGACACACAAGCTTAAGCTGGCCATTACAGCTCCAGCAAGACATAATGTAACTGTCTGGCTCTATTAGTTGAAGTCACATAACTCCCACCCAAGCATTGCTTGAATATGACTGCTCTGGACTATCCAAACATTCACTATGGCTGAAAATGTGCATGTAATGTCCAACATGCATGCTTGAGGAATTTTCACCAAACCAAAGTAAAAGGTGAGAAAGAAATTTCCAAGTAAAACTAAAAAGAATGGATACTGACTCCAGATTATCTTAAAAGTAATTTTAAATTTCTGGAAAATGTATGCATAAAGAAATTATGATCTCGAACAAAAATTGGCCTGTTGACCAGATGACAATATATACATCTACTTATAGTAAAAAGTTATTATGAATGATCAGCTGAACAGGTTGAAAATTTAATCTACCTATAATAATCCATCTTTAAAATATTATTTGCAGATAGACATATCATATGCAATTGTTTACAAGCTGAGACTTAATTGCAAAGATTGAAGTTGGTTCTAATGCAAAGCAGTCTCAGAAATAGGTTTGCAGGTGTGTGCATTTTATCTTAAATTATCTTAAATGTAATTTTAAATTTCTGGAAAATGTATGCATGAAGAAATTAAGATCTTGAACAAAAATTCAGCCTGTTGATCAGATGACAATAGATACATCTACTTATAGTAAAAAGGTATTTATTATGAATGATCAGCTGAAAAGGTTGAAAACTGAGTCTACCTATAATACAATCTATCTCTAAAATAATATATACAGGTAGTCATATCATATGCAATTATTTATAAGTTGAGACTAATTGCAAAGATGAAAGATCTTGATATGCCATTGCATAATGAACTTGCAGATCAAGGTCTATGTTGTTCGTTCTACTGTTTACTACTAACAAACTGCACAGACACAGATCAGCTGGCACATTATACTATGACAGATAGGGATCTTTGCAGTTTGTAGTTGGGCTTGTCTTTAAGTGAGTATATATGGTAACTGTCTTGGTAATGCAAAATATAAAAAAGAGAGAAAAGACGCAAATTGTATATCTGTAAAAAGATCATAGGTGACACTTTTAAATTTTAATAGAGGGGTAAATGAAAACGATGTTTAACAGTCAAAATTCTGTTAAAGTTCAATTTACAAATATCCTACCAGAAAAGGTTCTGGTCTGAAATGTAACAATTTCCATAAAAAGTTGGTTCTAATGCAAAGCAGTCTCAGAAATAGGTTTGCAGGTGTGTGCATTTTACAAAATGAAAATTGGTGAAAGAGTTTGTCTTCTGGGTTGGGGAACATACAACAGAAGAGACATTGCAACTAAACCATTAAAAACACACTTTTAAAGATAGTCCCTCATCAGCCTGCCTGTTTCCCATCCATCAACAATGAAGCCATCAATAGTCTCCCCAATTACCCCATCAACAATGCACAGGATGACCCTCCAACCTAGCTGGAGACACAGAAAGCGATGCAACCTGCTCTCCAGTGGCAAAGCACCTGGTACAGACTCCATCCCAGCTGAAGTCTACAATGAAGGGGGCATAGCCCATATAGAAAGGCTCTACCAGCTGTTTTTACTGATGTGGCAACAAGAGACAATCCTGCAGAAATTCAAAGACGCTTCCATAATCCACCTGTTTAAACACAAAGGGAACCACTAGGCCTGTGACAACCACTGGGGTATATCATTACTCTCAATTGCAGGAAAGATATTCGCCAGAATCCTACTGAACCAGCTCACTACACACCTTGACCAGGGACTACTGCCAGAAAACTAGACTAAATGTGGATTCTGAAAAAGAACATGGGACCATCAAAATGGTGTTTGCCATCAGGAAAAGAGTAATGTCAAGAGCAAAACTCCTACCTTTTCTCCATGTATGTTGACTTGACAAGATCCTTTGATACTGTCAGCAGAGAAGGCTTGTAAAAGGCAAGGGCTAAGTACGGATGCCAAGAAAATTTATATCCATGGTGCAGCACTTCCACGATGGCATGAGTCCAAGACAATGGAGATGTATTTAAGCCATTCCCAGTAACCAATGGCATCAAGTAGGGTTGTGTTCTGGCACCAACACTGTTGTCTATTGTTCTCTGCCATGCTGACCAAAGCTTTCATTGACAGAGAGGTTGGAGCCTGCATTAGGTACCGTACATATGGAAAACTTGAATCCCAGGAGGCTTCACATGAAAACCAAGGTCACGACAGACACTATCAGGGATTTCTTTTTTGCTCATGACTGCGCCCTCAATGCTGGCTCAGAAGCCGACCTGCAATGCAGCATTGAGAAGTTCTACAGCTCCTGAACAAACTTTGGTCTTCCCATCAGTGCCAAGAAGACTGAAGTCCTGCATCAATCGACCTGGAAAGCCCTATGTTGAGCCCAACATCACTGTCAATGGCCAAAAACTCAACATAGTGAACTGCTTTACCTACCTTAGCAACACACTGTCAAAGAGTGTAACTATTGATGACAAGGTGAACCTTTGTGTTGCCGGGGCCAGCGCAACTCAGAGCAGATTGTATGCCAAAGTCTCGAATAGAAGAGGCATCAGCATCCAAACCAAACTAAAATTCTACATAATAGTTGTGTTCCCCACACTACTTTATGCATGTGAAACGTGGACGGTGTACCAAAACCACACTAGGAAGCTGAACCACTTTCACATTATAAGTTTCAGGAAAATCCTCAACATCAAGTGGCATGACAAGGCTCCAGACACTGAGGTACTTGCCCAAGCAGGTGTCCCCAGCATCCACACCATCCTGATCCAGTGCCAGCTACACTGGGCAGGACATATACTCATACCAGACCACCAGCTGTCTAAGAGGCTTTGTTCGGTGAGCTACATCAAGAACAGTGATCCCACAGAGGTCAGAAGAAATGCTTCAAAGACAATCTGAAATTTGCATTCAAAGCATTCAACACAAACCCCGATTCATGGGAGCAAATAGCAAACGATCGAGTCACTTGGCATTCCTCTGTGCACAAAGACTCCAAATTGTGTGAATCTACCATGACAGCAGCTGCTGAGCTGAAGAGGCAAGCCAGAAAAGCATGTGCCATCAACCCTCCTGAACACATCCCACTGATCCCCTGTTCCTTATGCAAACTAACACTACATGTAAGGGTTGGCTTCATCATTATAACTTTCCATTTAGGAGTAGATATAAAATGATAATGCAGCTGTATTAGATGTAAGATCAACACCATTTCCTTAGGCCCATCAAGTCAGCAAAAGAAGTTTTAAGGGAAATCCCTGTGCTGGAGGAATAGCAGTAGCAATATTTCATTCATCTTAAACCTAACTTTTTGATGAACAAGCGTGTCAGTTTTAAATGCAAATATCAAAGCAGTTAAGAAAGAGCAGCGATAATAAATTTGTTGACATGTGCATCCCGAGTTGATAATCATAATAATTTCCAAGTTATCATACATTTAAATATAGTTACACTTAGAGAAATTTGTTATTTACTACCTTCAGCTGCAAATAAAAAAGGGCCATAACTCTAATAATAATTGTGGGAATACAGTGATTTGATGATATGCACATAGTAGATGAACATAATATTTACCCACTTTTATGGCAATCTATCAAAAACTGGGGGACAATTGCACAAATTGTGACATACACTGCAACGACGACAACAAGAGTACCATGAACAGAATATGCCTGGCCTGTGTTTAATGGTCATCTAAGTAGAAACTAGTAGGACTAATCATCACAATGAACTGGACCTTTCCTCAAGGTACATGGTCTTGAACCAAAGTTGCTGTGCTGAACCTGTTATTTTCTTAGTAGACTCACCCCAGAATTTATAGAATTATAATGATAAAAACATTTACTTCCTCTTTCAGTGACCATGATCTTGTACCATCTGTACCAAATGAGAACATATATAAAATTAATTTTTGTACCTAATGCACCAATCATCCCAGAAACTTTGGTGAAGGGACATCATCAATAACTGATTTTTTTTTACAGAAACCATTTTTTATCTGCCAGTCACAGTGATCTTACCCTCTATCTATTTTACCCAAAATTGACAGCCTTTATATTTGCCACATGTTCAAGCTATCAATAAAGCTTGGTTCTGTTCTGTTATATACATCTAATGATATTGTCATGAAACAATTTTTCTTCTTTCATCTACACTGACCTTGACCCAAGACCTTTTGACTTAAATATCAGGGGCTTATTTCTTACACAAAGTGAAAGCTATCCACAAGAGTTGGTCTAGATATGAGTTGTTGAATTAATAATATTGTACTGACACCTTTTTTTTTTCTGCGAGCAAACTTGACTTTTGACCTTTTGACCCCAGGAATAAAAGGTACAACAAACACTAAACATTCCAAGATTTTGTTCCAAGTCTCTGATGTAAAACTAATATCAGTGTGTGGGAATCATTTTTCTTTATTCAATCACAGTGACCTTGACCTCTGATCCCTAAATCAAAATGCTTCTACCTTATCATAAGTCCAGACAATCCCAAATACTTGTTCCAACACATGATGTAAAAGCTAAATGTCACTGTCCAAAAATCATTTTTCTTCATTTAGTCAGTGACACTGACATTTAATCGTTTATTCAATAGTGATAGGATTCTTCCAAGCTTTTGATGCAAGCAATTCAAAAAGTATAAATAATGTATTGTTGCAAAACCATTTGTCTTCTATTAATCTTAGTGACCTTCACCTTTTACTACATATTGAGTGACCTTGAATTCTAATCTCTTGCTCTCACAATCAGTAGACATTTTTCTTAACTCCAAGTGCATGCCACCCACAAAGTTCGATAAGTGTATATTGTGGTGAACTAGTGTCACAATGGAGAATTGAAATTTGTAACAGTAAGATAGGCAAATAATATCATAACACTGTTGCATACTTCACCTTATGATTGTTAGTAAAAGTATAATGACTTTGTTATGATTATTTTCATTGTTAAGTCTTCTAACTATCATATTCATATATTGTCATTAAAAACAACATGAAAATGAATACTGTTATTGTGTTTAAACTTTAGCATATTATTTTGTGTCTGAAAGTTATCATGCAGTTATATTTGCAAAATAAATACTTACACAAGTTACAATTTTTATACAGCAGTATTGAATCATTATAGGGTCTTGGTGTAATAAAGGATAGGTTTGTATAAATAAGACAAAATCCTTCAGTATATGTAAGCGCAACACATGCTGCATAGTCCAAACAGACTTGTTGACATGCTGCCTGGGAGGACTGTGGTCCAGATTTAGGTCCATCATAATTATCTCCACCATAGGTTTTGTTCTGGATGGAACCCATGCTGCATTTGCTATCTGAAATGATTAAAATTACTGACAATTAGGCAAATCCACATTTATAAAATTCATGAACATTGCAGCTTGACTATGAACATCTGCTGGAATATATTTTAAGACATGAATACCTAATGGATTAAATATTAGCCAAGAACTAACACACTGGGACTTCATTGTGTGGGTCTATTCTAAAACAGTTTATGAACAAAATCTGTCAGTACATTTTTATATGCAGCAAAGTTTGGTAATTTCTCTTCAGTCAGACAACAAGTGGAGAATAGCATTAAAACTTTTTAGGCAAGATATGTGGGCATTGTATATATCCAGTAAGTTTGACTTTTCTACCCCAAATATAATTTTGAGAAAAATCTATATCTATCTATCTATCTATCTATCTATCTATCTATCTATCTATCTATCTATCTATCTATCTATCTATCTATCAGTCTGTCTGTCTGTCTGTCTGATGGTAAATCAAGATTACCCACAATGTGATCATCGCGGTATGCTTTCTTGCTGATTATTTTTAATAAGGATACCAACAATTCTTTCGAGAAAAATATTTATATAGCCATAAAGATCAGAATTTCTTCTGAAACCTAAATAACAAATTCATAATTCACAACCATCAAAAACGAGCACCACAGTTGATTCTTGATGTCCCCATAGATGCATAATCATCAGACATGTTCACATGATGTCTCCATGTATGCATTATCATCAGACATGTTCACATGATGTCCCCATTGATTTATTATCATTAAACATGTTCACATAATGTCCCCCCATAGATGCATTATCATCAGACATGTTCACATGATGTCCACATGGATGCATTATCATCAGACATGTTCACATGATTACCCAATTGATGCATTATCATCAGACATGTTCACATGATGTCCACATGGATGCATTATCATCAGACATGTTCAAATGATGTCCCAATTGATGCATTATCATCAAACATGTATACTCATTATTTCCACTATGAAAATGAAGTCATATGGACAACTTTCACTAAATGAATTTCCCATTGAAATTAGACACAAAGAAACAGTGAGCACTTTCAAAGAGTGTTCTTAAAACAACTTTTTTGACTGGAAGAACAAACCTAAAGACCTAATAATGTTTCCTACCTTAAATATTTTCAGATGTTTTTTTGTTTTCTAATTTTATGGTACCTTTCTTTGTTGTCATATAATATATAATGTTGTAAAATGCTTAGAGCTTCTAAAGATTAGGTGCTATACAAAGTCCTCATTATTATTATTATACCCCAGAAGTTTACTTTTATATTCAAACAGTAGGATAAATGTACATAGTTCAAGAGACACACAACAAGGTGAGTCACTTGTCAAGTTTTTTAAATGTTCAAAATATACAAAACTTTTCAAATGTAATTTTTACTGTCCATATATATATGACAACATAAATATCACTGTGTCACAGAATTAGGCGAAAATTGAATTTATTTTCTTCTTGAATTACAAACTAATTTCACCATTTTTTTTTTTTCATCGTACATGCATTACCTGGGGTAAATAAGTGGTTTTCTCTAAGGTAAGCGGCGTGTAATGATTTGCATGTGCCTGACATCGAATCACATGAAGTCCGGAACATTAGATTCACGGGGTGCACGGTAATTTTGCCGTGAATTCTGCTCACCTATTTGAGGATATATAAGGCAGAATATTTTTGATAAATATTATGGGACCAAAAGTATCTTATCACAGGAAAGATAGCTCGTCATACTATTTCCAGCCAAAGGGGTGAGTGTTAAATTTATATTTCGTTTTATTGTGAATTTTATTCAGTTTATCATTTCATATAATGATGCCTTTATTACAATGCAGATTTTAAACATGGAATATTTGGAATTACTAGTCACTATTAGACTTTAAATGCAATAGCGTAATCTAAGGTTTAGATTATTTTTTGAGACAACTATTATTAGTCTGGTTTCTTTATTGTAGCTGATAACGTCTTTGATAACGTCTCCGAGATCGTAGCTGAAATTGTAGATGATTTGTTGCGGAACATCTCTGATAATGTCTTTGATATCGTAGCTGATTTGTTGCGGAACATCTCTGAACGTAGCTGAACGTCTCTGAATTATAGCTGAATGTGATTGATTGTGCCGTGATTGTGCTGTTTAATTGTGCGATCGAACTGAAGTATCTGACTGTCTGTCAATTTGTCTGTTCGTCTACATCTGTCGTGATGTGTAAATATCCGGAAATCTAGAAGTCTGAGTGTCGGAGCTGTCTCGAGTTGTAAACATCCGGGGTGGCATCTAGGTATTTGAGAACGTTGGTTCTAGTAGATGCTGTATGCTGTCTGTAGGTATAACTGTGGTGGATCTGTGAAGGGCAAACGGCTGATAAAAGTATTGGTCAACCCTAGGTATTCGGGGAAACTGGGCGGCGATTCAACAGTTGGTGAATCTACGGTTATACAGGGTCGAGATACATGTGTGTGTTGCAATTGTAGTACAATTGAATACATTGTTATATTTACATAGTTACTTCAAATCACAGTAGTGTTTCAAGGGATTACATGAATCTCAATAAAAGTTAGCAACTTGATTAAATACATGTATATGTTCGTGCTAGTTGTCGCAATCCATATGTGCGATAGTATAGTTTGATGTTTTGTATTTGTTATCGTAATTTATACTTGCGGTAATATAACTTTTGTAAAGGTTCCTTGGATCTGTGTATAGTCCAAGAGATTTCTTTGTATCTGTGTATTAATATTTAATTTATTCATGTATTGTGAATGGTTGTGAGTGTAATTGTGGGTTGAACGCATGAGTTATTGTGTTGATACATCATTATTTTTCATTAATAATTTATTTCATAAATTTATATTTTCTTTCACATCTTGTGATTGTGTTGTTCATTTAATCCACCATCCACTCGGTAACAATTCTGTTACAATGGTGTCAGAAGTGGGATCGCTGGATTAAGTGAACTGTCAATCATTTTTGTGAAAGTAAACATTTAATGTTTATATTTGAGCGTGACCTTTTTGACAAGATAATACTCAAGTTGGGGTCTATTTTTGTTTAGTTTATCTAGGTCCGTGTGTCCAGTATAAACGTATTTAAAGCATTGGTTTGGTTATCTTCATCAGGAAGATAAGGTCAGCCTGTGTTATATATATCTATATTCATATTACAATTGTCATGTCATCCCTTAAGGACTTCGTTGCCTTAGGCAAAGAATTTGGATATGAAGGTGAAAGTCTAAGGAAATTTATTCAGGAAGAACAAGCCCGGGAAAGGGAAGAAAGGGTAAGGTCAAGGGAATTAGAAAGGGAATTAGAAAAGAAAAAGGGGTAGGCCGAAGAAAGGAAAAGGGAATTAGAAAGGGTAGCCGATGAAAGGAAACAGGAATTAGAAAGAGTAGCCGATGAAAGGAAATGGGCCTTTGAGAGGGAAAAGATAGAATTAGAGAAGCAGGCCGAAAAGGACAGGATAGGATGGGAAATGGAAGCGGAGGGAAAGCGAATAGAGTTAGAAGAAAAAGCAAAGCAACGGGATCATGAGCGTAAGGTAGAATTAGCATCATCTGGAAGAGAACACGATTCTGCCTCTAGCAAATTAGGGGCCCCAAATTACCTCCCTTTGACGATGAAAAAGATAACATGGATAGTTATCTTCATCGGTTTGAGCGGTATGCCGAAAACCAGAAGTGAAGTCAAAATGACTGGGCACTGCATCTTAGTGCTCTATTAAAAGGTAAAGCGCTGAATGTATATTCACAACTTCCTAGAGACGATGTGTTTAAGTACGACATCCTAAAGGAAGCACTTCTCAAAAGGTACGAGCTCACTGAACAGGGTTTTCGTAAAAAGTTCAGGTATAGCAAGCCTGATAAGGGAGAAACCTTTGGTCAGTTCACCGTTAGAATTGCGAACTATTTTGAGCGGTGGATTGAATGCGGCAAAGCGGTGAAAACGTTTGAAGGGTTGACTGATTTCTTGCTCAGATATCAATTATTTAATACAGTTGGGCGAGAATTAGATCAATTTCTGAAAGAGAAAGTCTTCACAAACGTAAAAGATATGGCTAAGCAAGACGATTTCTTTGCCGAAGCTCATGGGGGAACCCAGAACGTGGTTTCAAAGGATTTTAAGTCTGGAAACCAGTCTGCGAGACCGATGCCTAGGGAGCTTGTGAAATCTGCTGAGGTAAATAGGTCAGTTAGGAATCCAGGTATTCAGCGTGTGCAATGTTACTTGTGTAATGCATGGGGTCATGTTCAAAAAGACTGTCCTAAAAGAAAGGGACTTGTACATAAGGTAGCAGTGGCTATACAAAGTAAAGGTATGTCTGATAATATTGTACAGTTAGAACCTTGTATTCATTTGCTTGGCACATGTCTATTTCCCGAAGCGCGTGTACCAACCGCGAGAAGGTTTGTCAACGGTCGAGAAGTCGTAGTATTACGTGACACTGGTTGCACGGGCGAAGTGATCAAACATAGTCTCGTGCAGGATAACCAAATGCTCGGGTGGGAGTCCCCAGGTATGTTACTTGATCAGACGATCGGTCGCATTCCCTTAGCAAGGATCACGGTAAAAACACCTTTCCTCACTGGAACTGTTGATGCCCTTTGTATGGAAAATCCTATTTACGATCTGACGATTGGTAATGTTGAAGGTTCTCGTCTTCCAACCATGGCCAATTTTAAAATACCTTTGGCCCAGGCAATCGAAACGCGAGTGCAAACACGGCAAGAGAAAACCGCGTTTCATAAATTAATAGTCCCTGAATCGATCTCAGGAATTTTGCATGATGATTTCAAACAAGAGCAAGAACGTGATGAATCCATCAGAACGATTGTTGAGAAAATCACGTCCGGCATGATTAAACATTGCAAGTGTGGGGGTAGCTTGAGATTCGTACGCAAGAACAGATTAATTCATAGGGAGTTTAGCGCTCGGGAGGGTAAGAAGTATTGGCAAGTGGTCATACCCCAGAGATATAGATCTCAAGTACTTAGGGTGGCGCATGAGTCAAGCATGGCAGGACACCTAGGCAAGGCTAAGACCACTAGCAGGGTAGTCGCTGAATTCTACTGGCCCGGTGTTAATGGCGATGTCACACGGTTCTGTAGGTCGTGCGATGTATGTCAGAAAACCGTATGTAAGGGAAGGGTCACAAGGGTGCCCTTAGGACAGATGCCATTAATAGATACACCATTTAAAAGAGTGGCAGTAGATATTGTAGAACCAATACACCCAGTTACCGAAAGAAAGAATCGGTATATTCTTACTCTTGTTGACTACGCGACCAGATACCCCGAAGCCGTAGAATTACCAACTATTAAAACGGAAAGGGTAGCTGAAGCATTAGTAGATATTTTCAGTAGGGTAGGGGTGCCAGAAGAAATCCTCACAGATTGTGGTGCCCAATTCACCTCATGGGTGAGATAAGTAGGCTGTTATCCATCAAACAGCTAAACACTACCCCATACCATCCGATGTGCAATGGACTGGTAGAGAAGTTTAAAGGTACACTGGAAAGCATGCTACGAAAGATGTGCGCGGAACGTCCACAAGACTGGGACCGTTATTTGAACGCTGTTCTGTTCGCGTACCGTGAAGTACCGCAGGAAAGTTTAGGGTTTTCACCCTTCGAACTGTTGTACGGTAGAACAGTTCGAGGCCTGATGCGGATACTACGCGAACTATGGACTGGTGATGTCGTGAACGAGGAAATAAAAACAACTTACCAGTACGTGTTAGATCTGCGAAATAAACTTGAGAGTACATGCCAGATGGCACGTGACGAATTAATTAAATCAGGGCGCAGATATGCCAAGTATTATAACCGCAGAGCGCGAAATAGGAAATTTCTTGTAAAAGATCAGGTTCTATTGCTTCTTCCAACGAGTTCAAATAAGTTATTAGTCCAGTGGAAAGGTCCCTATGAAGTTAAAAAGGTAAAAGGTGACATGGACTATAAAATTGACATGGATGGTAATTTAAAGACATTCCATGCTAACATGCTCAAGTTGTATATCAAGAGACAGAGCGACAATGTTGAAAAGGGGGCCTTAAATGTTGTTTGTACGGCAGTCGTAGACGATAATGAAGCAGATTCGAATATCGTGAGTTCCCTTGAATGTCCCTTGGGAGTTGCGGGGGAAGGGATAGATAAAGTCAATGTGAGTGTGGAGTTGACGAAAGACCAGCGTCAACAGATTAATGCGCTCTTGGCTAAAGACTCTTATGTATTCACAGACAGACCAGGTTGTACAACTTTGTTGGACCTCGAGATTAAACTGAATACGTCTGACCCTATTCGAATCAAGGGATATCCGGTGCCATACAACGCACGTGAAGCTGTGGACAAAGAGGTGGGTAAAATGTTGGATCTGGGGGTGATTGAACCCTCCAACTCGCCATATTCTTCTCCAGTAGTGCTAGTCAGGAAAAAGGATGGGACGAACCGATTCTGTATCGATTTTCAGCAGTTGAATAAAATCACTGTGTTCGATGCAAAACCAATGCCAGATATGGAGGGTCTATTTGCGAAGTTGTCGGGAAACCGATGGATTTCCAAATTAGATCTGGCCAAGGGATATTGGCAGGTTCCCATTGTCCCAGAATCTCGAGCATTGACAGCTTTTGCGACCCAGAAAGGACTGTATCAATTCAAAGTGATGCCATTCGGGTTAGTTGGAGCCAGCGCCACCTGTTGTCGTTTGATGCGAAAGTTGCTTAAAGGTTTAGCAAACCTTGATAGCTTTGTAGATGACATATTCGTGTACACAAATACTTGGAGTGAGCACGTGTCCGTCCTGAGCGAGCTCTTCAATAGACTCCGCAGAGCGAACCTCACAGTGAGACCCACTAAATGCAGTATTGGTTATACAGATTTAGAGTTGTTTGGGTCATAGGGTCAGCGGTATGGGTCAGTTAAAACCTCACCCCAAGCAAGTTGAAGCAATTAGAGACGCACCAAAGCCAACCAACAAAACGCAGGTAAGATCATTTCTAGGTCTAGTAGGTTTTTATAGAAAGTTTATACCGAACTTTGCAGCCATTGCTAGCCCACTGTCTGATTTGACCAAGAAGGGGCAACCAAACAAAGTTGAATGGGGACCACCACAAGATAAAGCATTTTGTGCTCTGAAAGAGAAACTGGTTAGTGCACCTATATTAAAATTGCCAGATGTCAGCAAACCTTTTATTCTAAGAACAGATGCTTCTGAAACTGGGTTGGGGGCAGTTTTACTGCAAGAGCAAGACGACAGTAAGTTACCCATAGCTTACTCAAGTAGGAAATTGCTACCCAGGGAGAAAAATTATTCCGTTATAGAAAAGGAATGTTTGGCCGTAGTATGGGTAATTGGGAAGTATCACGCATATCTATTTGGGAGAGATTTCGTTCTCGAGACTGATCACCAACCCCTACTGTATTTAAACAAGGCCAAGGTCGTTAACGCTCGGTTGATGCATTGGGCGCTAACACTACAACCTTATTGCTTCCGTGTAGAAGCAATAAGGGGAGTTGAAAATATAGGCGCAGACTACTCGAGTAGGGCATGATGGGAAATTTGTATGAATTTGCCCAGTAATAAAATCCCGATTGTAGTATAACCAGTGTAAATATTGTAAGATATCATCAGTAGTTATTTTTTCTTCTATTCTGTGTTAATTTTAAAAATGTGTACATTTTGATTCTTAGGGGGTAGGTATTGTCACAGAATTAAGCGAAAATTGAATTTATTTTCTTCTTGAATTACAAACTAATTTCACCATTTTTTTTTTTTCATCGTACATGCATTACCTGGGGTGAATAAGTGGTTTTCTCTAAGGTAAGCGGCGTGTAACGATTTGCATGTGCCTGACATCGAATCACATGAAATCCGGAACATTAGATTCACGGGGTGCACGGTAATTTTGCCGTGAATTCTGCTCACCTATTTGAGGATATATAAGGCAGAATATTTCTGATAAAAATTATGGGACCAAAAGCATCTTATCACAGGAAAGATAGCTCGTCATACTATTTCCAGCCAAAGGGGTGAGTGTTAAATTTATATTTCGTTTTATTGTGAATTTTATTCAGTTTATCATTTCATATAATGATGCCTTTATTACAATGCAGATTTTAAACGTGGAATATTTGGAATTACTAGTCACTATTAGACTTTAAATGCAATAGCATAATCTAAGGTTTAGATTATTTTTTGAGACAACTATTATTAGTCTGGTTTCTTTATTGTAGCTGATAACGTCTTTGATAACGTCTCTGAGATCGTAGCTGAAATTGTAGATGATTTGTTGCGGAACATCTCTGATAATGTCTTTGATATCGTAGCTGATTTGTTGCGAAACATCTCTGAACGTAGCTGAAGTCTCTGAATATCTCTGAATTATAGCTGAATGTGATTGATTGTGCTGTTTAATTGTGCGATCGAATTGAAGTATCTGACTGTCTGTCTGGCGAATTGTCTGTTCGTCTACATCTGTTTTGATGTGTAAATATCCGGAAATCTAGAAGTCTGAGTGTCGGAGCTGTCTAGAGTTGTAAACATCCGGGGTGGCATCTAGGTATTTGAGAACGTTGGTTCTAGTAGATGCTGTATGCTGTCTGTACGTATAACTGTGGTGGATCCGTGAAGGGCAAACGGCTGATAAAAGTATTGGTCAACACTAAGGATTTGGGGAAACTGGGCGGCGATTCAACAGTTGGTGAATCTACGGTTATACAGGGTCGAGACACGTGTGTGTTGCAATTGTAGTACAATTGAATACATTGTTATATTTACATAGTTACTTCAAATCACAGTAGTGTTTCAAGGGATTACATGAATCTCAATAAAAGTTAGCAACTTGATTAAATACATGCATATGTTCATGCTAGTTGTCGCAATCCATATGTGCGATAGTATAGTCTGATGTTTTGTATTTGTTATTGTAATTTATACTTGCGGTAATATAACTTTTGTAAAGGTTCCTTGGATCTGTGTATAGTCCAAGAGATTCCTTTGTATCTGTGTATTAATATTTAATTTATTCATGTGTAATTGTGGGTTGAACGCATGAGTTATTGTGTTGATACATCATTATTTTTCATTAATAATTTATTTCATAAATTTATATTTTCTTTCACATTGTGTTTGTGTTGTTCATTTAATCCATCATCCACTCGGTAACAATTCTGTTACACACTGATTTGTGAAATGGTATTCTGACGGTCTTCCATATATGTAATCAAAAAAGTGTGTGTGTGTAGGTATGTATGTATGTATGTATGTATGTATGTATGTATGTATGTATGTATGTATGCACATATGTATGGATGCATACATACATGCATGCATGCATCAGGGTAGAAAAATCTATTACCCAGCTGTCCATGACCACCAAACATTAATGTTGGACAATGAGTAAGATTTCTTTCACAAATGTGAAGGCCCAGTTGGGCAACAACAAAAAAACAGAATCATATCATTTTTCAGTGACTGATATGAATATAACAGTACCATTTCAAATTTCTGGGATTATCCCCAAAGTGTTGTAATAGCGTTCAAAATCAGAAAATACTGGCCCTTTTTTATTTTGCATTAAGATTACAATGTAATTAAAGATATAGGTGTAGGTTAATGCAGATTACAAGTCTCACATGTCAGATTCCATTTCACCCAATTGTTCATCACAATTATATTCTCCTTCCCTTTCTCATAACATATGTTGACTGTTTGCCATCCATCCATCTGCTCATGACAATAGTGACGACATAAAAGTCAAGCCAATAATAATAATAATAATAATAATAATAATAATAATAATAAAGACTTTATTCAGAGAAGGTAACTCAATTAGTTACAAAACTAATCTACCTTGAGGCTTTATATCTGTTATGTAATAATTCAGGATTATCAAGGTGGACTATTATGTTACCTTTCCTAAAGTCAAGTAATGGCAAAATTTAATGGCAAGTTAGAAACTTTAGTATTTATGTGCTTAGAACACCTTTAATGCAGTTTCAGTGGTAACTGTGTAAGGTAATAAAATAAACATGAAGAATAAAAGAAACAGGTGTCAGAATTATGCAGAGCTGTGATCCATTGAAAGTCGAGGATATGTTTGACTTCTCACCTATACAATTCCCAGTTCCAGATTGTGGCTTCACGTAGCCTGGTTTACAGTCACATCTGTAGGAACCCGGAATGTTGACACACACTTCAGCATTTGAACTACATGGTAAACTTCGACATTCATATATATCTGTAGGAAATGGAGGGGAAAAAGTATGTATGTATGTATGTATGTATGTATGTATGTATGTATGTATGTATGTAATCACCTCTCCCTATATAACTCCTGCACAATGGGGTCAACAAACATAGACCGCACTATAAGCAAGGATGCGGATTACTAAGGGACTTCCCAAAAATCCACTACACTTTGAGAAAACAAGATGAGGATAGGGAACTGGGCTGTTTAATGACTGAATCCTCATTTTACAATCACATCAATAAGTCAATAATTGTTAATAATGAACTTTTTCTCATGAAGCTATTTGCAATTCAAACATGTACAACAGGTGAAAGATCATTAACATCGATATGATTTCAACAGTCATCACATGTATGCAAAATCATCTGTGTATTACATCATTATTTTTGTTTTCTTGATTAGTGTGATAGTATTTATTAGCATAGTACCACATAGGTAGTCAATGTGGCAGAAAACTGGAGTAATTGTTGATACACAAGCAAACAAGATTACTTTAATTTTCTATTTTTAAACTAGCGACATTTATTTCATACGACATTTGTCAAGACTGAAATTCAAGTTTTATATTGTTCAGTAAGTAAAATATTGATGTCATGATTTCATTGGAAGAAACAGTGAAATGTTTTATATCTTTGAGGATATAACTAAGCCCAGTTCAGGAATTCACTGAAGCTCATTTGCCCACAATGGTCCATATCTGTGAAACCAAGCTCTTTATTTTATGAAGTATTCATTTCACTTGGTTGTCTCAATATTTTTTTATCACAGTTATGAATTAGTCGGCTATTTTAAAATATTTTTTATATCTTACAGACACAATAACATTTATAACAGTGTTCGATCAACTGAAGTGAGTTCACCCAAAAAACGATCTGAGCTACTAGGTTTTAAGTATTTAGGATTTAATGCCTTTTAACTTTTCTTTTATTTAACCTCCTTTATTTTATTCAAAAGACATAATTAATTGGATAATACAAAGGAGGCCAGCTTTAACTCATTGCAACAATACAACTAAATACTTCTGCAAGTCAGTTATCAAAACACAGTTGACAGTACTCAATTAGGTTCTCAGAGAAAAGCTTGCAGACATAGCTATTACCATAGATTGACAAATTTTACGTTTAAATACACATTGCATTTATTATGATTACACTTAAGAGAACTAAAAGATAGACTTTAAACACAAATTTAACTTAATAAAATATATTTAATTGCCATTTAAATTTTACTGCACTGCCTGCACTTGGCATGACATTTTCACTGATAGAAATTTTATTGAATATCTTTAATTATGGTGTACTAAGAATGTCGCTTGGAAAAATGTAACAAATTTCATGACTTCTTATTAAAATTTGATAATTTCATACTGCTGATTACAATTTCCAGGTCCAATCTACCATACTCAACCATAAAAATAACGATATATCATTGTTTCAAATTTTAAAAACAGCAAGGCAACAAAGCAAAATCAACACTTGGTGGGAAAAAAGCTTTGTTTCACAGAAAACATTATGGTTCATTGTGGAGAACAGAGTTTCAGAGTTTGTAATTAACTTAAAATTCCTGAACTGGCACGCAGAGAATTTCTTAAAGATGAGAAGTTTCACTGCTTTTTGCAATGAAATAATGGTATCAATATTTTAACAAAACGATTTTAAAAAACTGAATTTTGACACAGATCCTTGTTTAACTAATATTAAATAAATGTCCACAGTTTACAAAAAAGAAATCTTGTTTGGTTGTGAAATCTTGTTCCCTGTCTTTTATGCTCCTTGAATTGCACTCGCGTACAATTTAATTCAAAGCAGGGATCATACGAAGCAGAGAACGAAACTAATTAACAACAGCAAAAAAAAGTGATGCAATACACAATGTTTTCACGTACACATGAAAGCTGTTGAAACTAGTTGGAATAACATTAACAATCTTTCAGTAATTTATACAGAAATTAGAAAATCTTCATTTGAATTAGACACAAAGACACAGTGGTCCAAAGATTAGGCACTATATAAAGTCATCATTATTATTATTATTATTAGAAAAACCCTTCACTGACAATTATTCCCAACAAAATTGTAAAGCAATTGTAAAACCATTAAACAGCCAGGTTGCACTGCAGTACTCTGTGTGGTTTTCTCAATATCAAGCAGAGATTGCATCGCTCTTTTTGGACATCCCTTAGTAACTCATGCCCTCACATACAGTACAGTCAACGTTTTTGGATCACATTGTGCATGGATTATAAAGGAAGTGGTGTAAAATACATTTATACATTCTGGATATTTCTGCATCACTGAGAGAACTTTCTGGTTCATTATCTGATATTTCTATCTTGTAAAATGAAACAAAATCCCTACAGAAGCAAAAATATTATTTCACTAATCTGAGGGTTCTATTGGTTCTGCAATGCTACATGAAATTGCAACCACATTTTTTTAATCCTTGCACAGCTGTACAATTTTTAAATTTCCTAATTTAATGGTCAAGTTCCAAAGGTATGAAGGTCAAATGTACAAAAACACTTGAAAGAATAACTGTTCCAAGTAAATGTACAAATGTAATCCTAGAAGATAACAAATGAATGGTAAAGATGTTAGAAGTCTTTAAAAGCTTAATCAAATCAATAATTAAGGTGAAAATATTAAAAGTGAAAGACAAGGTGAATTTCTGATATATAAAAGAATGCCATTTAAACAGCCTATGATTTTGCCAGGTAGTGTGTATTTAAAAGAGATAATGTCTTATTAAGTGAATCATATCCCATTTCTTTTATCTGTTGCAGGACTGGCAAGATTTTTCATTAGAGTTATGTTTCCTTACCAATGCATTCTGGCAGGTCATTAAAAGTCTGATTGCTGAGACAGAAAACTGTACGATTGTGGCTGAGCTGAAATCCAAAAGCACATGTCACAGTTAGGACACCTCCATACTCGACCACAGTAGGTGAAAGTGCAATGCTGTTATGGATAACAGGTGATGGACACTTCAACTCTGAAATAAAGCAATCATATACACTGATTTCAGTATTTTGTAGAAAACAATCTTACATCTGCTTGTCATTTATTGTTCTAATCCTATTAGTGGACCAACCAAAATCCAAACTGATCACTCAGAATCTCTAATAGATCAAATACACTGATTTCAGTAATTTGTACTCACAATAATGATCCATCTTTGAGAGGTTTCTTATACACATGTCACTAAATAAACCATGATCTAATTAATTATTTTGACAGAATGAATTCAACTAGATAAGAAAATTGGGAATCCATAACAAATTATAAAAATAAATTTGGTGTAACTTTGTCAAATGTTTATATGCACCTTGTATTAAATCAATCTTGCAGTCTTGGCAACTTATTCCCAATAAAACCAGCACAAACAACATACCTGTATGGTCATGGATCATCAAGAATGTTGCCACAACAATTATATTTATGTATGTCATTGGTCAGCTCTCCACAAATACCAGAAATGACGAAGCTTGCATCACTGAGCCCAACATATTTTTCATGTATTTATTAAGATATTTAAATTCAAGACATGAAGTGAAAAATAATTTAAGACCTGACCAACTGCATATTAATTCTTTTGAGTAAATTAGAGCACTTTAAGAAATGTTTATTTCGGACATTTCATGGGAAACAAGACAATTTTTCCTCTAACTTATAATGCTACATAGATTGATATTCAAACTAGTTCAGAGACTTGGAACAAATACAATAATACAAGTAAATAAAGTAAAACACAACAAAACAAATATTTAAATGATAAATACAATGCAAAGAATATGATATATGTAAACTAAAACTGTAACCAAACTTACTGATGCATTGTGGGATTTTCTTGTGGGACCATGCAGTACCATTACAGTAGGAGTACTGGATGCCCTTCAACTCGTATCCATCATTACAGACAAATTTAGCCACTGATCCATATTGTCCATTGCTAATGTTTCCTGCTTCTGATGTAATTAAACCAAATGTAAGATTGCCTATGGATGGACATGCAGCAGCTGAAAGAGATAAATGTACAAAAAGTTTTGAAAAGTACAATTTGAACAGAAAGTTCAAGTTTCTAACAAATAAAATAATAATAATAGCAACTTTAATTAAACCTTTGAACCCGACAGGCCGGTTGTAATGGTGTATATACCCGAAAGGCCGGTATACCGGCCTAGCTATCTACCATCATAACCCGACAGGCCGGTATACTGGCCTAGCTATCTACCGTCATAACTCAACAGGCCAGTATACCGGCCTGTGTTGTTATTCGCTAGATGGTCAGTGAAATATAGATCTTGCATGAATGGTACAACATGAACAAAATTTCGAGACAGTTTGTTATATAGTCATAGTAATAAAAAGCATTTTATAAGCATGTTTGAAAAGAGACAATTTGCTATTTGCTGTTATATCATAGTGGATTATCATTCTAAGGCATAATATTACTTTTATTTTGCAAAATTTTACTTTTTATAAAATTGTCAAAAATTGCCGGGGAGGGTCGGGTTATTGTGCCGAAATATGGGGGAGATTAGGGTTCAAAGGGTTAAAGATGTTCATTTGGTCAACTGACTAATCTTCCATGAGATTAACAAATACAATTCAAATTCTGAGGCAAGCTATCCTAGCCATGCATATGAGATGATAAAGTGTATATGATTGTGACAAGACCCTTAATATGCTCAGCTGCTGCAATGAACTAAAAATCAATCCACCCATCTTATTTGGCACACACCCAACTCATTTAAATCCATCCACCCATCTCATTGGCACACACCCAACTCATTCAGCACACACCCCATTAATTTTACACACACCCTCCTGATTTTGTTACATCCTCCTCTTTTTGGACACATCCAACTCATATGGTACACATCCAACTCATTTGGCACACACCCATCTCATTTGGCACACACCCTACTTATTTTGTACACACCCTCCACATTAAGTGCTTACATCAATGAAAGTGACCATAATGTTGTAACTGCTACTGATATATATGTTGAATGTGCTAAATTTTCAAGAGTCATTAAAAAATCTTCTGACAATACATAATCAGATTTCGGACAAAGTATAAAAGAAAATTTAGAGGAATATCATGGTTCATATATTGACAGTGAAAATATTAATTCAGATACTCCATATCATTCACTCAAGACCATCAAAAATTAAGACTTCTTTCAAAATCAGTTGCTTAAGCATTACCCAGCTGTACATTTTCTGAGGTATTATACATCTCAAACATTAAAAAGAAACTAAGAAATACCTTAGACATTTCTGATTATTTCTGGCTTGGAAAAACCTCGGAAATAAGAACTTAGTCATTTGTTTGCTTTGACATAGTTCAGAAATGTAGACTTGTAACCTTTTTAGCTAGGAAATGGATAAAGAACCAAAACTTATATACATACTGGAAAAATTCTTAGCATTCATACATAGACTTTTAATCACTTCATACAATCATCTTGGGTAACACAGTGGTCCCAATTCAAATGCCCAGTTACCACATAGGACAAGTGTAAAAATATCTTTTCTAGCAACTGATTCTAAAGTAAAGTCTTTAATGCTTAAATGGTCACATAACATTTTTCTTAATATTTGTCTTTGTGTGTTAGCTACAGGAATAATAATTTAAAGTACCAGTTTAGAAGGACAGAAAACTATTAGCTAAATTATTTTACTGTGAAAATGTGTTCTGAAAAATTGTATGACACTGTTTATTTGTCACACTAGCTATGAGAATAATAATTGTAAATATACAACTGAGTCTGAAAAAATTGCACAAATGATTGGAATAGCACTAATTTTAATTATCATTTTTAATATGACAGCTGATAATAGCACAGTTGTATGAAAGCTTAATTCCTTTCAAAATGATTTGGGAAGAACACACTAAACACTTGAATCTGTTTTTTGACAACAACAAAAATAGGGTTGTGCTCTGTTTGCTCAACACTAATTCCATCTCTAAAACACATATAATCCATTTGGGGATTATAAAAATATTAAACTTTACAAAAAAAGTTGGCTTTTGATGTTTTAATAACATGAAAAATTACCTCCAAAGTTATTGATAACAAAAATTTGAACAATATTTTCACTTTGAGTTTAGCCTGGTGTAAAATCTTTATTATTTGTAATTAGTTCATATAGAATTCATGTATTCATGAAATATAGACAAACAATGTACTGTAAAATACATTTTCCAAGCAAGACAACATCTGTAATCCTCATTTAAACTTTGCAAAGCCACATCTGTCCTTTCAGTGATCAAGTAAAAATGTATTTCATTAGTTAAACTGTAGCTAAATTGTGAGTGATAAAATGATCAAGTAAGAAATTTACAAACATGTGTACTTGTAGTTTATAAAGATTCTGATGCATACACCTAAATTATAACACCTCAAGATATTTTCTTTTGACAGAAATAGTTTCCCAACTGCAAATACACGGCAAGTTTATCTGTGGAGGTGGCATTTCTGAACATCAATAGCTTTTTCTCAAAATGATTTATTTTCTTCAAATGCATTTGTATAAATGAATAATACTTCTTGGCCTTGCTTGTCTTAAAAACACCAATAATTTCAGTGAGTTATTAAATCCTCCTTTGTACATATGTTCATGAGACCACCCCATCCCACCCCATGTGTATTTTATATTGCATTAATTTTAAAATAAGTGTGTATTTGTGTGTGTCTATATATATATATATATATATATATATATATATATATATATATATATATATTTAACTATATATATATTTAACCCAAGGAAAAAGTATAAGGGTCAATAGTTTATCTACATATATATATGTATGTACTAAGCACTTCAAGCTCTGTTGGGAATTTTTATTTTATTTTTAATGTTTTCAGTTTTTTAATTTTAAACCAGAGTAAAAAAACGCTATGGTCAGCAGCTTAAACAGTGCCATAATTATTATAGTGCACAAAATTAGAAAATAGGTTTATGAATAGTGTTAAAAATCATGTAAGACTAGAAAAGAACATATATATCCATGCATATAGGTTGTTAGGCAGCAAGAAAATCTACAAAGCAATCAATTATGTAACACAGAGGTGTCTGCATGGAAAACAAATTCGTTAACATCTTTGTAATGAACTAGGACGTAAGCAAAAGTTGTGCACATACCAATTGGTAGAAGGCTATGATGTACAGGTCTATGCAACACACATCCAGCAACAAAATGTGTTAAAATATATGTATACTTTTCAATGTAATAATTATAATTCTGTGAACAGCTTTCAGGCACTATCTGATTTGTGTACAAAGTGCAGCTTATTAACTTGTAAACAACTATGCGATACTGTTCAAGTTACTTCTCCCTTTGAGGTTCCCCAAGTGTCTTATATGTCAATGTCTTCTTGTATGCATGTAAATCAGTCTCATATTGAATATTCTCCTGTATCCACTACATGTTGGTCATTGTACGACAGATGGATCTTATATGTTATCTTCTTCATGTGTTGATGTAAATAATCAAGGCAATGTAAAGAAATCTGTCAAGTCTACAAACAATACATGGCATACTGCCTTGTCTGAAAATCAATCCTCTGATAAAAATTGTCATGTCTTTGGGCACCTCAAAAGAGGTCAGCATGTAATCAACCTAAATATTCAACACATCCTACCTAAACTGAATGAGATAAAGTTAATACTACAGCAAACTAGATCAGTCAATATTCTAGGTCTATGTGAAACCTTTCTTTCCGATGATACTGATGATTTGGCTCTCCAAATACAGGGCTTCAACTTTGAAAGAAAAGATAGTTCAACCCCAATAGTCTCTAAGAAAAGATAGAGACTCCATGGGTGGAGGGGGTATTCTTCTCTAGACAGTAGACAGTTCCATTAGTTATAACAGACATGTTGATCTAGAGACTATTGGGGTAGAGAGTATCTGGATCGAAGTAACCCTTGCCCAATCAAAGCCAATACTCTTATGTTCAGTTTACAGGCCACCTAGTTCCACAGCTGATTGGATTGATATATTTGAGGCTCAAATTAAAAAAGCATTACTAAAGGAAGATTTAGAAACTATCATATTAGGTGATTTTAACATTGACTACATGAAAACTCCACCATTAACATGGATAAGTAACTTTGAAACTTACAACTTTACTCAATTAACACCTCGACTAGAGTAACAGATAAAAGTGCTACTATCATTGATCATGTCTATACTAATAAACCTGAAAACATAAGTGAAATAAACGTGCAGTGTATGCACTGAGTGACCACTACCCAGTATCACTAGACATGTTCTGAAATCATCTAAAAATGGGCAACACATTGAAATACAATACAGGGACTTTAAATAGTTTGATGCGGAAATGTTCTTAAATGATTTAGTTTGCAAACCCTTTCAATCAATCTGCAATATAGCTGATGTCAACACTGCTTTAGCCAAATGGTATCAGATGTTCAATGCAGCCTTAGACAAGCATGCCCCAATTAAAACAAAAAGGGTTAAACACCAAATTACACCCAAGTGGATTACCCTTGAGATCAATGAAGCTAGGCACCTAAGAGATAATTTCCACAAGACAAAATACATGAAAAGCTATAGAAAACAGTCCTTGACTAATGAGTCACCCTCTATAAATAAAGTATTATTATTATATTATTATTATTATTACTATTAATCAGATTCATTACAGCTTTAGTATACTTATGAAAAGCTATATTACGTATCCATTTTCTGTAAGTTCAGTATTTTAGAATTTAAATAATTGTTCTGGCCTGCCATATTCTAATGTGTTTGTCCAAAATTTATGCTGCCTTCTACTTTGAGATAGGGAGTAATGATTCATGACATCACACTGTTATACAACTTTATAACTGCAAACCCAGATAGTATATGCCCTTCGATAAGGCACCATCTTTAAAATGATTAATGCTCAGTACTTAAATTGCATTTCTTTTGTTTGTCTAATTGAAAAGAAATTATGTTGGTCATGATGCTAATCTTGTGCTCTACTTTACCTGTTGCAACTTGCGTACAAATTTGCAAAAATGCGATCATCACTGATCTCTTAACTTTATAAAGGATGTCAGGTTACTTAATTAAAATGATTATTTTTATTTTACGGCCAACATGCCAAGCAACATTTTTTTTTCTCAGCAATAAAAGTGGATATATGTATTTTTTTTAATCCAAGTAATCAATTCCCATCACTAGCAAAATGTCATGGAATGTATTGCACATTATATGAAAAGTTTGCACTTTTTTCAAATTTATGGTTGAAACAAGTAAAGATGCGAATCCATATTCATCAAAAACAGTTAAGACAATAGCAATGAAATAGACCACCACAATGATAACATCAAAACAGACTAAGACCGTAACACCAAAGAGGTCCAAGGTAAGATAAAGATGCAGTTTCAAACTTTCTAAAAACTTTATGAGCAACAAGTATTGTGTCGTATCTTTAAGGGTTGATTACAGAAGCCTGGAATTGTGTATTATCACGGTACTTTAGTGTTGTTATTGATGTATATTAAAACCGTTATTGCTCTATTGTTGCAAATTGTAAAGTTTCTCTGACTTTCCCCACTATCTATTGTTACAAAAAATTTCAGTCAATCCTAAAATGTAAATGTAAATCAAACTACATATGGCAGCTAACCCAGATTACCATACCATGGGGGAACAATATAATATTATCAAGGTAGTTACCTAACTTACACATAGTAGCACAAATATATTATAATAAACAAAAACAGCTAAAAACAATAGAAACAAAACCAATAAATTTCAACTTTGTGTGAAGATGGAATGTCCACGCTTGCACTGGTTGAATATTTCCACTAAAATAAAAGAGACAATGTGACTCAGTTGAGTACACTTATGTCTACTGTGTTGAAATCCACAATAACAACAGAAATTAAAAGTGAAAAAATATATATTACTAAGTCTGCATTTTAAGTGCAATGTGAGCAGAGAAAGCTATATATACAAATGTTTGTTTGATTAGGATGTTTAATGTAGCTTTAACAATGTTTCAGTCATATTGCTATGATGTCTGCAGTTGTGCAGTTTATAGTGATTTCTAGCACTGAAGTATCATGCCACAGACATTATCCTGACACCAGGCTGACCTGAGTCCTAACACTAACCTCTTAATGCTGAGTGCCAAGCGAGGCAGCTGTTAGTACTATTTATTCAAGTCTTTGGTATGACTTGGCTGGGATTGAACCCAAGACCTCCCGCATCCGCTTCCACTGAAATATTACTGATTTTAAAAATGGTTTAACTATTATTGTTTTCCTATATTTATAGAATAAATAGGATCATAAGAAATATTTTGTAATTTTGATCCATACTGGCTACCATGGAATCAAATTCCAAGCGTAACCATTAAGGACGTACATCAGTGTATGACATATAATCATCAAACATCAGACAATACAATGAATATACTTCGTAATCAAACTCAATGCAAGTATATCAAAGTTTGACTCAAGTTTTGATTTTGATTGATCAATGTAACTGAATGCATTTTACAAAAAAAGTGATGTTTGTTCTTTTTTTATTGTAAACTTATAAAAATGTTCACTTTTTAGAGGAAATTGCACAAAACAATATTTGCATCATAATAGTTATAACTTTACTCTGTAAATGACTAAAATATCCAAAATTAATCAGAAAATCTTCTTTTCTGTGATAATATAGAGCCTGTTAATACAGCGTTGGAGTATACAGTCAAATTATGATACATTAGTTTAAACTCATCAGGCATTGAGCCAGAAACAGAATATAATCTTGACTGTATTTGTTCTAAAACATTTATAATGATAGTCCCAAATGCAAAGAACTGTCAGATACAGAAAATATAGCATTTGGATTAATACCTTGTTTATACAACTAAAGGATTCCAAAGATGATTTGTAAATTTAAGGCTGCCAATAACAGCTATCTTATATGCATACTGTTTGTTTTATTAATTCATCACATTTTGTATTTCCAACCAATAATTATATTTTTAAAGAGCTGATCCAAAAGAAATGGCAGAATATCAAAGAGGTGACAGTTAATAAGAAAACCATTGAAAGGCTAAAACCATCATGAAACCAGTATAGAGACGGATGTAGTTTCAAAATTAAATGGACAACTTGGCACTAAAGAAGTTTTATGGGCATTCTTGATATTTGGACCTATTAAAAAATTTATTTGCACATGTGGAACAAATTAATAGTATTCTTATATTCTGTATTATTTGCTTTATTATTGTTGGTCTTATGTTTTATGCCAGTAAGGTGTCCAAGGACACCTCAGACAATATGTCCAAGGACACCTAGGACGATATGTCCGAGGACACCTAGGACAATATGTCCGAGGAATTCTCAGAATATATGAAAATCATGGACATGTCTGAGGATTCCTAGGAAATCTCAGAGTATTGGTTACAAAAAACCTTGGAAGTCTGAGGTCAACCTTGGACATTTTTTGGACAATTACCTCAGAAAGTCAGGAACCAATATTCCGTGGTTTTTCCTAGGAGCAATTGTCCAAGATTTCCTAGGAAACCTTGGAATATGTACAGCTGGAAAAGGTCTCCAAATTTGCCATCTGAGCATTCATTGTCTTTTTCCACAACTAGATGATGAAATTAAATTCCTTATTTCAGGAAATAATTCAGTAACTAATACTTCTGCCTGCAGTGAAACCTTTTTACATGAATGTTTTCATGATGATGAACTTAAAATTCATAACTACAGTTTTTCAGACTTGGACATAAGGGTGGTGGACCTCTAATTTACATTAAGGATGGCATTTCTTTCAAATGTCAATATGATCTTGAGGAAATTGGTATGGAAAAAAATCTGGTTAGACACGAGACATAATGTCCAAAAACCGTTTGTATTGGGCTGTGTATATAAACCACTGAACAATGCATGGTATAATACATTTCAAAACAAGCTTGAAACTCTGTATATAGAAAACAAAGAAGTCAGTTTAATAAGTGACCAATTGCTTTATAATACCAATTAAACCAGGATTAAAACTGCTAATTCCATGAATTATCAACAGCTAGTTCATTTAGGCACAAGGATAACAGAGATATGTGAAACACTAATTGATCACATCTATACTAACAATGATAACAATATTAGAGAAATTGCAGTTCCCCAATATTCCATACTGATCATTATGCTCTATGCTGTACATAAAACTGAGGTCAAAAAAGTAGAACTTATCAACATAAATACACCAAGTATATAATAATGAAAATATTCAATTCACAAATATTCCTTAAAGAAAAGAAAGGTATCCCATGGTCAGTAATGTAATGTTTTGATGAATTTATATAAATGTCTCCATATGTATATTTACTTATGTATAGTCAAATTCCAGGAGAGAAATAAATTACTATATTTTATATAGGCCAGAATATTCCCTTCGTATTTGCTTTGGCCCCAAATAGGTTATTAAATGAGATATCATGTTCGGCCTAATAGTATGATATGGAAAGTATAATTAGGTCATCCTACAAGAACAGCAGACTTTTGTAATCAGTAAAGAGTACCTCAATCCATATCTAAAACTGATTGAACAAATTTCTGAATGAGCCTTGAGGGATACTGATCCAGTGTCATGGTGGCTGATGAATGCTGACAGGTTTTCTTTTCTATATTCTTGTTATCAAGCAGTACCTCCAACAAGTGTCCAAAGTGAACATCTGTTCAGTGCTGTTGATAACACCATGTCAGACAACAGATGCTTTCTACTGGCAGAAAATGTCAAGAGACTCAATTTGTTTGCATAAAATTATGTATATGTTCATGCAGCAGTAACTGTTTTTGCAAATCTGATCTTGCTAGTATTCATTAGTAAATCTTTATTAACAGTCACACCATGATATTTTGGTAATGCCTTAGTTACTTTGAACCTTGATGTAGTAATCATTGTTAGTTACATTAAAATTAATTGAAATGTCATTAGGCTGGCTCAAAAAATGATTTTATTTTGGAGCATTCAGTCCCTATTTGTACTCGACTGAGTAGTTATGGGTCTCTATTCATATTTTGCTGAATAGTAAAAGCCAATATTCAGTACAGCCCTAATTTCAAATATCTGTATGGTCTTATTACATCTGCTACTTTTCATGCACACCCTTTCACCACTAGCTACTCAATTTTGCAGGCATAGAGCCTTCAACACTAAGTTACTCTGACAGCTTTAAATATATCTGACTGTAACAAATATAAATGTTAAAAAAAAACTGTATGACCAATTCACTAAAATTTGTGTCTCTATTACAACTGTTAAACTATCAGTGTAAACAGGCAAAACAATGAGTAAAAAACATGAGCAATTATTTATCTTGTTAGATGGACAGTGTTTTCAAAACCTTATACTGTACTAAATAAAAAGACTTTCTAAAGTATTCTAGAGCATTTCTGGGGCCATGTAACACTTGTGTGGGTCCAACTTTCCCCCAAACTGAAATATATTCTTTTGGTTCTAAGACTTTTGTCCAAACAAAAATACATGGAGTGCACACTTCCTCCGATTCAGAACCATTTCCTCTTTATCGTCATCAGTATCACCCACCAGCACATTCCACTGCCTTCCAAACATTTGGTTTAATCTTCAGTCAACTATATTAGGTCACAACAGTTTAAATACTCTGATAATTCATAATCTTATTTTATTTTAAACTCTGCAGTTTTTAATATAAACTCACCATTTGGAAAACACATTTAAAATTGCATTCTTTTATCAAAATTTATATATATTCCAGGTAAACTCATGAGATAGTCCAAATATGACATCTAAATTACAAGAAGGAAGTTAACAGTGGTATCCTGAATTTTATTTAGTCTGGTACTATGACTTTAGGGGGCAGGGTCCAGTTATTATGTACAAATTTAATGTCGCATGCACCTGCCTAATATAAAAATTCATTAAAAATATAATACGTGAGCGAGGTCAAAAAGGTCCATATTTCTGGATAGGTATTAGGTCGCGCAACATAATCATATCACACACATGACCTGACAAGTCTGCTGAAGTTCTTAGAATAAAATGTTTATGTACCCCAACCCCAATTTTATACATGCATTTTTCACATCCGAAGGCCATTTTTGACAACATGTGGTGCTCACTGTGCAAACGCAAGGCCTTTCCCTGGATGAAAATTTTGAAAAACATTGTCTACTAAATAGCTTAATGCAATTCATAATAGTTGTCATCCAAGCCGTTTTTGAGATATTCTACTTGTCTTGAACCCACGTGTATACTGCTATGGGAGGCTAGCTCTTCTTCCTAGCCGACTATTGGTATTTCACTATCAACATACTGCAGAGTAACTATGGAAAGTGTACATTTCTGACATCAGTTTCAAGAACAACACAAGCCTGAAACACCTAGTTCACAAATTTATACATATCTTTAATTATTACACAATAGTAGCTCAAAAACTCACACCATACCCTTAAGTTAAGAAATTTGCCAGGGGCCAATTTACGAAACTGGACCCTGCCACCTTATGAAAGAACACTGCTCCAGACTGGTAAAGTAGTCCATATGGTTGACAGACTTACTTCCCCTAGACCAGAAAACCAGTATGTATTGCTTTTTACTGTTTTACATAAACATACCTGTTACCATTGTCAAGAAAAACTACAAAGTGTGCCAGGAAAGTGAAAACTGAGAACAAGGAAGAAATTTCAGATGCAAAAAGAAGAAATTAAAAAAAAAAACATTTGTGCAAAGAAATAAATCCAAAGCAAGACAAGCAGAAGTTACTGAAGAATCCATTCCATTGAAGAAACTAAAAAACAAATGATGGCAATAGATATGAAAAACTGGATGGATATAAATTTCATTGTAATTCTTATTTTTTAGATTATACCAAAACTAATAAGCATCTGTTATGTTTGTTCTTGTTATTAAAATCATTTCCAAGATATTGAAGATTAATCTGTTAAATCTGGCAATCACTCACTTTTCCAAGTGCATGATCAAGGTCAGCTCATAAATCTCTTTTACAGAATATGAACATGTCAACATCTCTCTCTCTCTCTCTCTCTCTCTCTCTCTCTCTCTCTCTCTCTCTGAATTGGCAAAAAACAGTATTTTGATATTTCTACATTGTGACAAAATTATGTTTGCTTGTGTATGTCTTAATAATAATAATAATAATAATAATAATAATAATGAGGACTTTGTTTAGCGCCTAATCTTTTGAAGTTCTAAGCACTTTACACCATCAATAATGATATGACTACACTACAGAAAAACAAATGACAAAAACAATGAAATTGGAAAACATAAAAACATGCTGAAAACATATAAGATACAAAAACATGATTAGTTCGCTAAGTTTGTCCCTGCAGACGAAACAGGTGAGTTTTAAAAGCACTCTTAAAAGGGACCACTATATATCCCAAACCAAAATGCAAGCTTTCCACAAGCTTGCAGCAAGCTAGTTGAAGTTGTACAAGCTAGTAAGGTAGATTGCGCAAGCTTGCAAAAGGAATTTTTCCAAGTCTGCAAGCTTGCGCAAGCTTGCAAAATGAAATTCTCAAAGTCTGCAAGCTTACTGTAAAATCTCAAACTTAAACAAATTAAGCTAGCTTGCAAAAGGAATTTTTCCAAGTCTGCAAACTTGTAAAATGTAAAATTCAAGCTTCCTAGATTGCAAAAATGAAGGAGTGCATCTGCAGTCATTCATCAAACAGCAGCACAGTGGATAAACTTTAACATAGAACATAATTTGTCCACATTGTTTTACACCATTAAATATAAAAAGAACAGAGCAAGAATTTCTTCAGTAGTATGGTCATTGGTTTTAAAATACGATTTGAGGTTGCATTTATTTTTATTTTTTTTTAAATAATTTTTTAAGCGTTTATATTCCGGTTAATTTTGTTGTACGTCTCTTCGGTCCGCATCCGGGTCTGTAGTTGGCGCCATATCACTGATTGTAACATTCTCAACATCCTGTTGTTTAAACATGCCGCCAACAACAAAGTTTCAGCTCAAATCTGATGATGAAAATAGAATGTCTAAACATAGAAAGCAACATTTTCTACCAGTTCATAATACTCTGTGACCATGCCTTAAGCCACCGTCTAAAGGAGTGCATTTTGTGCTCTGCACTGTTTGTATTTTAGATTTTTCATGTGAACAACATGGTGGAATGAATGACTTTTCACGGCACGTGGAATCGGAAAATCATGCAAAATTGGCATCGCTAGTGAAGGGAAATACAAATATTTTGTCAACGATGAAGGGAAAGGAAGTCAGTGATCAGCACATATTTCAAAAGCAGATAACGTGCTGAGGTGATTCTATGAGCTGATCGTAAATTGAGCACAGCCTACACGTTAATGGAAGTAATTAAAAATATGTTCCCAGATTCCAAAATTGCAGAAGATATTTAGAAACAATCTCTCTCTCTCTCTCTCTCTCTCTCTCTCTCTCTCTCTCTCTCTCTCAGTATGTCGTGCAATAGTAAATAACGGTAATTATAGTATATTGATGTGTCTACTATTTGTTATCGAGGGACTGGTGTATTTGGTCCAATTGCTGTTTCAATTGGTACATTTGTATTAATTACATGAGATTATTTTGAATCTAGTTGAATTCCAGGAGATTTGTGAATCTTGTACTTACAGTGCAGAACTTTTGAAATTTATTTGAATTGTTTGAATCTCAATCCTAGGCGGTACATAAAATTATGTGAATATCGGATAGTGTATATTATTTTTTTTAAACTGAGGTGTTTTGAATCTGTATATCAGATAGATATAATATTTTATTTTCTTCAATGTGTGAATGTTAGTATAGAGTAATTGGATCAATTGTATTTTGAGAGCATGTGAGAATCATTGTATTTTTACATCATATATTTTTATTAACTAATTAAATTCATGAATTGCCATCTTTCACACATTGTTTGAGTTATTCATTTAATACAAAATCCACTCTGTTTCAATTCTGCGACATACATTGTAGCATATATCAACATTTTACTTTTAATATTTTATATAAATGGTCATTTCCACACATCAAGGGCTAGAAATATGGTGGCAGTACATGCCATGTCAGTTTCCTATATATATATATATATATATATATATATATATATATATATATATATATAGTTTAAAATCTAAGCTTGTCGAGCACAACCTTAAAAATAAGCTTGCGCAAGCTTGCTGTAACCTTAAAAACAAGCTTGCTGCAAGCTTGCCACAACTTTAAAATCAAGCTTGCCGCAACCTTAAAAATAAGCTTGCGGCAAGCTTGCGCAAGCTTGCCGCAACCTTAAAAACAAGCTTGCGGCAAGCTTGCCACAACCTTAAAAATAAGCTTGCGCAAGCTTGCTGCGGTTTCAAATCTAAGCTTGCGGCAAGCTTAAATAACAAGCTTGCAGCAAGCTTGCCGCAACCTTAAAAATAAGCTTGCGATTTTGGTTTGGGTGTATCTTTGTGTCTAATTTCAATAGGCAATTCGTTCCATATCGCCGGGCCCTGGTATGCAAACGAACGTTGTCCATATGACTTTGTTTTCACCTTGGGAACAATAATTATACGATTATCAGAAGAAGAGCGTAAGTATCTAGCTGGTTTATACACATGGGTGAGGCTGGATATCTATGTTGGACTGGAGTCTGTCATTGAAACAGAGAACAAATTTTGTGTTTGATTCTGTATCAAATTGATAGCAGTGTAGGGTACAGAGCAGTGGTGAGGTGTGCTCTGATCGAGGTACCCTAAAGATGATCTGTGCAGCTGTGTTTTGTAGTTTCTGGAGTAAATATTGTGATGAACCAGACAGAATTGAGTTATAATAGTCCAGTCTTGAAAGTACTAATGAACACACAAGTGTTTTAGTGGCATCAACTGAAAGATATTTAAGAATGGAACTGATGCGTCTCAATTCAAGATATGCAGCCTTGCATATGTTCATGACATGTTGGTGCAATGTGAGAGTACTATCTAGAGTAACGCCAAGGTTTCATACTCACTGTGAGAATTTAATGATGGTGTTGCTGATATTTATTGTCAGAGGTAAAGGATGTGAATGAGAAATTCTGTGTTGTGATCAGAATAGCCTCAGTTTTATGATCATTCATCTGCAGCTTGTTACATGTCATCCATGATTTCACATCAGAAATGCACCTCTCTATTCCATAGATGGTAGCATCAACTTCAGTTGGGTGGCTAGTGGCTAGACATGTATATTTGGGTGTCATCAGCATACAAATGGTGCGACACTGGGTGATAATCTATGACACCTGAGAGCGGCTGAGTGTACAGAATGAAGAGAACAGGTCCAACAACAGATCCCTGTGGAACACCACAACATATGTCAACTGGGCTGGAGTGTATTCCATTTGCAGATATAATTTGTGTCCTGTTGACTAAGTAGGACTTGAACCACTGTAAGGCTATATTCTGAATGACAAATACATGCTGGAGACGGTGAAGTAGTATATCATGGTCTATTGTGTCAAATGCTGCAGATAAAACCAGGAGAGTGAGTACTGTAATCTTTCCACTATTCAAAGCAGAGAGAATGTCACTAAATACTTTCAGAAGAGTAGTTTCTGTACTGTGACAAGGGCGATATGCAGACTGTACACTGCTAAAAAGACTCTTTGAATTCAAATGAGATACGAGTTGAGTTAGAACAACCTTTTCTAAGATATTTTATATGAATGGGAGATTATAAACTGGGCGGTAGTTCTTTAAATCATTATGGCCAAGTGTTGGTTTCTTCAGCAGTGGCTTTACAGTGGCAGTTTTGAAAAATGATGGGAATTCCCCCAATGAGAGAGAGATATTAATAACATCAGTTAGTGAAGGCAATATTGGGTCTAAGCACTCAAGCAGCAGTGATGTCATAATTGGATCAAGTTCACAAGACTTTGGTGCACTTTTCATCATGATTATCCTTACTAAATCAATAGAAACTGGTTCAAATGCTCCTAACAGTTGTCGCTGAAATTCTGCATCATAACTGTATGGTGATAAATCAGTTGAAATTGTGCTGTCAAGCGAATCTCTAATGGTTTGTACTTTGTCACAGCTGGAACTCTCCTTGATCTTAGGCTAAATGGACTATGTTTGTGATGTTCTTAGCGGCTTCGTAGATTTGTTTATGAATAGTGAGTCTGGTGGAAAGCCAAAGCCTCTCTGCTTTTCGGCAGAGACAGATAAAATGGACTGACCTTTGTTCCAGTGTGAACGTTGTTTGGACTAGTTCAAACGATGTGTGGCAGAAATTGAAGGTTGTGTTGCACATGAGGCATTTGATCATGAAATTCTTTGTAATTACAGCAATTCCACCTCCGCGAGAGTTGCGGGGGAATGACTTGATGGAGTAATCGCTGGGTGTTAAATCCGCACTCTTATGTTCATCACCTGCCAATTGTAACCATGTTTGTCAGGAAGAAGACGTCAACAATTTCTGTGTGCTTTTCTGGTGATCCTACTGATTGAGCATTGAATAATGCAATACGTAGTGGTATCCCTGGGACAGCTGACACAACAATTGACAATTTAAGAGGAATTTGAACCAGGTTATTAAAATTAACAGCAGAATTTTTAAATTGTTTATCTGTTATGGGCAAAAGGGAGATAACTGGAATTCTTCTTCCTGTTCTACACCGGCCAGCTTTGAAAGAACGTTTCTTTTTTTGCTTCCGTTTACATTTAAGAAATGATGAATGTATTCCCAGTTTGTTTAGTCTTGAGTACAATGTAGTATCTAGAATCAAGGTGTGGTCATTTAATCCAATTAATGAGGGTCCATCGTATTGTAAGCGGTCACGTGACGGTGGTTTATTAAAAAACAAATGACATCTTAAGAGTGGAACAAAACAGCTCAGACAAATTTTAATTGTTCTCGTTTCCAAAACAAGGAGATGAATTAACACATAAAAATGGAACAGCCAATGCATGATAAAACACAATAATGTAGATGAAGATAAAGAACAAGCACAAATATCATAAATATAGCACAAAATTGGAAGAGCCTTTCTCGAGCAGTTAAGCGATGGCATCCATCTTTCCCAGAAATCATTAGCCTACAGCTAATTTCCCACTGTCGATATGATCACCCAACATGTAAAACGTATTGACATTTCTAACATAATATTTTCCCTTTGTGAAAATAAACCCAAAAGGATAGTGGTCTAATGTTAATCTTAATATATCCCTCAAGTAACACTAAAAAAGGTAGCCAATTCCCCCTTTCACAGAATCTATAGACCCTTTTTAAAGGACAAATGATTTCCAATCCTGATACAATACTTATGTGTTAAACCTTAAGGACATTTTTAACATTAAATAATCTTTTGTCAGTATAAACTCCCAGATATTGGTGACCTAATGATAATTTCCCACTGTCTCACAAGTACCACCCAAAAAATGTTAGCCTAATGTTAAATTCTTGCTTGGGTCTAGAATCCATGGATCCTTATTAACACCAGATCTGTGACCTATCACCAAAACCTCATTTTTTTGTATCAATAAGGTTGAAGTTATGACAAACTTTTTGGAAGACACAAATCACATCATAAAAGTACAATTTTAATCTATCTGTAGTCAAGACCAGTCAGATAAGGTTGTGTTTATCCTCTTTTGTACTTACATATACAACTTGGAATATTTATCCAGTTTCCAGAATCTGAGCATACAGCAATATCAGCACCTTCCTTCCTGAAGTTACTATTACACTCATATCTGGCAGTTTTATTGTACGTCACCCCAGTGGCATTTACAATATATCCATTAACAATGGCAGGTGGAACTCCACAATATGTAACTGCAATGTAAAATATGTACAGATTATGCTGTATGATAAACGATACACAATCCCAAAAGTAGGATCTAAAAAAACACAATACATAAGGAAAAATAAATCAAGACATCTTAAAACTTGCATAACACTCACACCATAAATTCAAAATAACATCAAAATTATACAACATATATCATGTAGAGTCAATATTTTTGCAAAAGTATGAACATTTTAAATAATCCCGACACACTTTACGACTGAAATAGAAAGCTGCGTACTTTGACAGTCCGGGATCCTTTCTAAGTTCCACTGTCCCCCATAGAGGCAGGTCATCATCACTTGTGACTGTGTTCTGTACTCCTCCTGTTGGAAAGAATAACCATTGATACAACTCACAGCTACTACGGTTTCGAATGAATAGGCGGTCACATTCCACACTGTGACTTCAGAGACATTAGCTTTCACTTTGGGACAGTCTGGAAACCAAAAGCAGTATTGTCAGTTATTGTATTTCATATCATTTATCTCAGAAAACAATTTTCCATGGCTAGTTCATTTAAAATTAAATTGAAAATCAATATATAGAAAAGGAACAAAATACCTAGTTGTGTGGAAAATGTGGCTTGTAGTCATGGCAACCCATTTTTTGTGGTTGTGTCAAAGATGCTCATATTACAAGTCTGACCAAAATCTGATTAGACATATGGCTTTCAAAATGGTAACAAACCAGATGTAAAATCAATGTGTGTGTTACTCACTGCAGAATTTGTCTGAAAGTCCCTACCCCAACAATATAGCATATAGTCCAAGTTTGATCAAAATCAGATTTAAAAAACTCAAATGCTAACAAGTGAATCTAGATGCAAGATCACCTCATTAATATGCAAGGATCTTACTCATTATTGGACTCTTGGTGCCACAAGTGTATTCCAAGTTTTTATGAAAACCATGGATTCCCGAGTGTGGTAACAAGCAATTATGGATTGACAAATGACAGACAACAGAAATCTAAGCTTGATCAAAATTGGATCATAAATGAGGATTCCACAGTTGTGACAAGAAATTGCTGATTGACAAACGACAACAGAAAAAAACAATGCATGATGTATTTTAGGTCATTTTTGTGAGTTCATTCTGCCTTCATGGCTGGATGAGCTAAATAGAGACAAGATGTAACCGATGTCCATGTACATATATTAGAAAGTGATAGGAAAATTTCAAAATCAAACAGAGAAACATAGATTCTTGACAGAAAATGATGAAATTGACCCAAGTCTTTTTCATGTCTAGCCTCATATGAAATCTTATTTTAATCCATGCAAATTAAATCTGTGATGAGCTTCAACTGATATGATGGACAATATTCCCCCTCCACAGATGAGGTGGTTGTATGAAAATAGGTCCACTCATATTCAACAGATTCCAATGCCAATATAAAATGTGTTGGAAAACACTATATTCCACCTCTGAAGATGGGGGGGGGGGGGCGGACATGAAACAGGTTCAGACTCTCACTCCGATAAAACAAACTTGTAACATATCCAACCAGCAAGGATTTACCTGCCAATACAAAAATAATGGAAGGCAAAGTTCTAAGACACATGGGGCAAGAAAACTAAAACTCAACACTGACCTGGATCTTTTCAATATAAAGACACACTCTAAATCTGTTATAAATCCATTGAGTTCTTCAAAAGTCATGGAGTGGAAACTGAACGACAACGTTTAATTCAAACAAGGGCTATAACTCAAACCAATTTTACTGGAAAACAAAAAATCAAACATGTTTGAGGTCTTCTTCATGTTAAGTCTCACAGATTAATGAAACTCTGTTAATTGGAGAATTTTTTCTAATTTTACTAATTGTACAATTGTACTGTTTTAAGTTAATAGCAAAAACTTGACAAGAAGCAAGAGTTAGAAAATGTCTGCATGAATAATTTCTGGAAAAAGTTAGAAATATATTCCACAGAAAAATAAATGCCCTACAAGTTCCTCTTTTCTAAAACACACATTTGCATGTCACACCCTGTTTTGCATCCCCAACTTTATGAGCCAACTAACTTTTCCTTACGAAGAAGCAAAGTTACAAAATATTGAGGTCACAAAGACCTACTTTTTGTTAACATTTTACTCACCTAGAGGCATCCGTGCACAACAATATACAAGCCTGTAATGAATGCACTGGAAAAAAACATATCTAGATATGTAACTTTACAAAAGTCAGTCATATCATCCACATTCATATATAAATGCATACTTTCCACATCTTTGGAAGGTAAATAGAAAGATATATACCTATCATTATAGGTATTATAATTACCTATGGAAACAAATTAAGAAATATTTATCTAATGTAATAAGAATTATAATTACCTATGGAAAACTTGACTGAGAATCCTGTGTCAGTAAGAGCTTGATCGGTGATAAACTTTAGTTTGATAATCCCTTCATTTGAATTGACTGGGCCTGGAAGCTGATTTCCTGTGAATCCCATCCCACTGTGGACAGCTGTTTCTGAGCTGTTAATAAACACCTAGAAAAGAATGTCAGCCTTTAAAGCAAACTACAAATTTTTCTCCTGCTGAATATCAACATTCAACAAGCTGCCAACAATATGAATATAAAACATATAACTTTAACAAGTTGTATAAACTGTTACAAAAGAGTGTTTTAAATAATGCAATAATCCAAATAACATGTGTTTAGGTGACCAGGATCATACCATATGTATATGAAGGACATGATTAGGAGTTGCCTACAAACAAGTACTAAGCTTGCTTCTAATTGCCAAGTTCAAACAGAAATAAATACTAATGTTATGTTAGTGTTCTATATAAAATGAAGAAATTAAAAAAGGTATTCTTGAAATTTGTTTGTCAAACTTTTATGGATTAAATTTCTGCTTTTTGCAAAGAAAGATCTTAGAGTAGGATGTTACAAAATTATTCATATACTAACAATGTAGTGATGCTTAGTAGTTAAAAAGTCCTTTTTTGAACCCATCATATGATGTGGCAACTGTGAGAAGAAACCTAATATATGTCTTGAGTTACTTAGTATTCATTATAGTTACTATGAAGCTAACAAAAATTGTTACTATGTCAGCACCATCTACCTGGACAATGTCTGTACTGTTCAGTAAAGAGTTTGTGTCTGTACTTTTCATTGCGAAGTTTGTGAACCTCAAGGTCATCCCCCTGCCACTGGCTGTAACATTTAGTATCCACTGGCAGCTGACACTGTTGGGGTACTGTCTGTTGTGTGCATCCTGAGTAAACCCTGGAGACTGGATTATTCCCTCATATGCTGAAATCACCAAGGAACAACCTGGCCAAAAAAAGATATTGAATCTTTACAAAAGAATTAAAAGTTCCAGGGATCAATTTATTTCATTTCATAAGACATTTTCATCATCAAAGATTTCTAGCTAACAACAATGTCTGAGATTTGGTAGATTTAGTTTTCATGTTCACAACATAATCAATAAAATGCACTCCCATCAAAGAAACAACAAGGTCACTATAAAACAAAAACAATTAGTAATTGCTGTAACACAGACTGAAAAGAAAATTAAAACAATTAAAGCAAAGTTTGATCAAACCTCTAACAATCCTAACAAGTTCACATATACGTATCAAATTTACCTTTCTTGTAGCAGAGTCTGAATCCTTTACCATATTCCTTGACAGTCTTCATCCTTATCTGTACGGTTCTTGTCCTTGAGATGTATATACTGGGATTAGGTACAGATGTGAGATCAGATAGTGCTGCTGTATCACCATCTCTCACTGTCAATGATCCTGATCCAGGAATGTCCATTTCCAAAATCTGAAAGTAAACGGCTATATTAACAAGAATATGGGGGGGGGGGCACAAATTTACCTACATGTCACTACTGCAAGTTGCAGCTCTTATGGGATGAATTTGGTTCATCCTCATTCTTTTTTTTCCACTGATTTTTCTTAAACACCAGTATTATGCTGAACTTGTCAGATCTCGATTGCAGCATCATTTGCATCCGCCTGTCAGAATCTTGATGCCAGCATTATTTGCACCAACCTATCAGATGTTGATGCCTGCATCATTTCATTATCTGCAGATCTTGGTCCTGGCATCATTTACACCTACCTGTCAGATCTTGACCGGTCAATAAAGGTACTGATAAAAGGCAATTTTTAACAGTATTTGCTGTTGTTTGGGATTAATGCCCTTTTTCAGCTTATAACAGTCAATGCATGGCACCCAGTATATCTAGTGGATGAAAAACCCAGAAAAATCCTGAGAAGAACCTCTATACCATGTGAAGCTACTACTGTACTGACAAGCTTATTGATATACCAATGCTGGCCAAACCCCGAGATTCAAACCCAGGTGGTCAGAAATCTGATGTCAGGGATCTGTAAAAACAAAAACCCTTGACCATTTGGTCATCTGAGGACCATTATAGTAACAGCAACACAATGGACAGCATATCAGCTTTATCTACAACAAAATAATCAGGGCCCCAGGTGACCAAGTGGTCCAAGGCACTCAATTTTTATAGATCTCTGACAGTTCACCTTTGTCCATTTTTTTCTTCAAAATATACTGGCCACCGTGCATAGTCTATCATGTACTGAAAAAGGGCATTGAACCCATGAACCAAAAGCCATAAAATAATCTTTGTAAAACTAAATTTTTTAGTACAATATGTTTCTTTGTGAATACTTATAAAAAAACATAATACCTTAATAATACCTTGCAAATTCAGCTCTCCCTGATAATACTTTTAGCTGACAAGAAGCTAAACATTTCCTAGCCACCTAGGTGGCAATCAGGCAAACTGACCTCCCCCTGGTGTATAGAGACTGATGCCACATACATTGAATATCTGAGGCACTACTTGAGTGGAAGGCATGCTCTCTCTATGGATGTTAAGAGGTGATGGAATTGCATCAAATTACCCCAAAGATGCCATCTCTGGTCTCTTAAGGTATGTGAGACAGCTACTTGATAACCCAGCTGGAGAAGACTTTGAAAGTCTGGTCTGGAAGAAGCATTCCATAATGGAACTGTTCTTTCCAGTAAATCTTGTGTTAGCCATGATGCTGTTGATGACCTGGAACCTTTTTTGCCATAACTGTAGGTCCCACTAGATCAAGTTGGGACCTTTGGGTCAAAGTATCTTGTAACTGAGAATGTGGACTTCAATCTGCATCCCATAGCATGGATCATGTCAGTTAGAGAACAGTTCTTTTCAATGGCTATGCTTGTGGAGATTGCTCTAACATCAAGGGTCAAATAGCATAGCAAATTCATTCAGCTGGAGTTATTTCCCAATATGCAGAACAAATAATCCACTTAATCCAGGATAAAAGGGTCTATGCTAGCTGTTCAATCATTCTGTCCCTGTTTAAAAACTGAATGTGCTTAGGCTGAGGATCAACATAAGTGTTGTGAAGTAACTCAATTAGTCATGGCCAAAGGTTTAGTATATGTGCTGGACATGATGATAAAGTATGCAAGAACTACTGTCTATCCCCATGGATAGGGCCTGTATGTATTTCATTGAGATAGCAATTGTGAAAAATGATAGACCTCCCTCTGACTTCCAGGTATTGTAGGACTATTTAACTGTGACATGTTCTCTAGGGACATCCCAGCAACCTCCATGTTTGCCCTGTAAATCCCTCCACTATAGCTGAAAATGAGAGGGACAATGGCTTGGAGTGAATTCCTTCAACCTAATCATTAAGGAGGAGAATGGATGATGTAGGTTGCAAGCATATCTTGTACCTTGGGCCATTATAGGTCTGCAGAGTAGGGTAGGGTTGGGGTTGAAAGCATTTAATATCTTCCACTTTAAATTTTGTATTTTTGTTCATAGTTACTATAATGCCTATAGTATGCTGTACCCCTATTAAGCAGACATCCTTTGAATATGTACCCGGTAATATTCCATTGAGATTTGTGGCAGGATATAAGCTGTGGTCTGCAAACGGAGGTTAATTGGATACAAGGTTCATTCCATGGTCATGACATTGTGAAGGAAAACAGGAATCATTTGTAGATCATTACTTATGATATATACCTTGTCCCTCCTTAAAGCCTGGCATGGAATCAGTTTGTAATTGTGTATTTTCTAAATCTGGTCCAATTAATTCTCATTTAACAAATTATATGTTTCTGTAGAGTAAAAAGTAATTGACATACTCGATCAGTCCCAAAATGTCAATAACTTCAGATTGGGGAAGCAACTGAAAGTAAAATATGCTGTAGATAGTTCTCACTTTATGTCACAATGTACACCTGGTAGATGATATAGCAAATGAGGATTGATTTTGTCCAAGCAAGATCTAATAATGACAAGGAAACTTGAATGCCCATTCCATTGTTCATAGATTGAGTTGGTGAGGTCGATGTCGATAGGCTGGGCATTGTCTGCTATGAGTGCAGAGCAGAACTATGTGAGTTAGACTGATCCATGAAAGTGACTATATAGACTTCACACTACTCACTGTGCAAGTAAGATGGATCATTGAGAATCTCTGTATACTATGGATAACATCTGTAGTGAGTGCCTAGCAGCACTGTGTGAGTTAGACTAATCCATGTGTAACTGGTGGCTGATACTTTAAATTGATTGTAGTCATGATCCTTGCAATCAGTTATGTGGCTATGTCCAGTCATGAAGGAACATGGCCATCTTGGCTGGCATGATGTATTCCAGTTCTGAAGGTTGAGATGGGGTATGGGATATTGTATCTACGTATCCAGTCCATAAATTTGATATACAAGATTGGAATTGATGCTTGTTGCTGTTCTCTATCTCACTGCCCTGGAATGATACAGTGTAAACCCTTGTGTGCCAGCAATGTTTTCTTCCCTCAAGCTATGACTGACATCTGTCCATAATAGGTTAGTATGACATGTATTGCAGGAATGAAAACCTGAGAAAATTACCCAGTTTTGTGGTTATCATGCAGATCTTGCCATGGTCTAAATCTACAAGATGAAACAAACAGAAAACTAAATAAATTAAGCATGGTAAGTGTCCTGTTTTGAATTTGGAAGAAAGCATGCAGGGTGACTGTAACGTAATTGAGCTGATCCGTTGAGACCGGGCAGGGTTTTAAGAAACAACAAACACGTTTGTGGATGACAATGACAATATATTAGACACTCACACTAGGGTTACAAGAATAACACATAAAAGCATATAAAATGAATATAAAACACATGAAATATAATTTGACTACTATGTCAAACTCATGTACCGGTATTCAAAAAGTTCTAGCAACTCCATATAAACTTCATGCATACAAATATCTCTAGCAAACTTTCATATAAACAAATGCTCGTTGCAAACCTATATAATCAACTACTGGTTGCAAACTTTTATGTAGTCAGACACTACTGTCATAATTTACATGTAGTCAGACACTACTGTTATAATTTACATGTAGTCAAAACACTACTGTTATTATACTTTACATGTAGTCAGTCAATACACTACTGTTATAATTTACATGTAGTCAAAACACTACTGTTATTATAATTTACATATAGTCAATACACTACTTGTTATTGTGCTCTACTTGTAGTCAAAACACTGCTTGTTACTATGATTGGAAAATGCATGTTGACAAAGCCTTCTCTCTGGCACGGTCACTTTCCCCTCCGCACTTGTACCCATACCTAGGCATTGAATTGGTGGGTTATGCTAGTAATGGTACACCAGACGTTATGGTATTCATAAGCCCATCCGGCTGCTCATAACCGGCGAGCTGAATACGAAAAATAAACAACCTTTCCAATAGTATATTTTAATTGGAACTGTTTTAGTTGCAATTACTCTAAGAATATATGATAATCACGAATGGGTTAACATAACCCGCTGAAGTATGACATAGGAATGCTATGCAATTACAATAAAAATATGCAATACTACGACATTAATACATACATAATATGTTTTCGAAATTAGTCATAGTAGCAACCAGATAAAATTAACTCGCTACCACATTGCCTAGGTTATATCTTACTAAACTGAATTACAAATATGATAAACGATGTGACTATATAATACAACAATGTATGTGCTTTTACGAAACTGAATTATTGTAAATAATAAAAAGAGTTGACTAAAAAAACATACGACTCACCCAACTCTTTGGCTCTAACTAAATTACAATGGCACCTGCCCCGACAGCTGAATTTGTTTTGAGCTTCTCTCTATATTGGCTGTGCCCTTCAATATCTTTACCCGATATACATACAGTAGTGCTCAATAATATATTAATTCGCACGTGCTGCACGAGCAATAAAATCATCATGTGATGCGACAAAAAATTACATTTACAGAAATATTACAGAGCGTGAAACAAGACACTCTGATTACAATAAAAGTATAGAGTCCTAAGTGAGCCATATCGGGCATTTCATAACAGTGACGCTGAAAATCACTAGAACAGAGATTCACCTGACCTGTACAGGTAGAAAATTATCCAAAGTATTAATAATTTGAAATGGATGCTGCATAACATTTAGAGTTACAAATGACCTGTAGGCAGATGAATTAGAATCACTGAAGCATCACTTGTACTTGCATTTACAAGGCATCGCTTACAATACTTATTGTACAAGGCATCATTATATAGTACTTGCATATATAAGGCATTGCTTATAGTACTTGCTGTACAAGGCATCGCTTGTAGCATTTGCTGTACAAGGCATCACTTATAACACTTGCATGTACAAGGCATCGCTTATAATACTTGCATCTGAAAGGCATCTCTTATAGTATTTGCAGTACAAGGCATTGCTTATAGTACTTCTATAAAGCATCATTTATAGCATTTGCATGAACAATGCATCGATTATAGTATGTGCTATACATTATATGGTACTTACATATACAAGGCATCACTTATACCGGTAGTACTTACATGTACAAGGCATCACTTATAGTACTTACATGTACAAGACATCACTTATAGTACTTACGTGTACAAGGCATCACTTATAGTACTTGCATGTACAAGGCATCACACATAGTACTTGCATGTACAAGACATTGCTTATAGCACTTGCGGAACAAGGCATCGCTTATAGTACTTGCATGTACAAGGCATCACTTATAACACTTGCATGTACAAGGCATCGCTTATAATACTTGCATCTGAAAGGCATCTCTTATAGTATTTGCAGTATAAGGCATTGCTTAAGATATTTGAATGTACAAGGCATTGCTTATAGTACTTCTATAAAGCATCATTTATAGCATTTGCATGAACAATGCATCGATTATAGTACGTGCTGTACAAGGCATTGCTTACAGTACTTGCTGAACAAGGCATCACTTATAGTATTTACATGTACAAGGCATTGCTTATAATACTTGCATGTACAAGGCATCACATAGTACTTGCATGTATAAGGCATCACTTATAGTACTTGCATGTACAAGGCATCAATCATAGTACTTGCATGTACAAGCCATGGCTTATAGGACATGCGGAACAAGGCATCACTTATAATACTTGCATGTACAAGGCATCACTTATAGTACTTGCATGTATAAGGCATCGCTTATAGTACTTGCTGTACAAGGCATCGCTTATAGCATTTACTGTACAAGGCATCACTTGTAGTACTTGCATGTATAAGGCATGACTTATAGTACTTGCTGTACAAGGCATCACTTATAGTACTTGCTGTACAAGGCATCACTTATAGTACTTACTGTACAAGGCATCGCTTATAGCATTTGCTGTACAAGGCATCACTTGCAGTACTTGCATGTATAAGGCATGACTTATAGTACTTGCTGTACAAGGCATCGCTTATAGTACTTGCTGTAAAAGGCATCGCTTATAGTACTTGCATGTACAAGGCATCGCTTATAGTACTTGCTGTACAAGGTATCATTTATAGTACTTGCATGTACAAGGAATCACTTATAATACTTGCATCTATATGGCATCCCTTATAGTATTTGCTGTACAAGGTATCATTTATAGTACTTTCATGTATAAAGCATTGCTTATAGTACTTGCTGTACAAGGCATCGCTTATAGTACTTGCATGTACAAGGAATCACTTATAATACTTGCATCTATCAGGCATCCCTTATAGTATTTGCATGCATAAGGCATCACTTATAGTACTTACGAGTACAAGGCATTATGATAAAAAAATATTCGAAAAAATAAAGAAAAGACTTCAATGCAAGGATATGCTCATAACATCTGAAAAATAGTTTTTCTCTGCTGAAAGATACTGTTTCTAATAAATGTGGTCTTATTGTATTGACTGATTGGTCTACTACATACATATGACAGGCCATGTTGGCAGGAGGATAGTTAAAACTGGTTACACAGAACATAATAAATATCCATGAATAGATCATTGTTTGTTATAAGTCATACTTAATGATGGATCAAACCTTAATGTTCTTGATATGTTTATGTAACATATCTGTACAAAAGATGGTATGGAGAGGGGAAGAGAACAAAATAAAACATCACAAATGCATAGGGTTGAAAATCTATAAGCAATACCACAGAAATCTCAAAATTAAGCTTTTGTAATTAAGGTTTTCTTTTCTATAAAGACATTCACATCCACGTAACCTGAGTTGTAAACTATTTAATTTTTTTCCATTAAAATGCTGATATTTCCAAACCTACTCACAGATTATTTCATTTCTTGCCATACATTACACCTGTTCCAGCTGAAGATGCTTTTTTACAGAACATGAATAGTTCAGACATAACCCATGTTTTGCCAAAAACCTATTTTGTCAAAAATGTATACAATAAGAGGCAAATTAAAAAGTATCAATGTCAACACTTAAGCAAATGTATTTTACTATACTGTTAATGACACACTGTGTATTCTATTGTTTTATTATGTTATTTATTATAGGACAGAGGCCAAAAGTATGGAAGAAACGTTTGGTCGTCTTCTATTCCATTTTTAAAACAATTCATATCCACACATCACACACTGACAACAGTTTTGCTTGGAAAATCATTTCATTCTAATCACCAATTTAAACTATATACAAGAAAAAGGAAACTCCTCACCTCGATTGATATGACATCATTGTCACTAGTAATTGTCCACTCAAGGTCAAGATTTAATAGACTGAGGAACTGACCATAGAAAGGAGATGTCAGCTCCTGCCAGGTGGTTGTGGCTGTCAAGTTTCTGGACTGTTCCAGCTCAGCGATGTCTGTAAGAGTAAAGTAAATACATGTAACTACCAACTTTGTGCAGAAAGACAATTAACCTGGCCAGGTCAAACTTATCAAGCTTAAGAAGCACCTGACAGGAATAAGAATCACATACCTTTATATCCTACTATGTTATCAAAATCATTTAAAGAAAAATAGCATAACCAAATACAGTTTTTGTACTGGCCAGCCCTAATTAATGGATCTAGGTATGACTAAAAAAACTAACACAGCTCAATAAACAATATATTGTACATGTGTCATGTGGTAAATACTATCCTGCTTTATACACAACCCTCTTTCATTCCTATGATACTCAGGTACCAAACATTGTAGTACCCATTGAACTAATATATTATGTGAACACAGCTTAACTTCTTTCACTCATGTTACCTTGACCTCTGACCTTTCAATGTGAAAATCAAGATGTTTCTTCCTCATCCCAAATGATTGCCACTTTAAAATTTGTTAATGGTAGATGGTGAAGAACAAAAGTTATTGGGCATACATGTAATAGTCATACAAAGAGATCAATCAAAAACATCTTTACAGTGGGCATGTAAATAACATTTTTCACAAGTATGGATCAAAAGAATAACACAGATAAATTGCCTTTCTCAATTTACAAGTTAATTAATACAACATTATCAAACATGATGATTAAGTAGTTGTGACATCACTAATATGGCTGACATCAATGAATGTAATTGGTGATATCACTAATATGGCTGACATCAATGAATGTAATTGGTGATATCACTAATATGGCTGACATCAATGAATGTAACTGGTGATATCACTAATATGGCTGACATCAATGAATGTAATTGGTGATATCACTAATATGGCTGACATCAATGAATGTAATTGGTGATATCACTAATATGGCTGACATCAATGAATGTAATTGGTGATATCACTAATATGGCTGACATCAATGAATGTAACTGGTGATATCACTAATATGGCTGACATCAATGAATGTAATTGGTGATATCACTAATATGGCTGACATCAATGAATGTAACTGGTGATATCACTAATATGGCTGACATCAATGAATGTAATTGGTGATATCACTAATATGGCTGACATCAATGAATGTAACTGGTGATATCACTAATATGGCTGACATCAATGAATGTAATTGGTGATATCACTAATATGGCTGACATCAATGAATGTAACTGGTGATATCACTAATATGACTGACATCAATTAATGTAACTGGTGATATCACTAATGCAACTGGTGATATCACTAATATGACTGACATCAATGAATGTAACTGCAGCCAGATATCATGGAATGTGTGGCCAAAGTTTGTCAGAGTATTGTTTTCAAAGAAAATACTGTATAGGTCATGTTGCCATGTACAGCATTACTCAGGGTGTCTTGTAGCTCTTGCTGCTGTGACTTCTGTGCAGATAATAATGCTGAAGGATGCCATCAGCAACTTTCTGGCAGCAAAGGGGACTCCAAAGCCTATGCTCCCTTCAAATGTTGCCATGAGTGCCTGACCTTGTGTGACAAGGCAATAAATACGCAAAGTGGCAAGATCTGCATAGAATGAAAATGTTCCAACTGTGGAATTATAATAACCAAATCTAAGCCAAGCCACCAACAGAGATGCTATAGTAAAGAGGAAAGAGTGGGCATTTCTCAAAGAGAACATACGTGACCACACTGGAATGAATAAACAGCATGTAAATGGCAGTGTACTACGCTGTGGGGCACACTGGAACATGTTCTTTTAGAACTGGAGGAAAAACTGCCTAATCATCATGCCACCTAACAAATGCAGATTGGCAATAAGAACTGTTGTCAATTTAAAGAAAATTGGCTGCTATTTTGAATAATATTGGTGAAAATGTTTGGACGTTCTAGAAAAATCATGCCCAAGGAACTCACTGGACTTGCCTACAAGTAAAAATTCATCCAGTGATTGCCTATTACTGCAGTTCACAATATCGTGACAAATTCACAGAATCTGTGAACTTCAGATCAGTTGAACTATAGCATGATGTACATTCTGTTCAATGTTCCCAGATAACTGGAAAACTTTAAAAAGACTGCAAAACAAAGCTGATTTTTAAGATAATTGACAACAAAAATTGAATTTGCATTGTATTTACTTTAGCAGCAGAGAGGGTGAACCCTACAACTTTCCGAGCGTCGATTCGGAAATCTGAGGCTTCTACCAAATAGTAACAAAAATGGCGTCTATTCGATAAAATAAGATTTCCTTATATACGCCAACGTCGTTGTCATTCACCCTCTCTGCTGCTATGGGTTAATAATTCTTTTATGAGTTCAACCAAATATTTGATCGAGTCTTTAGGACTTTACAAACAAACTAATCGCTAACACCTCCTCTTGTAGATCAATTAAATTATTTGACTGGTCGGTGAGTCGGAAATTAATTCTCGTTAACGAATTATTATGGCATCGCATGTAGACAGGATTAATTGGGTTTTCAATAATTAGGAATCCTGGAGGAGCTGTTGGTGCAAACGAATAAAGAATATATCCTTGCTGAGCTTGATTTGATTGTTCTAAATTAATTTGATAGCTTCCTTCAATTGCATCACATACTAAATTGAGCGCAATCACCGTTGAAATATTCACATTGTACGGGGCAATATGCCTACCGCCACCATCTGGATCATTATTATACCTGAGGAGGACAGATGGATCTTGTTTTTGTAGCGCCTTGATATCGGTTCTAACAATTCTTGCTAGTTCATCAGCGTTGTATTTGGGAAACTTGAAATTACGCAGATTGTCTTCTGTGATATTGTAATCGGTTAGGAATCGTTGTTTATTGTCACTGTTGTCATTAATTATTGTTTGAATAATTAGTTCATAGATATATTCCATGTCAGATATAAGTTGATTTATTATTTCAACGTGTTTTTGTGATCTTGTTTTCCGTAGTTGTTCTAGTTGTGTGTCATATAATTGTTTAATTTCATTAAAATAGCCACGGACGTCAGCTAGCATAAATGAAATAGTAACAGATGAGTCGGCTGTTCTTTCAATGATAAAATCCCATTGTAATGTGTCTTTGTTGGTAAATATAAATCTATCGGCGATTTTTCCTTTTCTTATATCAGATAAATTATCTCGATAACTGGGATTGATTTCATGATATGATTGTACGTCCGTGGTTAAGTCGGTGGTGGATTTTTCCGGTGGTTTTTCAGGCCATCCTAACACTGTTCTTAACGAGCTGTTATATATATCTACAATGTATCCCTCTGTGCTTATTTCGATCGACGACGAGAGCGTCGGTTCATGAAGATTAATAGCTATTTTTGATTCTTTTCCAGTGATTGATTTTATTCTACGCTGAATTTCAGCATCGATTTGCTCAATTTCGTACGACCCAGTTGGTAACGAAATAGTTTCCCACACTGGAGTACCATCGGATTTATTCTTATACGAGAACACCAGTGCGTTATTGGGTTGCTGACCGCCAAATGCAACCGATCTGATATTAGGCCAGCTATGATATACTCGTAATTTTGCCAGCGCGATCTCACGCACTGGAATCGGAGAAGGGAAGTTCACACTAAATTCAGGGTTTGTTGATGTTATTGATATCATGCTTGTTCATATCGGAGTGGTATTCTCCGCGATTCGTTGAAATAGTTCGAGTGACATTATTGTCAACGCTGTCTTCAATTTCCAATTTCAACATCGCGGAGTTATACAACTGGGTCATCGTGGAAAATTCAACATCGGATATGAACGAATTATCTATCGACGGCGAGATCAACTCGGATAATTTCGAGTATGTGTCAAATACCACCCGGTACCGAGCTGTATAATCACTGAGTTTTTTCTGAGAACACGATGATAACTTTTTAGTTATCGCGGTGGCGACTGCCGCAATTGTTGTTGCCGCGGAGATAGCAATTGGAACTGCAATCGGAGCCATCATGGTCACCGTTGACAAAATAACCCCGGCGCTGGCCATCACACCGGACACCGAGTACACAGTTACATCGATGATTGTAATTCTTCTGCGGTATTTTTTTATTTTTTCGCGATAACGCTCAGAAAGTGATTTCAAGTTCGCGGAAAATTCTTTTACGGTGTCGAATCGATATTGCGACAACAGCGACGGCGTCATCATTGTTATTTTAAACCTGATAGTGTTTTCAATTATCCTATTATTGACCTGGTTTTAGGATCAGACGCGGGGATACTGTATAAAAATTCTATTATCCAGGGTAGCGACTCCCTAAGCACGGTCTCGTCGGAATTATTTATAGTAATCGTAAGCGGGATTGGGAAATAGGGTGGAGGCATTGGTATTTTCTCTAGTATATACATCAATGTGTTAACACCTCTGATACCTGTGATGCTGAATTCCAAATCAAATTTACTGCGATGTATTATTGTAAGTCGGTAGCAACCTGGTACACCAGTATGTCTGTTGCCAACACAAAGATAATTTTCGTTTCCTCGGATCCAATCAAAAGTCCCACTATCAACTGTGTACACGATGTTATTAACGGCGCTTACACTATGTGGAATTTTTACCTTATCGATGGCCGCGCAAATTTCAGCGAGAGATATAACCGCGCCAAGCGGGGATCCAAAGAACTTAGCGACGACGTCGCTGGCGGGGAGATTTTTAAAATCTTCTTGTAGTTTAGCAATATCGTCGATGATGTCTAGATATTTTTTTCTGATTTCGGTATATTTCATCAACGTTGTATCGCGGCATTCGAAAAATGAAACCAAAAGGATGTTAAATTTCAAATTTTCTCGGGTTAGATAATCCCTGTTGAGTTGATCATATGTCGTATCGACGCTGTCACTTTTAGAACCCTTAAAGAAATTTTTAACCGTTTCGTTTGTGAGCTTTTGTTCGTCAAGCACGCGCTTAATTTCCGCGAGAGATATAACCGCGCCAAGCGGGGATCCAAAGAACTTAGCGATGACGTTGGCGGGTTTTTGTTCGTCAAGCGCGCGCTTAATTTCAGGGAGGGTTGGGTTTACCGACGTTTCGAGAGTGGGGATTAGAAGAGGTGATAACCCAAAAAACTTTTTTACGAGGGAATCAAATATTCCTTGTTGTTTGGAAGCCGCGGAGATCTCCATGAGAGATGCAACCGCGGCATCAAGCTTAAGTTTAATTTCCACGAGAGATGTATCCGCGACAAATGGGATCCCAAAAAACTTAGCAATGATGTCGTTGGCAGGGGTTTGTACCCGCTCGAGGTCTTCTATTAGTTTAAGAATATTGAGATAATTTGCCTTGATTTCATCTTCATTCATCATCCTCGACGCGTCCTTGTTAAAAAAGAACAGCGATAAAACGTTTTTAATTTCAACGAGAGTCATGCCAACCACAAGCGGGGTCCCAAAGAATTTATGTATGACATTTTTGCGAAAATTATTATAACCTCGTATATAATCATCCAGCTCACGGCCGCGGGCGGTAATCATGCTGTCGTGGGTGGCAATCATGCTGTCGTGGGCGGCAATCCTGTCGGTGATCGTAGAAACAAGTGCGCCTGGTTTAAGTCGTCCACCGCTGGAATACAGCGCAATAGAGTTTTCAGCGGCATCTCTCTGCCGTATCAAAATGTCATTCACGGATATATTACTGCTTTTCAATTTACCCTGGCGATCTTGAAATACAACTATTTCGTTCGGGTCAACACTTGTTAAATTTAACGTCTCAGCGATTTCATCTTCAATTATTTTTTTTACATCCTTGATAGAATCCGCAGATGTTTTCGCGGTGGGTTTCGACATTGACAGAGATCGTCCCCAAATATTAATCATTATTGTAAATACTCCAGTATTTTTAATTTATTGATTCTCTAAAATTACCTTGTAATTTCCCACTCGTGTATTTATTTACAACCAGATGAGGTGGTTTCTGTGACGATGAAATCTCCGCGAGGACATTTAATACTTCACGGCCGCATATCGGTGGATCATTTAATTGTTGTGTTGGCAGCGTGGAATAAAAAATCGGAAACTCTTTGAGTTTCATCGAAGAATTTATATACCGCATAAACTCGCTTGGCGGAGCTAACCCATATGAATCGAAATAGACAATCCCACATGGATCGATCGCGTATGCAACCCAGTGAGTTCCTGATCCGTTACTGTTATCAAGATTGATGATACCGGTTTCAACGCGTTTAGGTTTTCTCGGTAATTGATCTCTCATAAAAAACCCTCTGAAGTTTTTTATCGCTAGTTTTTTAGCAGCATCAATTAAATCAAAATTGGACATAGGGAGAATTGGGCTTTCAACTAATAAACCATTCCTGGTATTCTCAGGCCGGATCCGTGAACGGATCTCCCGCTGTACCATGAATACGGGGTTCCTGGTAGTCTTAGACCCTTTCCCTTTTTTTTATATCCTTTCCCTGTTGCCTTTTTCAACGCCATCCCTGCCGCGGTCCCAACAGCCCCTAATGCCGCCGCCTTCGCCACTGCTGGGGCAGCCGCTGCAATCAATGCTGGTATTGCAGCTAATAATGGAAATATACCACCTGATTTTATCATGTTGGCGACTGCAGCCTTTGAAAATACAATTTGAACCCCTCGCCGTTTCTTTAGCGCATCATTGAAATGTTTTATTTGACGATCCGTCAGTGATATTTTATGTGTATCGCCGGACATCTGAGCTGGTTTCAACGTTATTGTTGTTCCACATTCTTTAGCGGATTTTGATCGCAATTTCTTGACTTGACCATCAGTCAGCTTGACACTAACAACACTATATGGCATTTTATTGTAAAACACATTTATGCTTTCAATTGATCTAATTGGAAACTCTTCAAGTTTCATTTACATATTTTCCACTGGCACATCTACCACTCTCATTCTTCCTCCAACACCTTCGAGTAGCATTGATTTGTCGCTGAGAATGACAGCAACCGCTCTATAATTAACACCACCAGGAGCTATACGAGCCCTAAAATGTATGTCGACGACGGATTGTCTCATTAAATCAAGATGTTCCAGCGAAAAGTAATAAATCGGATACAATTTCTTAAAATCAAGTTGTGATATTTGTAAACCTGTATCAACATTTTGATCACGACCCATATATGACAGCATTCGATGATACACACGTGCTATGTGGTTAGTGTCGTAATCAAGCTGTATATCCTCGGTTGGTTCTTGTTGTCCGTTAATTCTCAGCGAAACCTCACTTACCCCTAATTTATCAAATATCATATGACTGTGTTCTTGGGAGCCTGATCGATTCTGATTCTGCAGCGCTATAAATATATGACGTGGAGCTGAAACGCCTTGTTTTGATGCCAAGTGCCATGTAAATGTATCAGCAACATTATCCAGTTTGACGTCAGTCGTTGTTGTTAGCCAACTTAGCAATGATTTGCCTCCTGTTTCCATAAATGAGAGCAGCCGCTCTTCTCTGGTAATTGATGGGGTCATTACTGGCATCCACAATACTATTTTACTCAAAACAACTTTACCATCAGCGGCACCAGTACGCCATATTGCATCATTGTCATCACCCCTCCGCACTAACGCGATTGTGTGTTTGGCTCCATAGATGACTTTTCTGACATTTCTGCAGAATCCAAATATATGATGCAGCGGAATCGCACATGAAAAATATCGTTCTTGTCCTTGAAATGCTAATTTTCATGTTGCAAACCCTAGATTGAAATTATCATTAACGCCTCTGAGAATATCAAACGCATCGCCTGGTCTGGCTCGACGTTCTGGATTAGCTACTTCTTGTTGGTTAGCAACTGAAGTGTCTTGCGGTGTTAACACTTTAATGTATTGAAGGTGGTCAGCGTTATCAGAGGTATCCTTTGCAAACATCATAGATGGACCAGCCGACCTTGTATAATCATCGGAATATCTTGCTAGCCCGATTATTGTTGTTGCAACATCAACATCACGGTCTATTGATTCAATTTCTTTTCCATCAATGAGATATTTTGCACTTTCAAATAACGCCATTATGCCATTATTAACAAAACCAACTCGGACATTTGCGTTATCTGCAAATAGGGTATCAGCTGCAACATTTGTTACGAGTTTTCCCTCGATTTCAATAAATGCTTCACATGGCAAAAAGTATTTACTGGTATCTTGAACTTGAAGTTCAGCTCGCGATCGTAGGTTGGGTTGTATTGCATGATAGGAATAGTATTGATAATCGCGGACGGAATCGTCTTTGCGCACTGGGGCTTCCATATCTAACGCGGGATCAGCTGTTCGTTTAAACATTTTATTAAAATACTAGTGTTTTCAATTGCGAAACTCTTTGTAATCATCGTCGTTTTTGTTTTCGTTTCAAACCACTTCCTGCTATTGCGTTCATGATAGCGCTATCTGTTACCGGTGAAGTCGTCAATGGCGACAGAGTCACCGAAGCAGCCAACGACGCTAGTTTTTCTTCCACTGCGCTATTTATTGCTTTGCTGATTTTTGCAGGCATCACTGTAGTTGATGGCAGCACCACCGACTTAGTCATTCCTGGTTTCTTTCGCACCAATGATGCTATTTTATCTTTTGCAGCAGAAAATGCCTTTCCGGCAAGATTTCCAACGAAATCTCCGATTTTGCTGATTCCCTTATCACGAATTACATCAATGGCTTTCATTGATAATTGTTTAGCTAACGGCGCCACTTTTGGAGCCATTCTTGTAAATAACCTCGCAATGGTATTGCCGAAACCATCTCCGTAATATGCTCTATAAACAGGCAATCGTGAGTTCACCACGTAGACGCTTACGGGTTTATCATGGTTTTAGTGTATAATCATCTTGTTATAAAACTAGTAGTTTTTCAATTAGTGATCAATCGCTGTAATAACCATGGGCATCTTTGTGATTTTCAACTAATTCAGCAATGAGTTCTCGATATACATTTATGTCCATGATACCGCCGGCAAATAATCGTCTACAGATATCAGCTGCTTCATTAATTATTTCCGGAGAGTTGTTTCCGGCTCGCTTCCCCCCGATGAGAACCTCCAGCCGTGATATATCACTGAGAATGTTACCAGGACAAGTAACGCTAGTGTTTTCAACTATGCCGCTACCTAAATATCCATCTCCAGTTGACTCCTCTTTACCAAAAAATCCAGTTGGATACTCTACTCTACTCAATACTTTGTCTTTAAAACTCTCAAAATCACTGCGGTTACTTTCTGTGATTCTAAATCTATCACGGTTTGCCAGGTATACTTATTTTATCCAATTCTCGTCGTTTTTTATATACTCTTTATACCCTTTGTTTACAGCTATTTCTCTTTTATCGAGTGAAAAATTCCGCGCGGTAAAGTTAATTAAATCATTGTCATCTTTAAAATTTTTAATTATGCTGTATGCATAGTATGTAAATATATTTTGCGGTGAATACATTTTTTCTATAGTAACGTCTCCTTCCTCTTCTTCTGCTTTTGTTGCAGTAGCACCTAGTTCTTCTAGTACTCGCTCTTTTTTTTGTTGTTGCCGTGAAGTAGTTACTATATCTACTGGAAGTGTTTCTAAAGACTTTTTTGTTTGTTCGGTCTCTGCTGCAATTTTTTCAAGCACACCAAGAACGGGCACTTCTCGTCGCTTGCCTTCCTCAGGAATATCCCCAAATATTGCTCGTTCAGTTGCTGTTTTCACATCTTTGGTCGCACTTGTTATCGGAGTAAACAGTTGTTCACTTGACACAGAAAAGTCAGTCTGCGCTTGTTGTCGTTGTTGAAGTTTCTCACGAAGTCTGTCTCGAACCGGTATAAACTTTTTAATTGCTGCTAGGCGCTCTCGGGCTAATCTAGTTGTAAGCGATTCACCTACCATATAGTGTTTGTGAACTGAGTTTTCAAATGTGAAACTATCACAATTAAAAGCTGAGTTATTAAATAATGTACCATCAAGCTAACGTATCCATCTCCGACAAGGTTAAACTGTACGACGCTATCCGCGAATGTTTCAGAAACAACATCGCTGTGGGTTTCAAAATTGTAATATCTGAGAACGGAAATGAACGATTTTTATTAACGACGCGGCAACAACAACAACTACGTGAAAATGGAGGCGTCGCGGTGATTACTTGCTACCACGACCAGATCATCCAGTACGCACATAGCTGCATGAGTAAACCCAAACTGCTGAGTATCATTTCAGGAGAAAATCCTATGTAGTTACAAAAAACGCTAAAAAAAAATAAATTTTTTTATAGTAACGCTCACGTGGTTAGGATACTGGTTTTTCCTCGTTTAATATTTTTCTAAGATCACGAACCTTAGAACTAATTTCAGCTCGTTTTTGATACTCTTGGCCGAGCTTTTGACGTATTGCTTCAACGGTGCTAAATAGCGTTATAAATACATCAATATCGTTACTGTACAAACAAGCATAGATGGACTTTTGAATTCCTTTCACGAGTCTGTACATCTTAGGTAAAACATAACGACCCTTACTAGACTGATACTCAATGTCTTCATATTCCGAGGTAATCTTGTCACAGTCGAGATCTTTAGATAATACTACCCCTTTATTTTTTAAAATTGAAATTTCAGCAATTATAGAATTTACATCTTTGATATCCATATTTTTATAGTATACTGTATCTCTAATTATTAAAAAAAAATGTAACACTCATTTGGCAATCTCACTGGCGCCCTATGACGTCAGAGAGACCCAGAGGTTACTTAATTAAGTTAATTAAGTCCATGTATATGCTGTACTGAAAACCCCATTTGGAAACCCCTTTCGCGTCAAATAACGTGAAAGAGACCCAGAGGTATGTGACAACACATATCTTTGGAACTCCTTGGGTGCCTTCGCATCCATGTAAGCCCAAAGTAACCCGAAACATACATCTCCGGCGGGAGGCCTAAGGTGACAAACATCATCTTAGACCGCCCAGAAGATATGCTTGAGGTGACGTAATACATGTACTTAATTACCTTAATTAATGGACGGCACAACATGAAAACCCCATTTGGCAATCCCGCTGGCGCCTTATGACGTCAGAAAGACCCAGAGGTTACATATAAGACAACACATCTTTGGAACTCCTTGGTTGCCTTCACATCCAAGTAAGCCCAAAGTTGGGGGGACGGCACAATTCCATATAAGGATGGTATATACAATGAAACGATTGATGGTAATGATGTGGGACGGCACAATGCCATATATATTTCCACTCGAGTGTTGCGGCAAATTTTAGGCATAACATATACTTAATTAAGGATGGTATTTATTCAATGAAACGATTGATGTGGGACGGCACAATGACATATATATCTTCACTCGAGTGTTGTGACAGATTGTAGGCGTAACATATAGTTAATTAACTTAATTAAGGATGGATTATAATTCAATGGAACGATTGATGGTAATGATGTGGGACGGCACAAGACAGCACAAACATGAAACGACGAGGGCAGATTTTCTACGGCCAGTCCAACCAATCAAAAGCAACCAAACTAAATTAACCCGGTTGCATGATTGACAAAAGACAACCACACGCCCGTGTTAATGGCGTTGGTTAGTTTTGATCGGTCGGAATTGGCTTTCGAAAGCCCCAAGCTTATTACGAGCCGTAATATATATAAGGCGACTAATACAGCCGCGTCTATTCACGAGTGTGTTATTTTATTTCCTTGAATTACTTATTAATGCTGTTTCACAACATTTAAAACAGACAGATATTTTAAATGAAGCACTAAACAAAATAATACAGTTGTTAAATAACAGCGTATATTCCCTGTTCTAATTCTCTAGACGAGTACATTATCGATTAAATCACAAAGAGCTGTATACAGAGGAATTTTAACCACGCCCACCTACGTCAATGAATGAGAAACACTAGTATTTCCGGCCGAGCTAACATAGGTATTGCGCTGGATTATAAAGAACGTCTGTACTAAATGGTCTAAATAAATACAACTGTTTATAAATAATGCAGTTTTAGCCAAAGCGACAATAAAAGGATTTCTAAAACCTTTTTCTAAAAATACAACTACTGAAGCTATGTATTTTCCCCATGTTATACTTCATTACAGTCACGTGTGCGGCGCGCCTAGTCAAGGTATACAGGTAAATAGCAGACGACACAATTCCTTTGACGTCATAATACAAGGGAACTTAGTAGGTAGAGTGCGAGTTGCGGCGGATTTATCCATAAAGGATTTATCTCCCTTGAATCGTTTCAGATGTATACGAATTTTATTTTATGACCATTTCTTTTAGACAGAGCAGTTTTAATTATATTTTCTGAAACAAATCGTATTGAAGCCCTACAAATGTCAAAGTATCTACTGGCTTCATTTATTTATTGAAAGTTTCTCTCTTCATTATTTTCTAAATCAAACGATTTGACCCCCTAGGGCGTTTTGCATGTTTGCCAGTTCCACCTAATTTTGTATTCCGACTTTGTGAGACGGCTTGAAGATTCACAAGACAATTATCAGTCTTGTTATTATTGATATGATCAATCACAAATCCGTCTTCGATTAATCCGTAAAATGCTTCATAGATGGCTCTGTGACAGAGATATTTCTTCTTCCCAGCTGTAAACATCAAATATCCCATATTATTTACCCATCCAATCGGTTCTCTTAGTCTGCGGTGCCTGACAACACCATCACTGGAGGCTTCGTAATTAATAAGCACTGGATGAGGTCTGAAATCTTGGCTCATTTGTATAATAATACTATTTGTCTAATTTATTATAAATCTCTGGATATAATCTTGAGGGGTTTTGATGATTTTGTCCTTGATTTTATCAAGGACGCTAGGGTCAATGACTGCATTTTTTATTCGTTTGTCATAATAGCGTTTTAGTTCCCTGTATCGTTTACCGCCGCAACTGAGACATAATTGTGATTTTCCCCTTACCCCAACCCCACATTGGAGGCATGGGAGTGGACCGAAAGAACCGTTGCGAACGCTTTGTAAATGATACCCACAGAATTCGCTTCTGCATGATTTGTTACACGGGGTTGTTGATCCAATCATAAGCCACTTGCAGTGATTCATTATACTATATTTTTCTATTTAAATACTTGTTTTAATTATAACATGGAGGAGTTCAAGAGATTATCGAAAATCAAGCCTTGGAAAAATGCAAAATTCAATCTCGATAATGAGTTCAAGAGATTATCGAAAATCAAGCCTTGGAAAAATGCTAAATTCAATCTCGATAATGAGTTCAAGAGATTATCGAAAATCAAGCCTTGGAAAAATGCTAAATTCAATCTCGATAATGAGTTCAAGAGATTATCGAAAATCAAGCCTTGGAAAAATGCTAAATTCAATCTCGATAATGAGTTCAAGAGATTATCGAAAATCAAGCCTTGGAAAAATGCTAAATTCAATCTCGATAATGAGTTCAAGAGATTATCGAAAATCAAGCCTTGGAAAAATACTAAATTCAATCTCGATAGAGTCTCTGATACACCAAAATGTCTAATCGGTGATAGAACTATACTGGGTAAAATCAGGGAGTGTTTTAATGAATTCTACCGAGACGGTGCAGCATACTGTTGGTCGACATTTCAAATTATTGATGAAGATGTCAATGTACCCAACATCGATGCTACTATGAACGATGAAAGAGCAGCTGAGATAATTTCACACCTTGGCGAGCCAACGGGGGGGAAATCCAAGGGTGTAAAATCCAAAGGATTTTCATGGAAAATCAAAGATTTTCAACAAAGCAATTCTCAACAGAAGTATTTTTTCAGAATAAAATTCATTATCGAAGTCGAAGGCAAATGGATTATCAGGGATAAATTTGAACCAATCCTCAAGAATAAAAAAACTGTCATTGTGAGTAGAGATTCCAAACCAGGAATTCTAACTGGAATTGACAAACCATACTACGAGAGATCTTATCCTGTAACAGCAATCGTTTATGGGATATATCCGTTAAATAATAAACCCGATATCGCAAAACTAGCTCCTATGAAATATTCTAGTTCACTGAATTGTGTAGCAACACGGGTAATGGAAAACTTCACAAATGCATCCCGAGGAAATAAACTAACTGAACTGCGACGTAGGAAAATAACCGAATGGGAACTGACAGTGAAACAGCACGGTGCAAAGATTTCTGATATAGCTAAATTAGAAACATCATTAAGATTCCCAATAACCGTTATGACGATAACCGGAGAAGTTTTATACGAACCGAAATATAACAAAAATGGAGCGCCAATACAAATTATTGATCATAACAAACACGCGTGGACACCTGCGGTAACAATATTTCCACGAGAACGAATCGTGAGATATATCCCCCAAGAATTCGTCGGGGATGTTTTTTATAATGAGAAATTATTCGATGCTATTCATGCGTTGTGTAAAGATGATCCTGTGTCAGTATGGAAGTGATGAAGATCCCGAAATAGGATTTGATCAATTTGTAAGACCAAATGGTGAATTATATCGCGTTGAAGAATTAGATAACAGAATGAGAAAAATCGCTAGTGATTTTTCGCCGGAGAGTTCCCATGAAAAACTACTCACGGATAGTTTTACTATTCCATCAGTGGTAGCTCACTTCGCAAGAGAAAAAAACTCATGGCGTCCAACACAAAGTGATTTTCTCGAGGACGTTAAATTGAGTTGCGTCGAATTTAGTCATAGAGGACTGTGGAATACAAAATACTCACGTGATGGTATGATTTCAATTGATATATCCGCGTGTTATCCTGGAAGTTTTCTCGGGTATGGGAAATGTGCTGAGTACTTTAAACGATTTGGACACCCCACGCATGAAATGACTCGTGTTGCGATTAATGGACCATTACCTGATTTTGATTTAACCGGATTCGCTCGTGTGATATCATTCGAATTCGCTACAGGGTTACATCCGTGTAGTTATCTTTGGCTTGGTAGACACCTATCTGAAAAGGCCTGGATGCCAATAGTGTTACTACGATATATGATTGATTGTGGTATGCTAATATTGTTGATTGTTTCCGAAGCTATTATATGCTATCGAGCTCAGAAAGAAGTTTGGCTACCACAACCCGATCTAGATCGTATAATTAGTGAACAGCGAAAACAGTTTCCAGATTTCAATGAAGAACAAATCATGAATTGGTCTAAGAAGTTATTTGAAATTAAAAAAGAACAAGCAAAAGATTTTGGACGAAGAATAATCGGTAAATTTACCCAGGGTGGAAGATACGACAATGCAAAATATTCTTCGCGGTTGATCATAGACATCGCTGAATACGATTTTATTGTAACGGATTTAACGAAACAGGGAAAACTTGTAAATCGTAAAGACGCTTTCCTATCCGATGGAAGACGATTAGGTACAATTGTTACCTATTGTGATGGATATATTAAACAATATACGCATTTGAGAAGTTCTATGCTAGCTTATGCTTCTATCAATTTATTTTCGATGATAAATAGATTTCCTAATACCGCAGTTAGAGTAGCCACTGATTCTATGTATATCCACGAGAAATACAAATCAGATGTAGCTAATTTCACAGATCCGGAGGCAAATTGGGGATGTTGGAGATTTAAAAAGGAGACGCTACATGAGTATTGTGAATCGGCAGATGTTACCATGGATGAAAAGTACTTAAAGTTTGATGAGATTCAATCCGAATTTTCTAATGCACCACCGGTATCTGATCCAATATGTAGATACAAGACAGTTTATTTAAACGGTTGTGGTGGGTCAGGAAAGACAACTCGTGCAATTGAATTATACCGCGTTTCAAAATCAAACATGATTGTCCTAACACCTACTCACAGACTCGCCAGAGAGATGAAACAACGAGGGGTAAATGCCTATACTTATCATAGTTTCTTTCGATGGAAAGGCGATGAATGGACTCCTGATCGAATGGGCGATAAATTCATTCCTGAAATCATAATTTGGGATGAAATATGCACAGTATCGTTGAAAATATTACAAACCTTTCTTGAGTGGTTGTTATTGAAAAATACAAAAGTCGTGATGTACGGTGATCATGGCCAACCACCACCATTTGTCGGTGCATCCCCACATGAATGGCTAAAGGGTTTTGTAGACTATTATGAAGAAATTACCACTGATTATAGATCACTTGATGAACAATTACGAGAATTCAAAGCGCTAATTAGATTACAGCCGGATAAAATCCAATGTGAAATAGCGCGTGAAATAATTTCAGAAACTCCCATAAATGATTTTTGGGAAACGTGGAGACCAAACGATTTGATAATTGCAAGTAGAAAAATAGTCAGAGACATACTTCAGATGAAGTTATTTGAATTGCATAAAGAAAAATTTGCAACACTTCCAGTACCGTTGTGTTATAGGCCTTCGGATACACGAAAACAGAATATAGAAGTTGATATTCCAGGACAAAGTGAAAAACAAATTCTCGTGTTAAATGATATTGTGCTGGTTGATATCAGCGTCGTTGAAGATGCATTGCGTGCTAATAAATCCCCATGGACGCTAGGATACGCAGCGACGATACATTCTTCACAGGGATTGACTATATCGGATACAATTGTTTGGATGGTGGATAATCACATCGAATGGTCGAATTTAGTCTATCTTGCAGTATCCAGAGTACGAAGAATAAATCAACTTCGAAGAGTTGTCCTGGATGATAATGACACTACAATGGATGATGCTAGCATCGTTGATGTTAAAGTTATTGATAAAAAACTCTCCGGTTACAAACAACAAGACAAAAAAAAAAACAACGAGAATTTGACATTGATGCTGAATTAATAATTACGCTGAAGCAACAACAGAATAATCACTGCGCGAGTTGCAATTGTATAATGCGTTGGCAGTATTCGGATAAAGATCCTCGCCAATTTACCGTAGACAGAAAGAATAGCAGCATTGGTCATATCAGAAACAATGTGATGTTGACTTGTCTTGAGTGCAACAGACGAAGGGGTGCTAGTTAAGACCAAGCGGTGGTAATTGAGTATCCTCGGGAATTACCTGTAGTTGTTGTCGAGTAAATCCTCGCTGAGGAGCAGTTGAATCCAGTTTATAGATTGGAGGTCTACCAGTAGATCGTGTTATACCGGATATCTTATGCGTAGTGACGCTCCAAATAGGATCGGTAGCTCTTTTTTTACCACCCTCAAGCTCTCCTGGTTCGTATAAATACCTAATAGTGACATTACTACCAAGAATTGGTTCTTTGAAATCTTTTTGTGAAATTTCTTGGATTTCCATTTTTGGTATAGACGCTTTCTTAATCGCGTTGACAGGTTTCATGTTAATTGTTCGAGTAATCTCGTTATTGAGCACGGTAATCACAACTGGTAATCTCTTAACCCATTCACGGGATCTTTTATCCTGAATAAACTCCTTCGCGTATTGATATCCAAATAACCATTCAGCAAGAGTCCGATTAAATCGTTCAACAATTGCCTGATCGCGATGTAGCGCAGTATGCCCTCGTCTGATGGTGACATTGTGATGTTTCATCGCTGATAAAACATCGCCTTGAAATTCCTTACCAGGATCAACCTGCAATAGATTTGGCCAGCGTAGTGGGCCTCATCGATAAATCCTTTCAAATGCAGAAGCAACTTCAGGTGATGATTTTGTTTTTAATGGTTCTGCTTGTTTGTATCGACTCGCAACATCAACTACAGTTAGCGCGTATTTGTAACCGTTGTCATGTGGTAAAAACAATAAATCAGCTTGATGAACTTCATTGGGTCCGGTAACATCAAAATGCGAGAAATTGATTTGTTTAGGCGGTGGTAGATAAATTTGCCATATAGCCTGTTTGGATAACCAATTAGCCGCAGTGGCCTTTTTCACTTTTGCGGCGTTGGCGAGTTTATTGATTGCAGCGTTACCCCTCCAGTATCCTTTTGGAGAATAATAAATAGATTCCATATTATTAATTACCAGCGCCCATCATCAATTTGCCTTTCATTGCTGATTTTACCAACCACGAAGCCAACTTTTCTTTAAAAGATTTATCAGGAATAGCATTTAACGCATGAATTAATTTCACATCCGCGAGATGCCTGTTTTGCAGATTGCTGCTTTTATATGCAACATCATGAGCATGACACGCCTTATCAATAGCGTTTATCGGATACTCGCCGGATCGGGGTTGATTTTGATCATCAAGTCTGATATCTAATCGTGTTCCGGGACCACAGTAGCTATATCCTGGAAGGTGCTTTTCTCCCGGGTACTTTGCCCATGGGGTTCCAGGGAGCTTTGCAAATTTGGCTGCGATATCACCTCCTCGTTTTTTTTTAAATCATCATTTCCTGCAGATCTCATAGACACAAATCTAAATTTCTTTGTACCACATTGCACGCATTTACCAGAAAGCGCTGATCGATTATTTCTAGTTGTAATCGTCGTCAAGTCATTTGTGCCAGTACGCGTTTTACACTTCACACAATATAGATCCATAATTTATGTATAGAAATATGAATATAATTGATTTTTCAGCGACCAAAGCAAGAGAACCGGTTAAGCATCATGCAGCGCTACCAAACTCTATCCGCGCAATTATAATCGGGCCATCTGGATCCGGTAAAACGCAATTGTTGCTCAATTTAATAATGAGATGGATGAAATGGGATAAGTTGTATTTAGTTGCTCCTAGCGTAGATGATCAACGATGCTATGAAGTGCTAAAAGATTTTAACGAGAATGCATCAGAAATTAAGGGTGAAAACGCCATTGATTTTATAACTGATATTGACGAGGCGCCATCCGTGGATGACCTTGATAGGAACATTAACAATTTAGTCGTATACGACGATGTGATGTTAGACAATCAAAAAAAACCAGCTAGGATCTTTTCCCGTGGGCGTCACAAAAACACTGACGTGATATATGTCACTCAACGATACACTCAGATTCCAAAAGTGATTAGAGACAACTGTAACTTACTGTGTGTATTTAACGGCGTTGATACTCATACTCTTAGAAATATTTGGCAGACATGGTGCTCTGATATGGACTTCAATCAATTTAAAAATTTCTTTAGTAACGCTCAGTCGACTCCGCACGGATTTATAACAATAAATTTACATGATCCTCGGACACGATATCGTATCGGACTCGATCAAATATTTGGTTGAACTCGTAAAAGAATTATTAACCCATAGCAGCAGAGAGGGTGAATGACAACGACGTTGGCGTATATAAGGAAATCTTTTTTTATCGAATAGACGCCATTTTTTTTACTATTTGGTAGAAGCCTCAGATTTCCGAATCGACGCTCGGAAAGTTGTAGGGTTCACCCTCTCTGCTGCTACTTTATTTATCAAAATGAGTATAGTTTTGTTTTTGTTGATCTGATTGCAATAAAAATAAATCATATCTGTGCCTTCAGACCTAATAATGTTTACTTTCTTATTAATTGTCAACATGTACCTGTTTTCTAATTTCATTGCATTTGTTTTTGTAATCTAGTCATTGTATGTTTATTTTGTGTTCTCTAATATCATAAAGTACCTAAAATCTTCTAAAGTTTAGGCACTATAGTAGTTCCATGTTATTATTAATAAAATTTTTATTATATTGACTGGTTCTTATTTTAGTACAGCAAAATTTCCTGAATGCAGCATTTTAACTCAATTAAACAAAGGTACCGTATGCAGTGTTTACGGAAACCACTGAAAATTCCTTTAAAAATCTATTTTATACTAATTAGTTTCACATGAACAAATATATAAATTTTTCAGCTTTTGTTTAACAGAATCAACCGAGGGCCAAACAACTTCATTTGTTAATGAAAAAAATCCAGTCTTGGCCATAAACACACCACCAGTGCCAGCCAGTGTCAATGCAGCATCACATTTAGAAGCTGTAACAGCTGTTCTTCTGTCTAATTCAGTCAGGTAAAGCCTTTCCAAGAATATAATAACTGGTACAAGTGATAGCTCTGGCATTCTGTACTTAAAACTGTGACCAAGCAAAATTGTTCATAGTTATTAACACATTCTTTAGAGTATGAACCATAATTTAAATTAATGCTTCTACCATTTCAATATTGATCAATTTTTCTGACTGTTATTTATAGTCAGTAGTTTATCCTGCTTGCATAAAAGTTTGTTCAATATTTCAGAGCTGGTCAGTTTCTCTTAGTCAGAGTCTCCATTCAGTTGATTAACACAATTTTCTTTTACAAACTATGTGTTGTTGTAGCCTGTACACATTCTCATAATTGATGTCATAATCGATAGCTGATATGCATGGATATTGGCACTTAATATGCTTCAGTTTAAATTGATGGCAACAGATATTAGGAAAATATTTTATATGCAGCATTTTTAATTAATTTTAAAAGCTTGTAACAGCTTGATCTGCATATTACAGGTGCTTTAAGTACAGGAAGATGATCTTGAGGAGCGGTGCGGTACATCTGGCAGCAGGATGGAAAATATTACTTCTCTGACACAAAGAATAATGCCTGGATTGTCTATGATGACATTCTTGGTCATCTTGATATGACTCATATTGGTCTTGTTTTGTATGTTCGAAGGACTTTATGTCAACTCTGGTACGTTTCTTCTTCAAGTTGCAAGCATGTGAAAACATATTCACTCACTGATTTTTTTGTTTCTACATTGGGCCATCCAATAAGCAAATATTTAACAACATTACACTTTATTTTTTGGACACCAGACCATCTTAGCACTCACTGATTCCAGAGAACTACTCATATGCATTTTAGAAGATCTTTCTATGTTCTTGAAGGAGGTTAAGAATTTATTTGTTTCAATAGATAAAGCAGTGAGTTAACCTTTTTAATGATCTTATCAACTAGCATTTTTCAGCTCAAGATCATGATGCCAAGCAGTTCTTCATTGTCAAACAGTTACTGTTGTACATCCATTCCTTTTAGCAATACTATGAAGTCACTTTTCTCAGCTTTTACTCTTGCTTTACTACCTATTATCATGGCATTTGATTTGGCTGCATTTATCTTCATATGACTGTGCTCATGCCAGTTATTTATTTTTTACCTAATCTTGATTTAATTTAGTGCTAATCTCATGGCTAGTTGTTCCAACATTATATAATATTGTTTCATCTGCAAACATATTGGTGGTAGACGGCTTAATGTGATATGGTAAATCATTGATAAACACCAGAAAAAGTAATGGTCCAAGAACTGATATTTGCAGAACACTTGACTTTATCACATGCTTATAAAAATTTTATAAAAATATAAAAATTGTTGCTGTTTTCCTTTAAGATAGGATTGAAACCATGTTAAATTTTCATGGTTAACTCGATATATGCTAGTTTTACAAGCTTGATTTTGTGATTTACACAGTCAAAAGTTTTACATCTGTTTAAAACCTATTTCTAGGTGAAAATTACACTGGATGGCTGACCAAAGGGTCAGTCCCATGCTTAACAGTTATATGTAAGTTGTCAATTAGTAGTGAAATTATTCTTTGCCATGGTGCATACAACAAAAATTTGGGATTCATTGAAAATCCATTTCTGAAAGGTAAACCTGTGTAGAGATATCAGCTGAGTGTATACAAGGGTCAGTTTCCTATGGGTGAGTGATTTTGACAGGTCTGACTGTACATACAAATCTATCTACATCAGCAGATAAATCATACCCACCAAATGTCATCTGTCTACAGCAATTCAAAACCTTATTTAAAATAAAACTTAAAAATCTGCTTTGCAAGAAAATTTAAACAGGTCATCTATATAAAATTATGCATATAACTATACCAAGACAAATTTTAATTTTCTTAAATCAAGTGGTTTTGTTAATCATGCAAAAAATCTTTCAGCAAAAAGTCCAAAAGCAATTAAAAACAAGTTATTCATATAAATGGTAATTTATACATGCATGCAAAATGCCTAACAAATATTATTCATATAAATTTTGTGATTTTTGCATAAATATGTTGATGATTTAAAATATGGACAGACAGACAGACAGACTGGAGAAAACACAGAGGCCTCTGAGGCAAGTAAATATAATAATCTTTGATCCATAAATAGAGGATCTGAAATGGGTAATGATTTTATACTGAATTGATGAAAAGATTGTAATAATGTCCAGCTTCTATAGGCCTTACCATTATCCAACAAGTTTAATAAATTTAATATTAAATCATTATCCGTTTGAGGTTCTGTTTGTTACAGTTTCTTTATTGTGATGCAAATGGAAAAAAGAAGAAATAATTTTGTTTATTCTGATTCAGATGGTATGCTTTTCTGCTTTACCTTTGTTGCATGTAAAAAAAATTAATCCCAAACTACTGTCAATGTTTTGGGCAGTTTTATAACCAAAACAATTTAAAACATATTCTTTCACAAATAAGAATTATAAGAGTAATTTTCCTTCAGAATAAACGGAACAACTGACTCAGAGAACATCATTTTTAAACTCATAATGTGTATGGAAGTTCCATGTGATGTCACAGTTTGATTCACAGAGGTTTAACAATCAATGCAACTATGTTGATACCTTCAGGTATATCACTTTGAGTACTGTAAGTTGTTAGATATTGATGAGAAAGGATGTTTACAGGATGAATAATTTCTATATTTACTGTAATGTATTTGTGACTGGATATTTGCATTAGTTGATTTGGAACAGGAGACTGGGGGAATTACATCACATCCAAGATCAGAATGTTTGAGTTATTTTACCATGTAAAAATAATGTGGCTTAAATAGGTCTAACATTCTGTCAGTTGTAAGACCAGTTTATGTCTATATTATTCTATGAACATATCTGAGTTCATTTGCTTTTAAAAGTTAACATTTAAACCACTCTTTTATACAGGGTGAATTCCTTGTTACAGGATTACAGGCCTCCACTACTCTCATGCACACTATCATTAGTCTATAGACCAATACCCTTAATTTTATTTGTTGTTGTTGTTGTTGTTGCTTGAGGTTTAATGCAATTTTTTCAGCTTTTGATAATACACTACATAGTACAACAAGCCCCAGTCGGGTAAATTCACTATATTCAGAAAGATGTGACCATTTTTTCTCAGGTCCCTTTGGTCAGTTGATTCAAACAATAGCTAAAATAAATGTGATCAATATATATATATATTTTATTTGTTTAATACGTTTCATTGAGTTAATTTGGTAGCTGTGTCTTTATATTGCCAAGTTAATTCCAATTACTTTCTAACAATACTGATGGCTAGCTTAAATTTACAAAAAGCATTGTTACAAATGCTAAAGACTTAGGCATCTAGGTCTATGCCATACTTCATGTTGTGAAGATCTGTATGGCTTAGGCATATAGGTTTAGGCCAAACTTCATCAGCTGTGAAAAATGCTTAAGACTTATACCAGACTTCATGTTTTGAAGATGCTGAAGGTTTTGGCATCAAAAGTTATGCCACACTTCACATTTTTAAGATGCTTAAGGCTTTGGCATTAAAAAGTATGCCAGACTTCATGTTTTGAAGATGCTTAAAGCTTAGGAATCAAAGTTTATGCCACACTTCACATTTTTAAGATGCTTAAGGCTTTGGCATTAAAAGGTATGCCAGACTTCACATTTTGAAGATGCTAAAGGCTTAGGCATCCAAGTTAATGCCAGACTTCACATGTTAAGATGCTTGTGGTCTAGGTATCTAACTTTATGTCAGACATCACCTGTTGAAGTAGTTATCAACTGTAATTATGAGTTTTTTATCAGTAAATTTATTCAGATTCCTTAAAATGCAATAAAAATTGTTTTATCTTTATAAATTGGTTTTTTAGAATAACATGCTCATTTCTCATTTTACTTTAACCTTATGGTGATCCTGCAATACTAGTGTAAACGATAAACAACTGGATGCTGATATTTTTTAAACAAATAGGAGAGCCTACATAAACCATGTTTCTTACTTTTGATACAAATAAAAAAGACAAATACACAAATGGGACATGAGTAATCAATTCTGAAATCTGTTAATACCAAAGAGAGAGGGGAAGCAATAGTAAACCTTTTGAAAAGCAAATTCATGTGATCTTCATCATATCAGAAAAATAATAATTAAACATAGCTTTAGGTACTGTTTTAAATTACCTTAGAAAAAAACTATCAAGATGTTGTTTCTTAATGATTTTAAAATACTCATTGTCTCAAAAACAAGGGAGAAAATGAGAATAAATCTGATGTTTTCATTTCCATGTTTAACATGTATTCTTTTCTTTCGAAAAAGAGAAAGGAAAATAAGGTATACATACATGTCCAGTCAACGCTAAATCCTGCTGTCCTGATGATACTGTCATCCATTACAAGGCGGATGAATATAAAGTTATTGGAGGAAAAGAAAGTGCTAGGTTGAAGATTCCCTGTCATGTTGGCTAGCAGTGTGGATGTCTTAAAGGAAAGACTACTGCTCCCTGTCCACACCTGTAGAAAGTCTGCCATCTCCTCTATAGTCACAGCTGGCAACTAGAAGATAAACATTATACACAACATTCAGTTTCATTACCTATCATGTTCTTGTTTAAATTGTGAAATCAACAATGTTAGAGACTCCATACATTTTTCCCATGCCGTTGTTTCAGGAATAAATAATAGAAATTTGGGTTTTAATCAATGTCAGTTCATTTATACTGAGTAATTATTTATAATATCAGTTGCACCATAACAGATGTGGATTTACATAACAAAGGAAAAGTTGCAAATATATATTTCAATGTTTTGGATTGGGGAGTTCAAAGGTTCATAATGTCATAGAACATGGGAAATGACTTGCAAGAGACCTGCAATCCTGTTCAGATAGAACAGAGTGACTATGAAGAATTACACCAGCAACTCAAATTAAACCATCTGGTAAGCATTTGGACTTAAATTTCACCTGTGCATGCCAAATTTTTAAGTAAGTGAACTGTTTTATTAATTATAACTCATCAAAATTATAAGTTATTTAATAAAGTACTTATTTACTTACAAAATCTAGAATTGTACTGATATTTTAAGATAGGAATATGTTTACTTTTAATTCCTTGTGTAAACTGTTGTTGTCTTTGCTGTGTGTTTAATGCCATATTTCAGCACATGACAGGCTATACACAGGTCTAAATCTGATCAGACAAGTATTCTTACATTTATTCTGATCCTCTTGCCAACTGGTGCTTCAATAGTCCAAACACATTCCCTGCTATTATTAAGGCCAGATACTTGGAATCTGTCTGATGATTTCTCTCCAGTAATAATAATAAACTGGCATCTGGAAGCTGAAAAGACAGGCTCAGAATCTAAAGGCATAATTCAGCACATGGCTGCCTCAGCATATAAATGAATGAAACTTTTCTTAAGCTGCAATACAATAATGGTTGATAAGAAAATTTACCATTTTAATAACTTCCGTTTGTCCTCAATGAGAATGACAAAATCTGCTTGCAATAATCTACAGATGTACTTGACTGCAAAATCTATTAAACATCATGATACTGATGGCTAAAGGATTTCTTGTTATATAAACAGTTTTCATTCCAGAAAAGGAAAAAGTATGGGCCAATGGCTGCTGGCAGAAGGATTTCTTGTTACATTTACAGTTTTCATTCCAGAAAAGGAAAAAGTATGGGCCAATGGCTGCTGGCTGAAGGATTTCTTGTTACATTTACAGTTTTCATTCCAAGAAAGGAAAAAGTATGGACCAATAGCTGCTGGCTGAAGGATTTCTTGTTACATTTACAGTTTTCATTCCAGAAAAGGAAAATGTATGGACCAATGGCTGCTGGCTGAAGGATTTCTTGCTACATTTACAGTTTTCATTCCAGAAAAGGAAAAAGTATGGGCCAATTGCTGCTGGCAGAAGGATTTCTTGCTACATTTACAGTTTTCATTCTAGAAAAGGAAAAAAGTATGGGCCAATAGCTTCTGACTGAAGGATTTCTTGTTATATTTATAGTTTTCATTCCAGAAAGAAAACATGGGCTAATGGTTGCTACCAAGTCAAAAAGTAGGGGTAAGAAATCAAACAGGGGTCAAAAGATATCCATACCTGTTTTATTTATGGATTTATTAACTTCTGCAATAGATATTAATTTTTCCAGCATTTTATAATTTGAGACAGGGATGGGTAAAGTCTGCTGTGACTAGAGTTCAGAAAGTGGGAAAATGCAAGCCTGTTATGGCGACAAAACAAGTAAAAAATGTTGGACAGTCGAAGACGTCCAATCTCATAGATATAAATAACCTGTCGGAAACCGATATTGTGCTGTTCAAGACAAAATTGGGTCTAAATGATATGCAGCCTGCTATGGCAGATGTCAATGAAACTGATGCCCTGTTTGGCGAACCATTACCGGAGTTACATGTAGAAGTTGAAAATGAAGGGCCATATAGTGATGTTGATGTTACCCCAGTAGAGGGTAATGCAGGTTGAAAAATCAATGGGGCATTGTTTGACGCTTTGCAGCCTCATTACAACTGTCTTTCTACTAGCAATGATGATATGTGGCAGTTACCCAAACTGAAAACTCCACAGAAAGGAGAGTCCATACCAAAATCCTTAGCAATGCTGATTAATACTGCATGCACTTCCTTATGTGCAACAGATAAAATTGTACAGATGTACAAGATCCCAGAAAACTGTGATTCGTTGAGCCCACCACTTGTCAATCAAGAAATTTGGAATGACCTTAATAAACGAGTTCACTCTTATGACAAAGCCTTAGGGATATCCAAAATCTTGTTTCTGCAAGCATTATGCCAATTTTCCATTTAGCAGAATTATTAAAGACTCAGATTACCGCTAATGAAAAGGCAAAGACCCTAAATTCAGATGCTATTACCCTTATGGGTCAGGTACAATATCACATCTCCCTCAGAAGGAGGTATATGATTCGACCACATTTGAAACGGATATATTCCAATCTATGTAATATGCATACCAACATAACATCCATGCTTTTTGGGGATGATGTGGCCAAGGAGGTTAAAAGATGTGACACTGGGTTTGCACTTGCTAAAGAAAATTTTGCCCATATTCACAGAAGCATTTTGCTAGAGGTCATGGTATTCGAGGATTATGGACCCATGCAAGGTTCATAGTTCAATCCAAGGGCAAGATTTCGATCTCAACGTTATAGTGCTAAAAGTTCGTACAGGTATTAATGCCAAAATTCCAATAGAGGAAGGAAACCTGCCGATACTAGTTTCCCAAACAGGCTCATAAATTAAAATCGGTTGAGGTAAGTTCTATTGGAAAACAGAAACAATGTTTTGCTGTATAGAGTGGTTTTACTCATGATCCGTGGATTTTGCAAACAGTTTCGGGTTAGAGAATCGAATTTGATTCCATGCCTTTTCAGTCCTTTTTGCCTAAAGAAATTCCAGTCTCAACTGAGCAGAAAACAATTTTATCTAACGAAATCACTAAGGAGCTATAGTTCCATCCCATTGTGAGGAAAATCAATTTATTTTGAACATTTTTATTGTTTCCAAACCAAATGGAAACTTTCGGCCATTGAAACAGTTGAATAAATTTGTTCATTATGAATATTTTAAGCAAGAAACATTTCAAATTGTTTTAGATCTAATCCAGAAAAATGATTTCTTTACTTCCATTGATCTAAATGATGCTTATTTTAGTATTCCAATACATAGAGATTGTCAGAAGTTTCTAAAGTTTATTTGTAATGGTCAGCTTTTTCAGTTTATCTGTTTACATTTTGGGCTATCCTCTGCTCCAAGAGTCTTCACTAAGATCCTAAAACTCATTTATGCATGGTTTAGGCAGCAGAGCAATAGGTGTTCATATTATATTGATGACTCGTTGAATTTGGATGCTGAGAGACACATTTGCTTGCAAAATACTTGGACTATGATTGAGACACTGAAATCTCTTGGTTTCACAATCAATTGGACTCTGTTCAGATTAAGGTTTTTCTTTCTGAGCATAAAGTGCAAAACATCCAGGTTTTTGTCAAGAAACTCTTTGATATAAAGTATGTTAGAATACAAGAGTTGGCATCATTTATTGGTATGCTGTATGCTCATAAATGCCTTCTATGCAATACTGGAAGCCCCAATGCACTACAGGTATTTGGAACGTGATAAAATAAAAGGCCTGAGAGAAATAAAAACTTAAATGGTGGTACCTAAATGTGGTTGATAGGAATGGGAAATCTATTAGACAAGACAACGTTGCTTTTACTATTCAAACTGGTAGATGGAACAAGAGTGAGACTATTTTTTCAATAAATTACATAGAGTTATTAGCAATTTCTTTTGCCTTACAAGCTTTTCATTCAGATCTCAAAAATGTACATATTGAGATTCAGTCTGATAACATATGTGCAGTTTCTTATATTAATAGGATGGGTGGAATGGCATCAATTTGAATGGATCAGCTAGCTAAAGAGATTTGGGAATGGTGCTTGGAAAGGGAAATTTTCATATCTGCAGTCCATATTGCAGGCAAAGATAATGTACAGGCAGATTATCTGTCAAGGAACTTTTCTGATTCCACTGAATGGATGCTAAAGAAAGAAATCTTTCAAAGTGTGTGTGCACAGACCTTTGTTCCAGACATAGATCTTTTTGCATCTAGATTAAACTGTCAGTTGAAGAAGTTCACTTCGTGGTTCCCAGAACCAGGTACATTTAAAATTGATGCTTTTTCATTCTCGTGGCATCATTTAACCCCTTATATTTTTCCCCCTTTTAATCTTGTTGGGAAAATATTGAATAAAATTATTGCCGATAAGGTTAGTAAAGCACTCTTAATTGTTCTACATTGGACATCACAATCCTCATTTCCTTTGCTCTTGTCATGTTCAATTTCTCTTCCAATTAGACATCCAAGACACAAAAATATACTGACTCTTCCACACAATGATCAAGCTCATACTCTAGGGATCCTATCTTTAACCGTGGTGACTGTCTCAGGAATCAGGAGATTGTTCCAAAACCAAGGACTTCCAATAACAGCTATGGATATCATTATTAATTCATGGAGATCAGGGACAACTAAACAATATAACTTGGCATGGAAAAAATGGTGTTAATTTTGGTGTAAAATCAGGAAAATTAATCTCTTTTGTGTCTCTGAGGTAACGGTTATTTTTTACTTAGATTCTTTGGTAACTGTAGGTAAGTCATATAGTGTTGTCAATACCGTAAAACCGGAGGCTGAGCATGTATACACCCACACATTTTGTTGTAAGTTGAGATTTCATCACAATGAGGTTTTTCTCCCTCCATCTTATTTAGACAACAAAACACTTCTCTTTAAACTATGATATCTCATGCAGTTGGCTTGTTTATATAGGCTTCCTCGGGTGACATCACGTGTCGGACAAAAAAGTGTTTTTTTCTTTGAAGAGCGCCATTTCTGCCAATGACAGAGTAAAATGCTGTGTATACATGCTCAGCCTCTGGCTTTACTCCAATAATGCCCCTCATCCTTCACAAATGCTTGGATGAGGGGTCCATTATTTTTCGTAAAGCCTTCAGCATCACAAGTATACAGAGCATTTTTAAAGATTGACAACAAAACATCTGCTAAAACATTAATAGTAAAAGTAAGCCTATTTCTGTTGTAAATCATAAATCACAAATGCTTGGAAGAGGGATCCATTTTGCTTGGTTGCCTTGATATATTTGAACACATTTACGAATGAGTAGATTAAGGTAGTTTAATTATATTAAGAACACAATAATATTTATAACTGTATTATATTGATCAATTGGAATGGATTCAACTGATTTAAGACCAGAGTCACTAAATCTTATCCATGTAGGATTTGCATGTTTTTTTAACATTCTTTTATTCAACCTTCTTTATTTGATATAAAAGATGCATTTAACATGATAATACAAAGTATGTCAGGTTTTAATTTGGTGCAATGATACCAACAAATACTCAGATATCAAAACATGGTTGACACTTCATTGATTTCTCAATGAAACACTCATGGGCATAGCTGTTATGGTCATCTGACATATTTTATGTTTGAATACACGAGGTCAAAATGCAATTACACTTAAACCAAAGTAAAAGAACTGAAACACATTGTTTGCTTATTAAATTATTATTTTAATTTACATTTATTTATTAAAGTAAATCCTACAGCCTATTTAATGTGTTAATTTTTACATTTAAAGATTAAGTGCTATGTATATTTAATTTGTATTTATTGCTGGCTTTTCTCAATGATTATATATTATTAATATCTATTTTGCACCTGACCTTTGTCCAAAATCAAGTAAATGGTGTACCTAACCAGTGACATTTAATTTGTAATCAACATAATAAATAGCTACATTTTTACCTATGAATATAGATAAAATATTCAGATCATTATCAATGGAAGTAAACATGTTTACTTCTATTTGAATACAAGGTACTAGTTTTTCACTTGGTAACTCCTAAACCTATTATTAATTTTGAAATTTTTAATAGGAGACTGATGTATATCCTGGCTCTATTATTGTGTCTTGACTTTTTATATAATGCTGTTTACTTGAAAACTATTCATTCTTGCCATAACATCCAAAACACAATCTGTCTTTTTGTTGTGTTTGTTTTCCAATTTAAATAGATTTATTTATTCAAATTATTATTATAGAATTAAAAAGTGCTCAATAATGTTTGGACTAAAATGTTTGGAATTAATGCATATTCAGTCAAGAACATTTTAGATTGTAAGATACAGCAAAAAGATTTAACACATCTCTACTGGCACATGAACACATATGAAACAAATGGCACATCAATACGTTCAATATTAGCATTGTTGGGAAAAACACTGGCATTCAATTGGAACATCACACATTTGGACTAGTGATAACTTTTTGGACCATTTGGGATTTATTCACAATACTATGAGTTGTCTTTCAATTTTCAGTGTACATAATAAATTGTTCATTGCTCTTTTCAATAACTTAGTTAAAGAACACAAGATCATAACAGTGTGTGTGTGTATATGCATGATTTGGACATTTAACATAGCTTTTAAAAATGTTCAGTCATATCAGCCATATCACTATGATGTCTGTAGTGTGGCACTTTAAAGTGATGTCTAGCACTGGGGCATCATACCATAGACATATAGAATGGTGTCACACCAGTCACATTATCCTAACATCAGGCTGAAGAGTCCTAACACTAACCTCTTCTTACTTAGTGCCCAGCAAGACAGCTGATAGTACCATTTTTGGAAGTCTTTGGTATGACTCACTTTGGTATGAACCCGCAACCCCATGCAATCGAGTAGGTCATTCTAACCACTAGGCCATCTGAGCAGGGCATGAGGTTATTTAGTAAATAATTATAATATATAGTTAATTTTATTCATTACAGTGGATTTGCACTACATTTATTTTATTTGGTGAACAAGTTATCAGGGTATCTTGATGTTGGAAGCTGTAGAAGAAATCTTAATAATAAATTGGATGGAACTGAAGTTTAGTTTTTGAATCCCCCCCCCCCCCCAAAAAAACCATCAAACCTAATTTCTATTTGGTTCACTGCTAAATGACCTGACTTTGGTGACAAGTAGAATATTCTGGAAATTATTATTAGACCCTCTTTTGGTTCTGAAATTGCATCTTATTTCTTTAAACTGGGGATATTTACATGAAAATTGGTTATTCCTGTCTTAAACTTCAATCTCAGTAGAATCAGCTCTAGTTTTGCTCTGCTGAGATCATAAAATTATTTCAATTATTCATTGGATTTGCAGGGTGTTGATAAACTTTATGATTAAGTAACCATTTTGGAATAACTGGGTATTTTAAAGACATTTGGGATTATATCATTGTGACGTATCAATACATTAAAGACATCAAACTATTCCAGACTACTGGCACATCAGTACTATACACTGGACTTTCTTTATGGTACTTTCTATATTCTGGATGTTAGAATATTTATGATACAATAGAATAATTTTGGTATTTGTACTTTCCAGGGTCATGACATTAGAAAAACTATGATACATTCTGTATTCATGACATTCAATTAATTCTAGTAATTTCCAGGGTCATGACATTAGAATAATTATGATACATTTTATACTAATGATATTATAATAGTTATGGTACATTCCACATATTAGGACATTATAATCATTAAAATACTTTCCACATTAAGGACATTAGAATCATTACAATACTTTCTACATTAAGGACATTAGAATCATTACAATACTTTCTACATTAAGGACATTAGAATCATTACAATACTTTCTACATTAAGGACATTAGAATTATTACAATACTTTCTACATTAAGGACATTAGAATCATTACAATACTTTCCACATTAAGGACATTAGAATCATTAGAATACTTTCTACATTAAGGACATTAGAATCATTACAATACTTTTCACATTAAGGATATTAGAATCATTACAATACTTTCTACATTAAGTATATTAGAATTATTACAATACTTTCTACATTAAGGACATTAGAATCATTACAATACTTTCCACATTAAGGGCATTAGAATCAATATAATACTTTCTACATTAAGGAAATTAGAATTATTACAATACTTTTCACATTAAGGATATTAGAATCATTACAATACTTTCTACATTAATGACATTATAATCATTAAAATACTTTCTACATTAAGGACATTAGAATCATTAGAATACTTTCTACATTAAGGACATTAGAATTTTTACAATACTTTCCACATTAAGGACATTAGAATCAATATAATACTTTCTACATTAAGGACATTAGAATTATTACAATACTTTTCACATTAAGGACAATAGAATCAATATAATACTTTCTACATTAAGGACATTAGAATTATTACAATACTTTTCACATTAAGGATATTAGAATTCTTACAATACATTTCACATTAAGGACATTAGAATTATTACAATACTTTTCACATTAAGGGCATTAGAATTATTACAATACTTTCCACATTAAGGACATTAGAATCAATATAATACTTTCTACATTAAGGACATTAGAATCATTACAATAATTTTCACATTAAGGATATTAGAATCATTACAATACTTTCTACATTAAGGACATTAGAATTATTACAATACTTTCTACATTAAGGACATTAGAATCATTACAATACTTTCCACATTAAGGACATTAGAATCATTAGAATACTTTCTACATTAAGGACATTAGAATTATTACAATACTTTCCACATTAAGGACATTAGAATCAATATAATACTTTCTACATTAAGGACATTAGAATTATTACAATACTTTTCACATTAAGGATGTTAGAATCATTACAATACTTTCTACATTAAGGACATTAGAATTATTAAAATACTTTCCACATTAAGGACATTAGAATCATTACAATACTTTCTACATTAAGGACATTAGAATCATTAGAATACTTTCTACATTAAGGACATTAGAATTATTACAATACTTTCCACATTAAGGACATTAGAATCAATATAATACTTTCTGCATTAAGGACATTAGAGTTATTACAATACTTTTCACATTAAGGACATTAGAATCAATATAATACTTTCTACATTAAGGACATTAGAATTATTACAATACTTTTCACATTAAGGATATTAGAATTATTACAATACTTTTCACATTAAGGACATTAGAATTATTACAATACTTTCCACATTAAGGATATCAGAATCAATATAATACTTTCTACATTAAGGACATTAGAATTATTACAATACTTTTCACATTAAGGACATTAGAATCATTACAATACTTTCCACATTAAGGACATTAGAATCATTAGAATACTTTCTACCTTAAGGACATTAGAATCATTACAATACTTTCCACATTAAGGACATTAGAATCATTACAATACTTTCCACATTAAGGACATTAGAATCATTACAATACTTTCTACATTAAGGACATTAGAATCATTAGAATACTTTCTACCTTAAGGACATTAGAATCATTGCAATACTTTCCACATTAAGGACATTAGAATCATTACAATACTTTCCACATTAAGGACATTAGAATCATTACAATACTTTCTACATTAAGGACATTAGAATCATTACAATACTTTCCACATTAAGGACATTAGAATCATTACAATACTTTCTACATTAAGGACATTAGAATTATTATGGTGCTTTCCAGTATTATAACATTTGAATAATTATGATACTTTCCATATTCATGACAAAAGCAATTCTATTTAATTTCAGTTAGCACAATGAAAATTAAACTTTTAGTCTACTACCACTATCAAATTGTTCACTAACAAAGCTATTTATTATAAACTTACGGCAGTTCTTCTCATCAGAGTTGTCTCCACAGTCATTCTCCCCATCACACTGCCACCTGGGATTCAGACAACCACGTCCATTTTCACATCGGAAATAACCTGCATAAATGGTATAGTAAATAAAGCATACATAATATTCAAAACAGATCTCAGTTACTCCTCACTTACAAGATCTAAGCCATTCCACATAATATATTACATGAATCAGGGCAACATGTCAGTCAATATTTTTCCAGCTTCCCCCAAGAATATTATTTGAAAAGTCCCAAGTGAATGGCAATAAATCTTTTTCACTTCCTCTGCTCCTGTCCATGACAGGTGTTCCATGACTTTGATAATACATGTATACTACTGTAATACCTAACATGGAGTCATCCTAATCATGCAGACACTTGACATTAATTTCCAAAATATTTTACGTACAAAATCATTTGGATTCTTTAATGCACTCATCATCATTTACTTTAAGCTAACATGCATAATCAGTGATTTCTGTCATCTTTCCTCTAATTGTGGATATTGCTCATCCATGAATTTACAATGAATAAACAACAATAAAGACTAAATTGCATGCAGACTTAAACCTAATTTTAAAAACTTACATAACATATGTTGGTCTGAAGTATTTTCATCATTAATCATTAGTAAATGATAGCCTTAATTAATGTCTGTCATCTTAATCTCATGTTTAATAGAGGAAAATATGTCTATCATAAGAAATGAATGAGGTAAAACTTGCATGACACAATTCTGTTTTGTGTCTTTCTAAACTGATAGGTACAGGAATATTAGGGAGGTAAAACCTGCATGACAAAATCATGTTTTGTGTCTTTCTAAACTGATATCTAAAGGAATATTAGGGAGGTAAAACTTGAATGACATAATCCTGTTTTGTGTCTTACTAAACTAATAGGTACAGGAATATTAGGGAGGTAAAACTTACATGGCATAATCCTGTTTTGCGTCTTTCTGAACATAAAGGAATATTAGAAAGAACAAATATTAAAACCCTGATCTAAATGTGTTTGAATTTCCTAAGAGTAACTTGTTTTTATATTTAACCAAAAACAAATATAACATAGTCCAAGATTGGGAACAACTCTGCCATCGCCGGTCCCAGGTGTAAAAGGAGGAGTGTTGGGCATGGGGCTAGCAACCTAACCCTGTAAAACCCAACTTGCTACAAAAACACCGGCAGAAGAAAAACCAGAAACTGAAAGCCTGAGGGAGGAAGGGTCTACTCCTGGAAGACTTATGATGATATGTGATGAAAGCCGTGAGCCCGCGGAAGCCATAAAGCAGACCATCCTTCTATCAAACAGGAGTATTAACATCACCACATGGAATGTGAGGACAATGTTCCAGGCAGGAAAAACAGGCAAAGGTAGCAGCAGAGATGAGAAACTACAACATATTCCTTCTGAGCATCAGCGAGATGAGATGGATTCAATCTGGACAAAGAAGACTGATGACAAGAGAGATGCTACTGTATTCATGACATGAAGAAGAGAATGCGCCTCATACACAAGGGGTAGGGCTCATGCTGTTGAAGCAAGCATATAATGCACTGATGGGATGGGAACCACATGGGCCCAGAATCCTCACTGCAACATTTAGGACCAAGAAGAAGAAAATAAAGATGAATGTCAAGCAGTCATACAGTGCTATGTACCAACAAATGATGGCGAAGAAAAAGATAAGGACCACTTTTACAACAGACTAGAGAACATAGTAGAGAATTTCCCAGACAAAGACATCAACATATTCATGGGTGACTTCAATGCCAAAGTTGGGTTAGACAACACAGGGTATGAACAAGTCACGGGGATCCATGGCCTAGGGGAGCTGAACAAAAATGGAGAGAGATTCACAGACCTTTCTGCACTGAACAACCTGGTCATCGGGGGTAAAATATTTCTGGACAAGAGAATCCACAAGAACACATGGATATCACCAGACAATGTAACAGAAAATCAGACTGACCACATCTGCACAGCCAAGAAGTTCAGAAAATCCATGCAAGATGTGAGGGTGAAGTGGTGGAGCAGATGTGGCATCTGACCACCACTTAGTTGTTCCAAGGCTGAAATTTAAGCAGCTGAAGAAGAACTGGATGGGCACAAAAGAGAAGAAAACAAGGTATAACATTGGCCTGTTGAAAGATGCAAATACTAAAGAAGAAAACAGTCTTGCTCTTAAAAACAAGTACTAAGTGCTACAAGAGCTGCTTGAAGATGAGTTAGTGTAAACAACAGATGGCAGAAAGTTAGGGAGGCAGTAAAATCAACATGCCTAGATGTACTAGGCCCCATGTAACACAAGCAGAAAGAATGGATTTCAGCTAAAATACTGCGCAAAATTCAGGAGGGTAAACAGAAAAAAGCAGCAAAAAATAGCAGTAAGACAAGAACTAAAAAAGTAAACGTACATAACGAGTATACTGATGTCCAGAGAAATCAAAAGAACCATCAAGATGGACAAGAGAAACTACCCTGCAGGACTGGCAGCAGAGGCAGAAGAAGCAGCCAGAAGTGGAAACATGAAGAAGCTGTACGACATACCCAAGAAGCTGTCTGTACGACATCCCCAAGAAGCTGTCCGGCAAGTACAGCGAAACAGAGAGACCCATAAAGGACACCAAATGAATAGATTGGGCAGAACATTTTGAAGAACTGTTGAACAGGCCATCACCACCAAATCCCCCAGAAATCCACCCAGCCAATGCAGATCTCCCCATAAGCTGTGACAATCCCACAAGAGACGAGATCAAGAGCCATCACCCAGCTGAAGAACGGCAAGGCTGCTGGACCTGATCACATCCCAGGAGAAGCCTCAGAGCAGACCTAGAGACTTCAGTGGAAATGCTATACCCTCTCTTTGTGAAGATATGAGAGGAAAAAGAAATACTGACTGAAAGGAGGGACACCTCATCAAGATCCCAAAGAAAGGCAACCTCAGCAACTGCTCCAACTATAGAGGAATCACACTTTGTCAGTATCAAAAAAAGTCTTCAACCGGGTCCTCTTGGAGAGGATGAAGGCGGCCCTTGACCCCGAGTTACGAGATGAGCAGGCGGGTTTCCAGCAGAACAGATGATAAACGGACCAAATAGCTACTCTTTGCATCATAGTTGAGCAATTGTTGGAGTGAAATTCTTTGCTTTACATCAACTTTGTCGATTGTGAGAAGGCATTTGACAGCATGGACTTAGAGACACTATGGAAGCTTCTTTGCCACTATGGCATGCCAACCAAGCTGGTGAACCTGATCAAGAACACTTACAACGGAATGCCCTACAGAGTCATTCATGCAGGACACTATAAAGATACCTTTCTAGTGCGGACTGGCATCAGTCAAGGCTGCTTGTTGTCACCATTTCTCTTCCTCTCGTCATTGACTGAATTATGACGACGACCACCAATGGACGGAGAAACGGGATCCAGTGGAAATTGTGGAGTCAACTTGAGGACCTGGACTTTGCCACTGACCTAGCGCTCTTGTCTTGTCCCCCAGTCAGCAGCAAATGCAGGACATTAGACTGACATACTGGCAGCCACATCTGCACAGGTTGACCTCAACATCCACAAAGACAAGACTATGATCCTCAAGATCAATCATATCAGTAACAACCCAGTCACATTGCAGGGAAGTCCCCTGGAAGAGGTGGAGTCCTTCACATACCTAGGCATCATTATCAACCAGCAGGGTGGCACAGATGCAGATGTCAAGGCATGGATTGGAAAAGTGAGAACAGCTTTCATACACCTGAACAACATCTGGAGCATAAAACAAATTTCCTCGACTGCCAAGATCAGACTGTTCAACTCCAATGTGAAGTCAGTCCTACAGTCCTACTGTAAGGAGCAGAGACTTGGAGAACCACCATCTCCACAGTGAAGAAAGTTCAGACCTTCATCAACAGCTGCCAAGAAGAATTCTCCAGACCCGCTGGCCAGACACCATCATCATCAACAACAACCTGTCGCAGAGAACCTCCCAGCTTCTGGTAGAGGATGAGATCAAGAAGAGAAGGTGGGGTTGGATAGGACACACCCTATGTAAGCCACCAACCAACATTACCAGACAGGCATTGAGGTGAAACCGTCAAGGCATTAGGAGAAGGGGACAACCAAGAAACACCTGGTGATGCAACCTTGAGGCGGACATCACTAAGATGGGTCACACCTGGAGTCAGCTTGAGGGGATGATACAGGACAGAAGCCTCTGGCAACCATTTGTAGGTGGCCTATACCCCGGGAGGGGGCAAAACTGAACTGGATCATACATAAATAATTAGAATTCAATCAAACCAATTCTTGATTTACAATCCTAAGGAAAAGATCATTATTGAAATGATGCAAATGCCTTAATGAATATCAAACTTTGTCACCAATATTTCATCATTAGACTGACTTTGTATTAAAAGCTTCTCCTTTTGGGCCATCTGGAATTCACACATACATACATGCCAGCAAATTTTATTCAAATCAATTCAACAAAACTCAAGAAATTAAATTTGCTGTTAAAATTCTGTATCTGATCTCCATAACTTTTAACATCAGCATGAATGAGTTTAATCTTCGGACTAAGGGGAAGACATATGTAATTTAAATCCATTGAACAGAGGTTAAGTTACTGTTAAAAAATAACATGCAAATGAGAAATCTATTTTAGGCAGTGATTTTGAAAAAATAGAAGCTGCAGACTAAAAAAACCTGAGACTTTTTTTTTTCATTAGAAAACTCACTTACCAAGATTAAATGAATTTTAACACAACAGAAATTATCATGCTCAAACTAAAACAGATGAATGGCAACATACAAAACAGTACTGCATAATATCCCACATGTTTTTGTTGACTGTGTATAAAATGTCATACCATATTGACCTAGAAGCCTACTGCACAGTTCAAAATGATGTCATTATTACATTATTAAATCATCCGAATGTTACTTGTTACAGTCCTATGTTTTTTTGGCATCAAGCCACAGACCTTGTAGTGTCATATCCCATGCAGCCACATTATCCTGACACTAGACTGACTAGTCCTAACACTAACCTCTAAATGCTGAGTGCTAAGTGAGGCAGCTGTTAGTATCAGTTTATAAGTCTTTGTTATGACTTATCCAGGGCTTGAATCTGTGACCTCCTGCATCTAAGGCAGATGCTCTAACCACTAATGCCAATGAAGTGGCAACACCACAAGTAAATGCAACCAACCCCCAAAATTTTCAAGTTATTTCAAATGCATGGACCTTGATCAGTGTAGTAATGTTATTGTTTCAAAACGTAAAATACAAAAGTGATAATTTTTCATTTTATTCTGCAATTAAGACTTTATAAATTCAATTGGCCTGCAGAATTTATCACATTGTAGTGACTGTTCCTAATGTAATATATTCGTTTAATGTTCATTGCCAACAATTTATAACTTTATAAATCTATAGAATTTATCCTACCTCTTTCTATATATCTAAAAGTGATCATAAATTTATAAAACTACTGACATATTCAACCATTTTTCTAAAAGCAACAGTGACAATGAGAAGTAAATTTTTCAGGATAAATATTAAGACAAAAACAATATAACAAATTTTCTTTTAATATCTACCTAACAAATAAATAGAGAGGATTTAAACCTAATTCTTTTCTAGAAATATATGAACTGCATAATGACAATATTGTTCTCTGCTATTAGTTGTAAATTTACCAAAGAACTGTACAATCAAATGAACCTTCTGCTGCTTGAAGAGAACAAAATTTACCTAATATAAATGCTGTAAATACTTTAAGACCTAGGACTAACCTTGTATATTTTACGTCACTGAAGATGTTCAAAGATGCTACTGTTTCAGCAACCCAAAAAATGTCTTCATGCCAATCATATTTACAGCCTTAACCTGTGGTTTACTTCATGCAAAAGTGAAACACATTTTAAGTGACTGCAAACCTTATATTAACATAAATTAGTTCTAACAAACCTAAGTCATGTATATAAACACAATAAATATTATATTTGAAGATGAAAATCATAAAATATTTGGTTTTCATAAGCAAGGAACTAAAACTAAGGGAAATAATCCAACAACAGATAGTCTAAGAAAAGATTAAGGCAATTTCAAGTCATCAGAAATATAAAGAGGTACTTTCTATTGAGGGAACACCATGGATACCAAGTATGAGAAATTATTTTTTACACTCTGGCTAGGAGGTCCTGCACACATGATGGCATGTGCTATGTGCTATTGGAGAGTGTTGGTATTAAATAAACTTGATGTTGGCTTCTATTGAAAGTGCTCTCATTTACATTATACATGTACCATTGCAAAAACAACTGACTGGAGATGTTTGGGGTATTTTTCACAAGCCAGCCCATACAAAAAGTTTCTGGCAGATTTAAGGCATATTTCAGAAGGATTTTTAAAGCATTTTTTGCCTATACCTAAACTGCTTATTATAAAGGAGCTTAGGCAAATTTAAAGCAAAATTCAGGTGGATTTAGGGTGTCAGTTTAAGTGAAATATGCTAATTAGTTCTCCTAAAATTCTGCTTAAATAAAAAGAATCTAAGATTTCAACCTGAAATAAAAAATCCACCTGAAATCCCATAAAAAAGTTTCCATGCAGACTTTAGGCAGATTTTAGACCGATTCCTTAAGTGTTTTTGGCGAGATCTCACTAAACTTTCGCTGAAATATTTGAGATTTAAAAATAATTCTGACCAAAACTATTAAGGAAACCTTGGCGAGATAACATTTCACTGAAAGTTTGGTGAGAGTTCAATAACATTTTGGTGAGATTTTGCAAAAGTTTTGACAATTATATATTATTTTACTAAGGTTTCAGTAATTTTGCAGACATTTCAAAAAGTTTCAAATAAATAATGGATATGAATTAATTAGGACTTTATTAACCAGGGTAATATTTCAGCCTACATGAAACAAAATTATACAGTTGTTATAATTCAATGACATCCAATGGATATGGGAATTGTACTGCAGACATTATTCTTTTGTACAAACTGTGATGCTGTTGTGGTCGCTTGAATTATTCCCCGTTACATAAGCAAGCATGACAAACTTTTATCATAATATAATTGCAATTATTTTACTCTGAATTCGATTCTGAAAGATGATTTTACTTGTTGACCAAGAAAACAATTTTCAACAATTTCCAACCAGTGATCTATATGTTGTCCCTTCTTAAATTCTGGAGGTTAATCAGTTTGTAGTTATATAATTTTGAAAATCATCCTGGTTCAATTCCTTGTCATATTCAGCATGTTAGCCTCTACAATAAGATGTTAAATCTTTATGGCACAAATTGCAAACTGCTAGTCCAGGCATTCAGTTTTCATATCGATTGACCAATTACATTTCCATCAATTTTGCATTCAAGTTATTCTCAGTGCTGCACATTTTTCAAATGGTTATTGAAAGCCGTATCTCACTCAAAAATTTGAATCGCCATGATTGGCGAGCATGCTTGTTATCATCAGTTTCTATTATGTGAAGGTTCATTGGGCAAGTACCAACTTTTGACCAATCAGAAAGCTGTTTACTGTGATCATTTGTTATATGTAACAAATACTGAAGAATCATTGTGGAAGTAAGAGCAATCAAGCAACAACAAAAAATCAAAAAACAAAAACAACAAAGTTTGGGAGACGATAAGAGAAAATCATCCATAATTGAGGAAAATCAGTCAGGAGCAAAGTGAAATTCTGCTTTAAAATGGAAAACAAAAAAACAATCTGGTTTTAGGGCAGTTAAATCCAATTTAACTTTAACAAAACAACAGCAACAACAAATAAGAAAATGAAAAATAATTAGGAAAGATGTGAAACGAAATTATTTTTTCCAAAATGAACAATAAAATTATAGCAATCAGAAACAGGAAAAATAAATGTTGCTAGAAACATTCATATTGTACAAAAGACACAAAAAAATGCATTAAAATATTATAATGGTGTGTGTTTTATATCAGTAAAGTAAAGTAACATTTCTTAATGATATATTTTATTGAAATGTAAGTGTTATTACTATCACAAATATAACTGTATTTTCAGAACTTTCGGCAAAATCTCTGTCAAATTTCAATAACAAATTTTAACCAATATTTTCAGAAGTTTTAGCAGAGTCAGTGCAATTTCAATCAAAAAATTTCCCTGAAATTTTGGAAAAATCTCATAATACCATAATAAAATGACATTTGAGTCAATGTTACTGAATTTTCACTTTGACTGCATTAAAAATTCACTCACATTTTCACTTGGGCATAACCGTTCCGGTAGCCTAGTGATTAGAGCATCTTCCGCAGAAGCAATATTCATGGGTTTGATCCCCGTCCGCGTCATACCAAAGACTTACAAAAATGGTACTAACAGCTGCCTCGCTTGGCGCTCAGCATTAAAAGGTTAGTGTTAGGACTGTTAGACCTGGCGTCAGGATAATGTGACTGGGTGGGACATCATGCTACATGCCTGCAGCATGATGCCCCAGTGGTAGACATCACTAAAAACTGCCTCACTGCAGACATCGTAGTGATATGACTTATAAATTGTTAAGGCTACGTTAAAAATCCTAATAAAACAAATACACAAATCACTAGGGCATGATTTCTGTACAGCATTTTTAATAGGAAGCATAAAATCTTATTTCTCGGTGTCAACATCAGATCAAGTCCAAAATCCACTATCTACTGAATTTTTTAAGTCCCAAAATTGATCTATGCTTGAAGTTCAAAAATTACATTTAACATTTCTGCTAGAATCAGTCCAAGTCCAAAATCCATCTTAAAGTAGGAAAATGAACTGGACAATCAGTTATTTTCCATCTAACAGTTATCATTTAGGAGAAATATGAGGCACAGTAATCTTAACTATACCATTAAATGGATTCAGCCTGTCACCTCAGCTGTATTCGCAGTCCGCTTAAAGTCCATTTGAAATCTAGTTTCATTTAGGTGGAATACACTCAAAATCCACCTAAAATCCAAGCGGATTCTCCTTTAACAATTTGTAAATGAGCTGCGCATCAAATCAGAAATCTCCAGTTGTTCAACTTCTTTACATGAACAAAAATTGACTTGTCATGGACACACCACTTTGAAATTTTCAAGACGTAAGCAATGAATTTCACTTGTTTCAAACATAAGTATTTTATCAAAAAGTGCCGATCTCTCCTTGTTATTAAAAAGGTGTGGGGGGAAGGGAAAGAACATAGACATTTGTTTACTGACTACTCAAATGTCATCTCTCTCTGCAGGCTCACTAAATGTTAATGCTCTATGGAAATCAAAATAACACAAGTTGTCAATTCTATTTGCATGGCTGCATTTGCATTATCTGTTGATGGTTTCTGAGGCTAATATGTTTCCTTGAATGGGTATGAATATTGTTCTATTATAAGAAGCCCAACTGCTTCTTGGTTCTTGTGGACCTCTTTTTCTGTCGACCATACCAATGAACAGTGTGTGCACATAGTTACATGCATGCACAAGTGATTGAATGTGAGATGGGGAAAATTGCTTATTTTTCTCCAAACAATCATGGCAATAATGTACAATACTCAATACTAAAATCTGATTTCTTACCCTTTAGGCATGCAGGGTAATGACACATGAATGGCAGTTTCATATCACAGTCCTTAACAGCCCAAAAGCTATTATATGATCCCGCCACACAGTTTCCCACTTCAAAGTTAGGCTCATTATTATTCCACAGTCCCTGCCACAGTGGGTAATCTCCCATTTCTCCCCAGGCTGCTTCTCCATCATCCTTCTCATAGATTCGATTCAGCCCTTTAAAAATAAAATACAGAGTGGCATTCAGTTATCAACTTATTTGAATACAGTATGGACCTAATGGAGTACTTGATGCAGAATACATCAGAAAACCTGCAAGTTTTCTTGAAAATAATATGTGCCAAAGCAAGAATCCAAGTTAGACATGCTCCTCAGTTATTTCCTGGAAACAAAGTTAATGTAAAAATGTACATTTCTAAAAAAGCACCTGCTTGGTTTGAGTGGTATTATTTGAACAAACTGGACAAAATGAAACTAGCATTAACTATGACCTAATTCTTTCCATTAATGGCATGATGGCTACAAAAGTTTCATGCCTCAGATTCATTAGGTTTTAAAATATTTTTGTATAACAAGCATAATTTGTATGATTTCTTTTGTGCAGTCATCTTTAAAATGGATAAAGACCATAATTCTAGTAAAGCAAAGTAACTATTATGGAGCCATGCCATTCTATAAAAAGGAAGTCTTGAATTCTCTGAAGATCCTAAACTTCCCCTCTAAAAATGAGACTTGTTTCAGAATTATTCATGCTTACAGAATTTATTCAATAATCATCAATGTCTGCTTTATGCTTGACAATGACACAGATCACAATATGGGAATAAAATATGAATATTTTAGGGAAAACCAACGCAAAGAGGGACAAAGAGATATTTTAGGGATACCAATGCAAAGAGGGACAAAGAGATATTTTAGGGATACCAACGCAAAGAGGGACAAAGAGATATTTTAGGGATACCAACGCAAAGAGGGACAAAGAGATATTTTAGGGATACCAACGCAAAGAGGGACAAAGAGATATTTTAGGGATACCAATGCAAAGAGGGACAAAGAGATATTTTAGGGATACCAACGCAAAGAGGGACAAAGAAATATTTTAGGGATACCAATGCAAAGAGGGACAAAGAGATATTTTAGGGATACCAACGCAAAGAGGGACAAAGAAATATTCACAATTAGCATTTTCTAAAACAAACATTACCTAATAAATAATAACCTTCTAGACGGCCCCTAATGTGTACAAAATAAACCAGGAGTCTATTAATAAAATTAAAATATAAAATGTCTTGTAAACCACAGGTCAAACCAACAATTCATTGGGAATTTTGAAAGTTCTAGACTTAGAGATAGATTAATATAATGAATGGTCCAGTCAGTGTAATGGTGTAATGGTAAAAATAGTTTAATGTAATGAATGGAGTTAATGTAATGGAAAAATAGTTTAATGTAATTGAATGGAATCAATGTAATAGTAAAAATAGTTAAATGTAATGAATTGAGTCAGTACAATGGTAAAAATAGATTAATGTAATGAATGGTCCAGTCAGTGTAATGGTAAAAATAGTTTAACATATTGAATGGAGTCAATGTAATGGCAAAAATATTTTCATGTAAAGAATGGAGTCAATGTAATGGTAAAAAAAGTTTAATATAATGAATGGAGTCAATGTAACAGTAAAAATAGTTTAATGTAATGAATTGAGTCCGTGTAATAGTAAAAAAAAGCTTAATGTAATGAATGGAGTCAATGTAATGACAAAAATAGTTTAATGTAAAGAATGGAACCATTGTAATAGTAGAATTATTTTAATGTAATGAATGGAGTCAATGTTATGGTAAAAATAGTTTAATGTAATGAATGGAGTCAATGTAATGATAAAAAAGTTTAATATAATGAATGGAGTCAATGTAATAGTAAAAATAGTTAAATGTAATGAATTGAGTCGGTGCAATGGTAAAAATAGATTAATGTAATGAATGGTCCAGTCAGTGTAATGGTAAAAATAGTTTAATGTATTGAATGGAGTCAATGTAATGGTAAAAATAGTTTAATGAATGGAGTCAGTGCTATGGTAAAAATAGTTAATATGTAATGAATGGAGTCAATGTAACAGTAAAAATAGTTTGATGTAATGAATTGGGTCAATGTAATGGTAAAAATTGTTTACTATAATGAATTGAGTCAATGTAATGGTAAAAATAGTTTAATGTAATGAATTGAGTCGGTGCAATGGTAAAAAAAGCTTAATGTAATGAATGGAGTTGGTGTAATGGTAAAAGTAGTTTAATGTAATGAATGGAGTCAATGTAATGATAAAAAATAGTTTAATGTAATAAATGGAACCATTGTAATAGTAGAAATAGTTTAATGTAATGAATGGAGTCAATGTTATGGTAAAAATAGTTTAATGTAATGAATGGAGTCAATGTAATAGTAAAAATAGTTAAATGTAATGAACTGAATCGGTGCAATGGTAAAAATAGTTTCATGTAATGAACAGAGTCGGTGTAATTGTAAAAGTAGTTTAATGTAATGAATGAAGTCAGTGTAATGGTAAAAATAGTTAAATGTAATGAATTGAATCGGTGCAATGGTAAAAATAGTTTCATGTAATGAACAGAGTCGGTGTAATTGTAAAAGTAGTTTAATGTAATGAATGAAGTCAGTGTAATGGTAAAAATAGTTAAATGTAATGAATTGAATCGGTGCAATGGTAAAAATAGTTTCATGTAATGAACAGAGTCGGTGTAATTGTAAAAGTAGTTTAATGTAATGAATGAAGTCAGTGTAATGGTAAAAATAGTTAAATGTAATGAATGAGCCAGTGTAATGGTAAAAATAGTTTAATGTAATGAATGGAATCAATGTAATGGTAAAAATAGTTTAATGTAATGAATGGAGTCAATGTAATAGTAAAAATAGTTAAATGTAATGAATTGAGTCAGTGCAATGGTAAAAATAGCTTCATGTAATGAACGGAGTTGGTGTAATTGTAAAAGTAGTTTAATGTAATAATGAAGTCAGTGTAATGGTAAAAATAGTTTAATGTAATGAATGGAGTTAATGTAATGTTATAATAGTTTAATGTAATGAATGGGGTCAGTGCAATGGTAATCTTGAATTATGTTCTGCTATAATACTAAATACGCTAGCCAGAAGTTTTCAAAATCCAAACTATCTGCAAGTTTGTGGCAAGCTTGTTATGAGCTTGCTAACAAGCTTGCAATTTTTTTTATATCTGAGATTTGGTTAATATCCTCTGAAACATTTTTGTACTTAACTCTCTCGCTCTCTCTTTCCTCACGTACATATGATAGTGGTATCAATGAGTGTGATAATTTTGCTTACCATTCCCTTTCTAAGATACATTAGTAAATATCGCTTGGTTAGGTAATTTTGCTTGACTAATACATCTCCATAGCAGCTTCACTTGCTCAGCTTTACTAATGCCTTTCAATACAACATTAGTAGTATCACTGAGAGGTAATTCAGCTTCACTAATCCCTTTTCTATACAACATTAGTAGTATCACTGAGAGGTAATTTAGCTTCACAAATCCCTTTCTATACACCATTAGTAGTATCAATGGGTTTGGTAACTTAGCTTCACAAATCCCTTTCTATTCACCATTAGTAGCATTCCTAGGTCTGGTAACTTAGCTTCACTAATCCCTTTCTATACACCATTAGTAGCATTCCTAGGTCTGGTAACTTAGCTTCACAAATCCCTTTCTATACACCATCAGTAGCATTGCTAGGTCTGGTAACTTGGCTTCATTAATACCATTTTATACATTATTAGTCACATCACTAGGTAAGGTAATTTAGCTTCACTAATCCCTTTCTATCTACAACTTGTAACATCACTGGGTCTGGTAATTACTAATTTTCCAATTAGACAACAAAAAGTACATGTTTCTGGTCAGCCAACCATACTTGTTTCTCATTGCCAACCCAAGACTTTTTCTCCCCCAGATAAAATAATTCTTCAATAAAATCACATTAAATATATATGATTCTACTACCTGTTGTTGAGAAGTCAAGTAAGTTTTTATAATAGCTATGGCGCGCACAAAACAGACGATGAGAAAATCAACCGGGATAGTTTAGAATCAATAATGAAATAAGAATCGCTGAGATACAAAAGCATATATACAATGCAGTGAAGGCTGAAAAGATATCTTGAACTTCATAAGCAAGAATGACTCAGAAAAACAAGGGAAAAAGCGAGAAAAAATGGCGTCCACAAGGTGACAAAGGACATGAAGAAATATTTCAAAATTCGAAGAATAGACACAGAGGAAGGATCCTATATTGAATGCAATTACAAAGAAGGGACCCACTTTTTGGATATGCAGGGGATACAAAGAGGAAATATACCCGGAGTTTCAACAGTGTTGATAGCACTAAAACTCGTAGACCCAGACATACAACAAACAATCTATTCAATCAACAGAAATGGGTATAAATGTTATGTAACAAAACCATGAGGCAACTTACCACCAATACCATACAGAGAAATAACTATACACAGACAGAAAGTGGTAGTAAAGATGGCAGAACCAGTACTCAGAAAGATAAAAAGACAGACAGGAGAACTACATTTGTCAGACATACCAATGGAGAGACCTTTAGAGGACACAGTTAAATGGTTTGAAGTGGTATAATCAAGACTCAGAACAGTTCCAGGTCTCTCAATTTATAACGGAACCAGGATAATAGAAATTGAAAAATCAGACTCAGAGCAATAAAAGGAGCATTCTACCTACATCGATTTTTAACAAAGGCATGGAACAAAGGATGTATTTACCACAGGAAATGCAATAGGTGCAGAGCAGACAGGGCACACACCACACAACCACCACAAAACCGCAGAAGAAACATTAGAACCCACAAACATAAAAAATTCAGATACACAACTCTAAAAACAGCAAACAGCAATTGAAAAGCAAAGACCCACAGACACCAAAACAGCTTCAGAAACAAAAGGAAGCAATAATGGATCATAATAAAGAGAAGAGAAGAGAAACTAAGCAACAAAATACTAAAAATGGGGAAAGACACAACCAAATGCAAATAGCTTGATGAAATCCCATAGTCTAGAAGAACAGGATATGAGGATACAGAGAAAGGTACCACAAAAACAATATGGAGAAGAAAGAAATGAAAATGTCAAGGAGATACAGAAACCACCACAACAAGAGAGAGGGAATAAAACACAGACTTTAAAGGACAATAACAAAGTCCCAGAGCAACAACAAAGAAATCTAAAGGAAATAGACAAGAAATACGGGAAAATGAGAAAGAAGAATCAGAGAAAACTGGAAAAGCAGAATATATGACAGCAGAACAAATATTCATCCAAGAATGAGAAAAAAGAAGGGAAGAAGACCAAAAAATGATGGGATAATGCATATACCAACATGAATGTCTAGAAGAAGGAATTGAAATATATAAAATAAAATATAAAAATTTTACAAATTAAAATCAAGAAAATAAAATTAAAAAAATAAATAAATACAACAACAAATACAGTTACTCAATTTATACCATATATATACACAAACAATTGGGCAGGAGGGCCTCCCCATTGTGGTCTGTGTAAACCAACAGAAAGAGCACCCTCCACAAAAAATTAAAAAATAAATAAAGGTATACAATATTTATATGAACTGAAAAACCTAACCTTATTTTAAAACCAGTGCAATAAGATTATTTTTTACATAAGATTGATATCATTTAGTCAGATATTTTACTAAAGAGGCGTGGCTGATATTTTCTATGAAAGAAAGAAAGTTTGCTATTAAGCAACATACCTATCCAGAAGAGATGATCTGGATGACTGGTTGGAGCTATGAGTCTTACAATCTCTGCATACTGAACATCGTTAGCCTGAACAAGCTCACTACCATTGGCACTGAAATAGAAGCATCACAAATTGACAAATGTTTATTAAAAATAATAGATAAAAAGTCAAATTCTCTTACTAAAATGATTATACAATGGCCCATCTCATATTTTATTTACCATGCATGTGTTAAATCCCAGGAAGGCAAACTAGGATTCTGGGCATGAAAATGCACTTCAAATTCCATATGCCAAAGAAAATTATTGAGGCTATTCAATAAGTGGCTTTCATCCTGTAATTAATAAAATCGAGACTATGTTTGCTCTTTCAAAAGATAGATGAAATGATAGTTTATTAATTCAAATGCAAACTCATTTGTAGATTTTCTCGAACTTCAGAGTAAATATGGCTGTTTTAGAAAGAAATACATTGATCAGTTTTTAAATATGGTTCACCAGTCAAGATATCAACAAGATATTAACAATGCCTAGGAAATGTGCCTCAAATTATAAATAAACAAGACAACCATTAGGCTAAAGGAAAAATATGCATGGTTCCATTAAACGTATCTACCTTATTTTAATGGACCTGATCTTACAACTTCTTATCATGTATGCATAAAAAACTGTACCAATCATGCCTCATTTTCACATTCTGCAACATTCTGATGAAAGCTAAATGTTAAATATGACTAGAAAGCCATATTCAGACCAGCTAGACATCACATGTCTTCTGGTGAAAGCAAAGTGTTAATATGACTAGCCAGCCATAGCAACTTTCAAGATGGGTACAGTGATAGAAAAGTCAGATCACCACCATTTTCATTGATTACCAAACAGACATCTTATGATGCCTGTGTCTTTAAACCCTATGCTGATTCAACCATTTCTTCAGTGATAACAAGATTTTAAGATGGCCTCTGTGGTTGCCATATTGGCAGTATGAGCTGCACCATTTTTATTGAAGTCTTTAAATCAGCGCAATTTGATTTAGGACCAAACAGAATTTCTAGGAAGTCTTTCTTTGAAAATACCACGTCAATATTACTGTCTTTTCTGGATGAAAAGTATTATTATTTACAATATGGCTGCTGTTGTGGCCATGTCAGATGTCCATATGGTGCCATTTTCATCCAGGACAAGATGTTGATGTCAACTGTCATACAATCTACAAAGTAGTCTTTAAAGGAGTAGAAAGAACAAATTATGCTAACAGATGGACAAATGACAGATAATAAACCATCCTACAGACTAATTGGTTTATGACCAATAAAACTCAAATTTTAATGACCTTCCTACCCTATTTTATTTTGGACTGTCATCAGAACCATATTTTGTTTCTTAGCCTTAAAAATGGAAACTCTAGAACATCAAGGTCAAACAAAGAAGTGCAAAAGACTTGTAAATTCAGTCATCATACATATGTACATTTCATATATTCTTCCTACTATCGCTGTTCACTAACTCATTAAACCCTTTGCAAAACCCAAAATCAAAAGAAATTTATTCTCTTATAGTAATGGGTTCCGTCAATTAACCTAACCTGGACAAATTTTAAAAGACTATGAGATTTTTCCTGTTCAGAATTAAATCCATGTACATGTACTGTTGCATATATGGTTTGATATTTGTTCTAATATAACACTGTCTTTTTTTTTATTACATGTTATTGTAATGTAAATTTATTCACAAGAGATGTTTTTTTTTCAGAAAATTGCTTGACCTGAATTTTCTTTTGTTTAACAAGCATTGTTCACCAATATCTTGACCTTGATTCAAGGTTAATGGAAACAACGAAAAGAGGTTTAATTTTTATTTTTACATGATTCAGTGTTATCAAGATCAAGATATGACTAGCGGGTAGTTAAGAAGTAAACATCTTTTTATTCTTAGAGTCAAAATGATTGGTTCTTGTTAATTTCCTATTGGGAGCATGTGATATAAATGATCACGTGACCACTTCCCTCTTTGTGATTTTGCAATTTGGAGATTTGTTTTCTATCGGCATTAAAAAGATGATATAATCTTTGTTTTAGTGAAAAAATAGTTTGTGTTGGGCTTTTAAAAATGACATTAAGTGATTTTCTTTTGTTGCTGCCAAGTTTTTGAATCAATTGTAACAATTCTTCAGTTCATTTGGATTTTAAAGGTTTAATTCATATTTCTTGAAATATTTTATGTGCTCATACAGAATTCTTGGACAAAGTTTATCAAAATATTATTTTGATTTCCAACACTGAAGTGTTAATTCAGGTATTCTACATGGAACTATATATAAACACAAAACAGACTTCATCATATGTCATCATTTTCCATCATGGATTTTTCAACAAAACATGAGCTAGGAAACCATCTTCCATTTTGGATTTCCAACAGGACTTGAACTTGAGTCTAGTGGAACATTTGATTACTAGAATTTTTGTAACTTAATTTGTGAATTGTTCATTGATCCGCTAGGCCAAGCTTCTGCGGGTGGGATTAGTACACAGACCTATAAATGCCCGATGTATGCGGTTAGCATATAAAAACGTGGGAACAGTCTCTTGTTATATATAAATGAGTGATCAATTTACTTAGCATTTTTAAAATTTATAAAATTGTCACGATGCCGAAGCGAAAATCATATACGGCATGAGAGAAAGTGAAAATTACGACAATTATCAATGGCTTCAGAAAGTATGGGATAATTCCCGAACCGGCTAGCTATATCAGTTCTTCGGACGACGACTCAGCTGCATCTGATACCACTGACACCAATGAGAATCAATTATAATCAGTTATGGATTTATTCCGCGACGACAACAGTGAATTTGATTCAAGTTTCGATGGATTAGAAGCCGAAACTGATGACGATGAAAATGAAGATGAATAGAACAATACGGTACATTGATTTTTTTATCAAGTCAAACACTATTTAGTAACATATTATTATATTGTGAACACTTACCCAATTGTTTTTACAGCTATGAAAATCGTGAAACGTGAATATCGACTGCAATAATCGTCCTTCAATATCACACAATGTACCGTTCGTTCGTGTTAAAAAATACTTAGATATAATACGCCCATTAATATATGACGCACCCTGGGTGCAAGGTACGTAAAATTTTGTATAAAACGCGTCTTATAAACGCGAAAATAAGGTACTATATCAACCATTGTCCTGAAAAATGTCTGTCTAAAATGTTTGAGGAAGAATAGTGTATTCAATAAAGAAATGCCATTCATATTATCTCTAATTTACACCGTTGACAAGTACACTGCTTTAGTGGTACTGTTGGGCTCCAACTTGGAATAACGCAGCAATTCGGAATCCCGTACCACATCTTTACCAAGTTATATGTTTAGATTTGCTGTAAACTACAGCACAGCAATGCATGCAACCATATCAAAGTAGAGACAAAAGCATTTAAAGCTACAACAGGTTTTATTTAAAATTTTACTTTCCTCAAGATGTTTCCAATTTTAAACTGCTGGCTTTGTATGTTTCACCACATTCTGAATTGTTCTGCTTGGTCCCATTGCTTTGCATATTTCACCACATTCTGAATTGTTCTTCCTGGTCTCATTGATTTGCATGTTTCAGCAGTCTGAATTGTTCTGCCTGGTCCCATTGGTTCAATATCATCACATTAATCTTTGCTGACTATCCTCTCTGTTGACATTTCAAACAGCTCTATGTTCTATTATACCGTGCTAAATTAGATAGTAGTGGTAAATTTGGTATGCCAGCAAATAATCTCGACAACTGAATGTACCTCTTTCTGGAGATATTAATGCAACTCCATCCATTTTTTTCATGGAGGATAAAAATGGCTTGAGAAATGTGCTCATTGAGGGATTTCGGTTGCCAAACCAAAGACCTGCCAGTATCACATTATCTTCATTCAAGTTTTGTAAGGCAGTTCTATTATTACTAAATATATCGGCCAGATGGATATTTTACTAGATCTAAAAACTGGAGCTCCATTTGTGTTGAACAGAAATGAAATATTATTGGAACAGATCAATTGTCAATTGTTTTCAAATATGCTTTTGTATAAACTACAATCACAGATATATTCATACTGATGTCTGTTCTTTCTGGAGAATAGACTTTTCAAGTTTTTATAAAATCCATCTTGTTAAAAAAATGTGTGCAACTGGTTTATCAGTAGTATTTCAAGCAGGTAAACAGGACATGTGTCCCTTTCCAAAATTCTAATTATACACATCAAATATAATTTCTGTAAAAACATATATCAGTATCAAAGTAAATTTGTTCAATGAGTGGTATATCAAGAAATTCTAACACCGAGTATCCACCCAAAGAAACTTCTGAAGCCCCGTCCCTCCCAAAAAACAGTATTTTTGATGGTAATTTCAGCTCCAATCCCAAGTTGTAATGGTTGCTTGGGTGGTTGCTAAGCCACTTTGTTTATGGAATCAATTGCAATTGCAAATATAATTTTTCAAGTGACAGTCAGAAATGTCCAATATTGGCCAAAACATCATCCTCACCCCCTCATAGAAGATGGTTCATGTTTTGGTCTGAATGCTTGTCCAAAAATGGATTGATGTGAACATTCAGTATCAATGTACACTTGATCAAGGAATCAATTACAAATCAAACTTTCCGATTATATAATTTCAGAGACACTTACTTGACAAAATATCGTCACCCCCTCCCTCCCTTTAGCATATAAAGGAGATGTTATTTTGGTCTTAAATCTTTGATAAATGAAAATGTCATCAATTGCAATTCCAACATAAAAGGTATCAAGGAATCAATTGTAAATAATTAAAAAAATCTTACATAAATATCAGGTATAAAACAACTAGCACCTTGGGTGTTAAACAACCAGCACCATGGGTGTTAAACAACCAGCACCTTGGGTGTTAAACAACTAGCACCTTGGGTGTTAAACAACCAGCACCATGGATACAAAATGAACAATTTGCACTGTCACCATAATGACTTGGATACAGAATGACTATGAGCCATTGAAATTTTGTGGTAAAACAAGTGGTATGTAACTTAGCAACAGTGGATAATTTATACAGAATTATAGCGTATGCAAAAATGGAATATTTTCTGTATAATTGGAGCATGCAGAATTAAAAATGACCAGTATCAAGTATTCAAATGCTTGATCTGTTTTTCCAAATTCTTGAACTCGTAATATTTCAAGGTGAAATTTGCATGTTTCTCTTTTCTTTTTAATAAATTTGTAGATATATTCAAACTTGATAAATTTCTTTTTTTTACACATGAATATATATTTCAAATAATTTCTGGTGAGATGTAAACGTTCTACTAATGGTAGTTAAAATTTAATTCTAACCCTATCACAATCATTCTAATACTCATAAAAACAGGTACTATGTGATATACTGTAGTATCATCAATATTTGTGGGGGGGGGGGGGCAAATTTTGTGGTTCTTGTTGTTGCCGTGAACTGTTCTGCAATATTAGTTCTTGAACAGTTCATGAATGTTTGGTGTTGAAATGTTCATGATAGATGTCATAGAACTAATGATTGAGAAAAGTAAAGAACATCATTTTTGGAAAACTCAGCAATTTAATGTTCATGAACTACACATGAAATGTTTATGTGCATTTTATGAATGGTTCATGAGCAAGTGTTCCATTACAATTCATTAATAATTCAAGAATTGTTCATACTTTGACAGGGAATGTGGCATCAAAACTGTTTAACATGTAAATTAACAGATTTTTTTTTCTTGACAGCAAGAAAGCTTACTTCATACAGCTTGTTCTAGCATCATCCCAGGTCATAGCAGTCTCCACAGCAAGGTAACATTCTCCCCTGGCAGAAACCCATCCTGCAATCAGCAAATTTTGCCATTCTATTTAAAACTGAGATCTGACACAAAATAAATCATACACTAGCAAGAATTTTTAGTTATAAAACTAATGATGATAATGGGTTGATGCATATACAATTAAGAAACAAACGTCATGTAGGTGTAAGCATCTAATATAACAGTTTATGTTCCATTAAAAAATAAAGTGTTATTTACTGCAGACCTGCCATGCCTAACATGAAACAAAGTCTCAGTAAGGGAATTCATTTTTTTCCCTGCATGTCTGACCAGTTTTCAGTAATGTGTAACAAAATAACATGTACTGCTATTAGAAACATATAATTTAAAATATTCAGTGTTCAAAACTCGTACACCAATGAGTAAAGCATTATGTTCAATGATAACGTTTATAAACTACATGTAGAACCTTATTTACCGCTAGTTGCAAAAACTTCAAACCGATTGCAGCGAAATGGCTTGTTGCCATCACTCATGTTGATGAAATTCTTGGATTTTTTTTTCTTCTCAATTTCACATGATCACACCAATTATAGATCTCACCACAAGACACTCAAATTAGCAAATGATGAACAATAAACTGAATTTTTATCCATTTCAGCTGTTATTCAAAAGAGTCTGAAAATTCAGTTTTAATTTTTCTTTACCTATTATTAACACTTTTTAAGAGGCGTATTTTCCGTTTTGTCTTCAACATGTATCACCTATTAGATGCTAGTGATGGGAATCGGTCAGAAACTCATAATCAATAATCGGCTCCCCTTAACCATCTGATCATTGATTATAATTGGTTACTAAGAGCAAATTTTAATTTTTGTTACACAGTTATATCTTTGATCAAGAGTTCAATATCTTTATAAATGTACAGGAGCAATCTCTTTAAATGACATGCATACTTTAACCTGACAATATTACATTGTGTGTTACTGTTACATTTGTTCAACAACTGTTAAACGAATGCAACATTTTATGACAGATCAGTTATATGTAACTTAAATACAGCATCAAGCCCCAAAAATTATTTTGTTCGAATGTGATGTATCTTTAATCTAAAGTATAGAACGACATGATTTTCTTCTTTGTCATTGTTTATAAATACTACAAAAGATGATGCAATTTAACTGAAACAAATGAACAAAATGTGTTTAAATTTATTAACTCAACAATTTAACAACTTGAGAGGGTCCTATGTCTGAATGGGTCTCAGGGGTAATCTAAGGTATTTTTCTCACTCTGTACGATTTTTCTTTAGATTTTTTTTTTCTTCATATCAAGCATCTGTGATCCAAGCCTGAAACAACAGTAAACTACATCCGAACCACAGAAACAAGTCCACTACATCCAAAAAAGGCTGGTCTAGTGAGTATCGAGCCCATGACCTACGAGTTAAAAATCTCAAATTAGTTTTGCCACAGCTCGAGGTATGTAAGATCTTAACCGACATTCTGAATTTCCTCATCTTTTCAAAACCAATTGTACTTATCTGGACAAAAGTGTGGTGTGAGCTATAAGGTTTCATGAAAGTCGGACTTAGATTTCCAGTTTGATTTAACTTGTCACTGTTAACAAACAAAACACATTTCACGGTGGCAAATTAAAGATACAGCTGTCCTAGTCAATTGTTTTGTGTTGGATTTATTCCTTTTCCATCCCCATATGACTCAATTTTAATTAAAAAATGTTGCAAACTAAAACTGTTACCTGACTCTGTTGTAAAGTCCCGAAATACCCAGTAGAGTGACTGAGAGGGTCTACCAGTATGGTAAGAAATGTTCCTTCCAGTAAGGACATATCCTGCATTTTCTTATCATCTTTCCAAAACAAGAATTCTCATTCTTTGAAACCGCTGGAGCACTGAACCAAGTGTATTTGAGGGTTTTTTTTTTCTTCAGAAGCTTTCAACGATTTACAACAAAATTAGCTTATACCTGGTACATATCACTGTAACCAAAGTCTCGAATAATTACAAGATCTCTACACCCTGGTTAGTTACATGAACTTCGTTTTGTGCGCTAGCATTTGTCACTGCCACAATGATGCGACCCAATCTTTTCATTTGCATAGGGGTGTACGGTACATTCATACCAATGGAGTTTGTCACGTGACACTTATTTACTCGCGCTCGGGTGTACGAGTTGGACAGAGACGGATGCTCTAGCTTAGACCACCAGAGCGTTTACTTGTTACGTTTAAATAAATAATAAAGAATTAAATATACTTTGAAGAACACGATTTACGATGTGTGGGCTAAACAGGGACAATGGAAATGTTGCTGCCTCGGCGTTCATTTTCGTCTCGTTGTTGTTGCTATAAATCAAAGCAAGAATTTTTTTGTCCTAATCGTGAGTTGGATTGTGGTTTTTTTTGCTCTTTTTTTGTCGAGAAAATCACAGCAACTTCTTCCCAAAATAAATGGCCTAACACTAATGGTTAAAACACTGCTATTCGGATCATCCTTAAAGTACCACAATCAGAGCACACCTCACAGCTGTTCTGTACCCTACACTGGCTATCCATTCGATCCAGAATTAAATACAAAATTAATCTATGTGCTACGTTTCACTGACGGACTCCAATCCAACGTACCTTTCTGGCCTCACCCATGTGTAGACACTTATTGTTATTATTATTATTATTATTATTATTATTATTATTATTATTATTTATATACGAGGAAGGGGCGGCAGGATGTCCACATACAAAAAGTTTAGATACCCGAGTGGATTTGGTTTTATAGTGCTTAACGCCATATTTCAGTAGAAGATGGGCTGTATCTGGCGGCCAGTAGATTTGACGGAGGAATAACCTGGGAAGAACAACCAACTCACAGGAAGCATTAAACGAACTTTCTGGCATACCCTTATTGGTCGAGCCGAGGGACAATCACGTGGACAGATGTGAGATATCTAAGTAACCTAAAGTCGAGCGCCTTGGACAAGTCGGATGCATAAAGACCTCCCCCATACTCGGGCGGTCAGTTTGCAACATTTACGACTGTCAAATTAAACAATTTATGATAGTAAATATAATTAAAATTTTGTTATGAAAGCAACAATATACATGGTAGTGAATTCGTTTAATAAATTACAATGCTCTACAGTTTTTATTTTAAAAGTTGTCTGCTTCAGAGATAACATTTGCTATTTATTATAGATTTTGATGTGCTAAATTAAATTATGACAATTAAAACAACTGTCTTCTGTTTGCCAGATATTTAAGTTTTTACATTTTTTACATTTATGTATATTGTGTAGATTATAAACAATTTAATCATATATTGTAAACATAGTTTTTTCTTCAATATCTTGATGGTTGCTTTACATAATAGTATTTCACCTGTACTATTTATATGAAACTTTACAATAAAATAAATATCAAATGGGTTATAAGAATAAAATTAATTTTAATTCAAAAGGTAACTAACTATTTTGTCTATTTAAGTACATATATTAGTCCTCATTGCGTCTTCTCAGCGTTTCTTGGATTGCATCTTGTATTCATTAAATGTAGCATCTCTTGTTACAGTCCAGCAATAGTCTGCACGCATAGATGGACTCCTTTTGTCTGATAGCGTTTCTCTGTTTGTTACAATGTCCTTGTCAAATCTTTTGCCATGCGCCGCATTTCGGTGGGAAAAATCTAGACGAAAGTGTACAAAATGTGTCTTTAGTAACATATCGAAACCAAGGATTTTATATGACCTGAGGAGGGTTTTATCACTCCCTGTAGTTGTATGCCTTGTTGCTTTCAAGCAAACGTTTGGCCACAAACTGGAAGGCTTTCTATGCCGCCTTTTCCTTGCCACACAGTGGACGGTCAAATGTGTCCTATCAAAGAAGTCCACGAATCTAATGACCAACAAAGTCATGTTGTTTTATCTTAGCTTCACTTAACCTTGGGAATTTGTCTGAGAGGTACTTGAACGCTGTTTGTGTCCATGGCCTTGACTAAGTTTATATCAGACTCAGCCTGATGTGCAAGGGGAGTATCAAAATCTTCCTTAATTCAACAAATTGTGGCTGCTAAACACATTTCCTCTCAGGCTCCAATTACTGTCGGAATGGCTAATCTCTTTTGATGTAGTGGAAATGTCTCGTACGACAACCCCATTCTCAGCGAAAACAGCAGTACTTTGTGTATCCACTCTGCAGGTTAAGCAAGAGAGCAAGAACCTTTAAATTGCCACATGTTGTTGGTAATAGATTATGCACCTCAAAAGTTGTTTCATGTTTTCATTGGTTTCCTTCATATGGACTGCATGACCAAACCGAACTGATCGGAAAAGATTGCCATTATGCAGCAAAACAGATATAAGACTTGTCTTCGACGAATCAACGAACAATCTCCACCCATATGGAGGGCCCCGAGTGGCCAAGTGGTCTAAAGCGCTGTTCGTTACGGATCACTGCCATCTCACCTCTGTCTGCGTGGGTTGGAGTCTAAGATTCGGCTAATGTAGTTATGTGAGAAAGCTTGTCAGCTGTTTCTTGTGGGTCGGTGGTTCTCACAATTGCTAAAGCTACGTTAAAAATCCTAATCAAACAAATAAACAAACTCGTGGTCACTGAGAACGAAAATGATGCTTACAAGCAGAGGCGTAGCGAGGGGGGGGGGGGGGGGCGGGGGGTACATATGTCCCCGGGCGCCAAGGTACAGGGGTGCCAAAATGAGGCTTGCAACGTTACATTATAATAAGAAAACAAGGGTAATAAATCTGTCACAAGATCGCTGGGGTGCCAATTTTATAGTTTGTCCCCGGGCGCAAAATACCATCGCTACGCCTCTGCTTACAAGTGTTGACTCTAGTTCTAAAGATATAAGACTGGGTCAGTAAATACTACCCGTGACTTGGAAACAGCGGAGGATAAGTGAGTTATAAAGGGAAGGGATCAATTTAAACCAGAAATGACTAAACTACATCTTTATCTGGATATATTAATAAATCTATGATAGGACTTGCATTTTTTGGCAATACAATGAACGGCGCAATCTTCATATGGTATTGCATCATATATGATGTGAATTGTATCATGTTATTCCCCGAAGTCATGGATGATGCAGTCATAACTATCCTTACATCAATCTGCAGAAAAGTTGCCCTATGTCAGCTCTAGAACAAATTGCCGTGCTCTTTTTTGTTAGTGTATGATTTTTAGCCAAAGTGAGCAGAGATGCCTCGTACTTGTGTTAACATTGCAGCTAACAACTGGTATGTTTGTGGTGAAGTGTTTTATTTTGCATCACAAACGCGGAGTAAAACCAAAATAATTAAGAAAGCCAATCACCTATAGTTTGGCTGGAAATTTGGAGATCAGGACAAGAAGGGGGCCCCACACATAAGCTGCAAAACTTGTGCAACAATTATTAGCCGTGGTTGAACAGGAAAAAGTAAGTATATGCCCTTTGCAGTCTTAATAATTTAAAGAGAGCCAACATATCATATCAGCAATTGTTACTTCTGCACCTTGCTTCAAGTTGTGAAATGTGTATCAAAGAATAAAAAAGTAGACTGAATTATCCAAACAGTCCATCAACTATACACCCAGTACCCTACAGAGAAGGACTGCCATTTCCCGATGCGCCAGAGTGATTCTCACTTGTCAGACCAGGAAGAGGAAGAGGAAAAAACTTCTAGTCGTGACCATCAATGTCACAGAACCTATATTATTTTCCATCCACCTCCTTTGAACCACACCTTATAATTACAATGTAAAATTAATTTCTCGTCAGGGATTTGGAACTTTACAACAGTAATGCAGAGCTGTTGAGCTCCAAACTACAGCAGATAAATCTCCTGGCAGGTGATCATAGGGTTTCCATGATCCCTGACCGTCAAAAGGATTTTGTCCCATTCTTTTTCATGGAAATTGATAATGTAGCCTGCAACAACATTGATGGTGTGATCGCAGTCCTCGTTCATGATCCAGATGGGTGGTTGTTTCTGTTTTTTGTTTTTTATGGTTTAACGCCATTTTTTTTAGCACAATATAGGGAGTATATGGCGGCCAGTATTAATGGTAGAGGAAGAACCCGGAAAACCCCCGGAAAGAACCACCGACCCACGAGAGGCTACTGGCAAGCTTTCTCACATAACTACATTAGCCGAATCTTAGAATCGAACCCACGCAGAAAGCGCTCTGGGCCCCTGTAATCTTTTAGCTGTGGGCTAATTTTTAAGGTTCGTAAAACCCAGTGTCTTTGGGACATTAGATATAATTTGTATATTTGTTCCTCTTTGTTTACATAATTTCACTATTTTGACTGAATCTATTTTACAGTTTTAATATGAGTAAAATGCTATAAAAAATTTATTTATTTTTTACTGTTTGAGGAAAACGCAATATTGTATTTGTGGTGAAATCACTGAATCATTCAGCCCTTGTCGTTGTACCTTGTAATGTCATTTATTTGTATTTTCATTTTTTGAGTCCGTGCTTTTTATGTTAATTGATCCAATATTTAGATTGTAAACACGCACATATTAATCGAAATTAATTTTTAATTCAAATCATTCGTCATTAAACATTGTATGTATAAAATCATCAATTGCGTTATGGTGTGCATCCGAAATCTTACCCGGTTATCTTGTTACAGGATGATTGCAATAATGACCACAATGATACGATAAAAATCACACCAAACAATGACATATTTTTTTTATCAATATTCATTTCATAGTCGATAGGTTTGTGAAAGATGGAACATGAATGATATGATAAGACTGGTGGAAAGGTTTCAGTTCAAAAGCAGTTACTTAAAATTTAAACTGATTACAAGTTGCCCGTAGCTAGTACAAAGATTTATTTTAGAGACATGAATCTACATATTTGGAAGTACCAGATTAATCTTTTAGTTCATACACCTCCGCATCGCTAGTAAACTATATTCCTTTTCTCCATTTCCTCCACTAACTTCACAATGCCAGTCTTTTAAGACAATGAAAGCATTCACAATATGGATTAAATGGTGGGTATCATGTTGATTGATTATTCGCTAACAGGAATGCATTGTAAGTAAGCCATATGACGTACTAAATTACATGCCATTAGTTAAGTACTTGTATACTTACTATCAGGGCATTCAAAGGTCAAATCCCCAATCGTTTCTGTAACAACCGCTCCAGTAAATGTGACCTGAAAATTAACACAAGAAAATAAATTGGTTTACAAATGTATTGAATGCTCGACAAGGGTACAAATCTATTTAAATTCAAGTTCTGCTTCCCCGGCAAAATGAGTGTAGTGTATCTAGAAAATGTTGAGTTTGAATTGTAAGATGGTATCAGGTCTTGCCTTTAGTTTTCTTTCCAGTGCTTTATTGCAACATCTGAACCTAATACCTTTGTACCGTGTTGCTTGTTAACTTTAGGTCCAGGAAATTATGACAATATTTTGCCGTTACTATTTTTGTTATTTAGCTTTTGATCGACATTATACAGATATTATTATGCTGATATCCAATTAAACCTTGTGCATACATGCAACCGATTATTTCGTATATTTGATGTAGTCAACATGTTTACACAGCTACAAAGCAATACTCATCCAAAAAAGGATCTGTTTAGTGTGTACACATTTTCATGCTTCACTACATCGAAAGTCCTTGAAAAAAAATAACTCACACATTCAATATCCTTATTCGTAATAACAGGTGCTAATTTAATCGTGAAAATTATCTGCCCTCAAATTGCTGAATTGCTCTGTATGGACTGGTTTACGCATTATACTTTTAGTATCCTGTTTGGCTTTATACCTTTGAGTCGTAATCAAGCAAACTACCTTTTATGTTTATTGCAGTGACCTCAAGCACGATTGTACGAAGCATATGCAAAATATAATGCACGTAATGTTCGTCAGCCCCAGCACATACAAATTTACACTTCTCAATTGAAATTGGATGCTAACTAAATCTACGATGGTGTTTATAACAATTTTCTATGCAACCTGAATGAATTTAAAGAAGCCCTCCAAAACATTTGACAATGTACTATGGAGCAATTTTACGTTTTTCAAACTAAAAGTTAACACATTTTTTAATGAAGAAAATTATTTTGCTTTTAACTTAAAATAAAGACATGTATTCGAATAACCATGATTAAGTAATGAAAACTATGTAATGAGACAACGTGATTGCAACTATAAATTCGCATTTTAAATACGTGTCTGCTGAACCGGTTGTTGTATGGATATTATCCAAAAATGGATAGTCAATCGGCCAATAGCACACGCGCTTACTTAGCAGTGTTGGTGCAGTCTCACCCCCAAACTAGGCTACCTTATGTAAAGGATGTGGCAAATTTCTCTGATAGATGTTGTGAAGTAAAATGCCCGACTTGGAGGAAAACCTAGTGCAAAATCTCAATAGCAGATCTGACGCTTTGAGTAAGTATTTTGTACTTCAAATCACGCAGCCATTAGAGGAACGAAAACCTAGATGAGGCTCAAGGTTGACTTAATTATTTTTGAAATACATATTGTAATGCTTGAGAGCTTATTGTATGCTAACTGGCCCCCTTTTGAATGGCTTTAACTCCCGCGTGGAATCAAATGAACTGGTAGTTTACTTAACAAGATATATATTTGCGAATGATGTTTGATCAAATAGGTTTGATTGCTTTGCAGACTCTGTTGTTTATAACGAATCTGAAATTCCATTATCAGCTTAAATCGTTGATTTTGTTTTTGTTTTTCATTTTTGTGTTTTGCACTTGTTGAACTTTTTTAGGTCGGTTTTACTACTTGTTTGTTGCACTACATTCCTCCTACTGCGCATTCTGAAACCTTCAATGACACATTAATTCTATATTTTTGCGAGGTATCTTTCCGTATGTCGTCTGGAATTCTTTATCAATAATAAGCCAAGTTTTGTAATTTTCACAACTTTCAGTGTGTCTGTACGACGCCTCATTCTCTGTACATCGAAGACCGGGTGGCTGATCGAACAGAGGTCGAACGTATATTCCATCAAAGACATGATATGCAATTAAAAGTTCTTAAAGTACGCAGCTTCTATTTGCTGTTTGTGATGCAGGTCTTTATTCACATATCATTGTTCATGCTTTGTACTTCTAAACTCCAATACAGCTATTTCCATAAGCTAAAAATTAAAGTGTAACACTTCTTTATACTGCCATTTGGATCTTTTTTATATTTCCTCTGTTTCATCATTTGAACTTGATGGCAGACATATCAGGTTGCAAACTGTTTATTAACATTGAATAAAGATACTTTATATGAGGCTTCTAAAAACGAGTATGAATTGAAAATACATATAAGCTGTACGTGAGTATGCTCTAATAAATAGTGGAGTAACAGTGGAGTCCAGCAGCCTCCTGAGCGACTGATCAGCCATCTTCAAGAATGCTCACCTCACTGGCATGAGGAAGTGGCTAGAAAAGGTGCCTAATACATTGCCTGCTCTAAACGTCCCTAGCCAGCATACCGCGACTGGCTGGGACCCTACTCCAGCGATTAACATACAGAAACGAAAATGAGCATTGTTCCTCTCACACTTGCCGCATGAAATGTGCGCACCTTACTGTATAGAGACAATGCGGAAAGACCCAAGAGGAGAACCGCCCTTAGAGGAAAGGAACTTGCCAGATACAACGTGGACATTGCTGCCAAGACAACCTGGACATTGCTGCAGGAGAAGGCGAATTCTGTGAAAGGAGTTCCGTATACACTTAACTTTGGAGCGGCTGAGGAAGTGAAGAACTCCGTGAATCTAATGTCGGCTTTGCAGTGAAGATAGCACTGATTGCCATATTGGCTGGACCTCATGAAGGGAGTAAACGACATAATCATAACCATGAAACACCCCTTCTCGTGTGGAAGAAAGCTTATTACCATGAATAACCCTGATGAAGTGAAGATCAGATTCTTTGAGGATCTTCACTCCGTCATTGTAGATGTTCCAACAGAAGATAAGCTCGTCATTTCAATGCAAGATTAGGCTGCGATCGCATTGCCGTTATGGAGTGCTAGGCAAGCACGGAGTGGGTCACTGTAGCAAGATATCCTGATGAGATTTTCCAATTTATAAAATACGTTTGACAATGATATAAATACAATGTGTAATAATGAATGACTTCTTCGAGCAAATACATTATGAATACGTGCGTGTGTATTTAATCCAAATATTGGCTTATTAACATAATAACGCACAAATGTAATAAAAGAAAATACATACAATTGATTCTACAGAAAAAAAAGATGTGAATGATTCACAGTTACTTTATAATGGACAGAAGGATACGGTTTACTCAGATAGCAAACACTGCATAAGTTTATTCATGTAGTTAAATGACTTCACTCATAGTGAAATTGTGCAAATGAAAAAGGACAGATATGTAATTTAACTTTTTTACAGTCCCTAAATTTACAATGGGTTTTACAAACCCCAAAATTACAACTTGACAGCTGATACCATTATTGTTGTTGGCTTTACAGCTTGCACCACGTAGACCTCGATTCATCCGCTACTTGGAACGCTCCGGTCCCTCTATTCACACATGACACGACCGGACAACACCGGACACTCCAGATGCTGGACACTCTAGATACTGAACATCACCGGACAACACCGGATACACAGGACATTTGACATTCCAGATACTGGACGGCTAAATAGCTGGGACACTCCAAATACTCGACAGCACCGGACAACACCGTGAATTAAAGACATTTCCAGACACTAGGCAGCTCTATAGCGAAGATGTTCGAATCCTTATAGTCGATCGCCGACTGACAAGACGTTTTACATGCGGTGAGGTATTTATAAACAGGTATTGTCTGTGCATCAAAAGCACTTCGCATAGGATGAGCCGAACTCGCTATTTCAAAATACGACACAATATACATTAATGGCCCTTGGTTGTACGTCAAATATGAAACTCTAGGACACGAATGTAATAAATAAACAAAAAGGGTTTATATAATTCCGTGACAGTCACTGTAACAGCAACGGTATCTTTTTGCTCCAGACTTGCGACGAGCATGAACTGGTGATTACCAATAGTCTTCCGCCTCCGTACCTGAATCACCCTTCATTCAGCAATCATCAGTCGTCTCCTTCAATTATCCACCAACGAAGCACTAGAGGACCCTCCAACCTTGCTCGAGACAGAAAGCAATACGTGTACTCTTCAGTGGCAAAACACCTGGTTCAGACGCCATATCAGCTGAAGTCTACGAGGAAGGAGGCGCAGACCTGATAGAAAGGCTCCCCAAATTTTTTTTTCTGATGTGGCAGCAAGAGACGATCACATAGGAATTCAAAGACGCTTCCATAATACGCCTGTATAAACTCAAAGGAAACCGCCAGGCTTGTGACAACCACAGGGCTGTATCCTTACTCTCATTTGCAGAATAAATACTCGCTAGAATCATGCTGAACCGTCTCACTTTGCACATTGATCAAGACTACTGCCAGAAAGCCATTGTGGATTCCGAAAAGAGCGTGGAAATCAAGACATGGTGCTTTCTGCGAGACAGCTACAAAAAAATGTCAAGAACCTTTCCTCCATCTAGGTCGAGTTGACAAAGGTCTTTGACACTGTCAGCAGAGAAGAATTCTAAAAGGTAATGTCCTGATATTAAAACAAAATATATATCCATGGTGCAGCATTTCCATGATGGCAATGCAGGCACATGTCCAGGACAATGGAGAGGTAACTGAGCCATTCCCAGTGACCAACGACGTCAAGCAAGGTTCTAAACTGGCACCCACACTGTTTAGTCATTTGTTCTCCACCATGCTGATTAATGCTTTCAGAGATGGAGATGCTGCAGTCTTAATCAGGTACCATACATATGGAAAACTATTCAATCCGAGGAGGCTTAAAGCAAAAACCTAGGTCATGACAAACAACATCGGGGATTACTTATTTGCTGTTGACTGCGCCCTCAATGCTGGTTCAGAGTCAACCTGCAATGCAACGTTGACAAGTTCCTCATCCCATGTACAGCTTTGTTCTCACAATCTGTACAAGCCCTATGTTGAGCCCAACATCACCGTCAACGGCCTAAAACTCAACGTAGTGAACCACTTCGCCTACTGTGGCAGCACACTGTCACAGAGCATCACTACTGACGACACACTTTCGGCAGATTGTATGCCTACGTCTCTATACGAAGAGGCATCAGCATCCAGACCAAACTGAAGGTCTACAGGGCAGTTGTGCTCCCCACACTACTTTACGCATGCAAGACGGTGTACCAACGCCAAGTCAGGAAGCTGAAACACTTTCACACCACAAGTCTCAGTCAAATTCTCACATCAAGTGGCAGAACAAGGTTCCAGACACTGACGTACTCGCCCAAGCAGGTCTGCCCAGGATCCACACCATCCTGATGCTTTGCCAGCGATCCCACGGAGGTCAGAAGAAATGCCTAAAAACAATCTGAAAGCTGCATTGAAAGCGTTCAACACAAACCCTGATTCGTGGGAACAAGCAGCAGAGGGGGCGCACCGTATCCAGCTGGTACTCAAGTCGGTTTTGTCAACAATGGTATTATGGCGTTATTTGAGAGTGCAAGATACCTCATCGATGGAAAAGAAATTGAGTCGATAGATCGCGATGTTGATGTGGCTACAACAAAAATAGGACTAGCAAGATATTCTGATGATTATACAAGATCTGCAGGACCCTCTATGATGTTTGCAAAAGATGTTAAAAATACCGCTGGAGGAAATCAATTTGTTGTAAGACGACCAAATGATCGTGCTGGTGGTGCTGCTGGTATCGAGGATATGATTATAAACAATGATCCTAATTTCAATCTAGGAGCTGCAACACGTATTTCAATGTTGGGAGGAGCGCGTAAATCATTTTCATGCGCGATTCCACTGCATCATATATTTGGATTCTGTAGAAATGTTCTAAAAGTTATTTATGGAGCTAAGCATACAGTAGCACTTGTGCGAAAGAGTGATGATAACGACGCAATTAGGAGGATTCCAGCAGATGCTGAAAATCCCAATGCTGATGTCGGTAAAGTCAATTTAACAAAAATATCATTGTGGATGCCAGTGTTGACTCCATCAATTACTGCAGAAGAACGATTACTATCATTTATGGACCAAGGAGGAAAGTCGTTGTTGAGTTGGTTATCAGTGAGTACAGATGTTAAACAATCAAATGTTAATAATGTGTTTACGTGGAACCTAGCATCAAAACAAGGCACTGCTGCGCCACGTCATATATTTATTGCGTTACAAGATAACACACGAGTTGGCAATCAACTCTCCAGCCATATGATATTTGATCAATTAGGTGTTAAAGACGTCTCACTGAGAATAAACGGTCAGCAGGAACCATCTGAAGATGTACAACTTAATTACACAGAAAATCATATTGCACGCGTGTATCATAGGCTGTTGTCGTTTATGGCACGTGATCAAAATGTTGATACTGGTCTACAAATATCACAATTGGATTTTAAGAGTTTATATCCGATCTATTACTTTTCGCTGGAACATCTTGATTTAACAAGACAATCCGTCGTTGATATACATTTTAGAGCTAATGTGACTCGTGATACTATTGCTAATTATAGAGCAGTTGCTGTCATTCTCAGCGATAAATCAATGCTACTTGAAGGTGTTGGAGTAAGAATGAGAGTGGTAGATGCACCAGTGGAAAATCTTTGAACGATTTTTCCATTGAATCGCTTTACAATTTAGAATTAATCTATTATGTATAATATGTCATATAGTGTTACTAGTGTTTCATTAACTCCTGGTCAAATCAAAAAATTGCAATCAGAATCGGCTAAAAAATGCGGAACCACAATCACGTTGAAACCGAATCAAATGACTGGTGGTGCAAATAAATTATCACTGACAACTCGTCAAATAAAACATTTCAATGATGCACTTGTAGCAAAAAAAAGGTGTTCAGATTACTCTTTCTGCGGCTGCTATCAAAAATATGATTAAAACAGGCGGTATATTTCCATTGTTTTCTGCAATACCAGCATTGATTGCAGCAGCAGCCTCAGCGGTGGCTAAAGCGGCAGCGTTAGGAGCCGTTGGTACTGCAGCAGGAATGGCACTAAAGAAGGCAACTGGACAAGGATATAAAAAAAAGGGAAAGGGTCTAAGACTACCAGGAACCCCGTATTCATGGTACAGTGGAAAGGGTCTAAGACTACCAGGAACCCCGTATTCATGGTACAGCGGGAGATCCGTTCACGGATCAGGCCTGAGAATCCCAGGAACGGTTTATTAACCCAGAAATCTTCGATTTCCAAACCGATGGTTCCCATGTCCAATTTTGATTTAATGGATGCTGCTAAAAAACTTGCGATTAAAAATTTCAGAGGTGTCTTTATGAAAGATCAATTACCACATCAACCAAACAGTGTTGAAACCGGTATCATTAATCTCGATAACAGCACCGGACCTGGAACTCACTGGGTTGCATACGCTATTGATCCACGTGGGATTGTCTATTTTGATTCATATGGATTAGCCCCACCAAAAGAGTTTATGCGTTACATAAAAAAATTTCCAATGAAGACTTGGTATTCTACGCTACCAACACAACAAATGAATGACCCACCAATATGTGGCAGCGAAGTATTAAATGTCCTTAACGCTATTTCTAACTCCTTGGGTAACCCAAGGAGAAAACCACCTCATATTGTCGTAAATGACTACACTAGTAGTCGCTGGCAACGAAGGAATCGTTAAAAACGATTTTAGAGAAAGAGTTTTACAATAACAATGATTGATATTTGGGGAAGACCTCTGAAACCCAAACCCGATGACACTGCAACCCCTGATTCTATCAAGGATATAAAAAAAATAATTGAAGATGAAATCGCTGAGACGTTAAATTTTACAAGTGTTGACCCGAATGAAATAGTTGTATTTCAAGACAAACAGGGTAAATTGAAAACTAGTAATATTTCTCTGGATGATATTTTGATTAAACAACAAAACGCAATCGAGAACACCGTTGCGTTATTTTCCGATCAGGGTAAACTCAAACCGGTATACTCTTCTCGACTATTACAGATAGATTCACTGAATACGATAAGGAATTTGACGATCATTTGAAAAATTATAATAATTTTCGTAGAAATGTCGTTCATAAGTTCTTTGGGTCTCCGATTGTAGTTACACCATCTATCGCTGAAATTAAAACGTTTATTGATGAGACGAAAACCTTCATCGAAGCCATCAAAACTGATTTTCCGAGGATGATAACAATCATTGAAAAAACAAAAATTCCTCATGAGAAAACCAACAACGTAGTATACACGATCCAACACGGATCATTTGCGTGGACACCTACAAACACCAAATTAGATATCACTGCAACCGTCAAAGGTATTTATCGATTAACACTAGTGACACCGACTCAATTCAATATTTCATCGTCAAGTTCATCCGGGGTCAACAATACGATTTCAACGATCATCGACAAGGATACAACTGAAAAGTTCACGATAACATCTACTGATAAAAATTTGGTTAGGGTTTCAACAACGTGGAATGTGGAATTCGTAGCGGATTTAAGTTGAAAATTGCAAAGCAATTTCACTAACGGTTTCAATTGAAATCGTAATTGAAAACGCTAGCGTTTTTAAAATAAAAATGATTTCATCATCGCAATATCGCTATGATCAGGTCAGAGAATTTCAAACTAGACTCAAAACCCTGTCTGAGGAGTATGCAATGAAAATTAAAAAATATCGCAGGAGAATTACCGCAATTGATGTTACTGTGTACGCGGTGAGTGGTGTAATCACCGGAGCTGGTATTATACTATCCTCGGTAACAATGATGGCTCCGATAGCTGTTCCAATTTGCATTTCTGCGGCAACAACAATCGCTGGAATTATTACAATAATAACAAAAAAAATATCATCATGCAGCCAACGGAAACTACAAGACTACATAATTCAATTTCATGTTGTATCAACCGCATACTCGCAAATATCCTCATTGATATCGTCATCTCTCGATGATACAATTATATCAGAGAGTGAGTTTTCAGCGATGGTAGATATATATGATTCAGCGATGTCAAAATTAGAAATACAACAACATGAGTATAATAACAATGACAACACAGATGGAATTACTTCAACAAATAGTGGAGAACACAAACCCAGTACAAACCAGCATGATCTCAATAACCTCAACGAATCCAGAATTCAGTGTGAATTTCCCCTCTCCGGTCCCAGTGAAGGAAATCGCACTAGCAAAATTACGAGTATACCACAGTTGGCCAAATATTAGGTCAAAATCATTTGGTGGTCAACAACCGAATAATTCACTGGTATTTGCAAATAAGAATAAGGACGACGGTACCCTAGACTGGAACGTTCTTTCCATACCAACCGGATCATACCAAATTGAACAAATCAATAACGAATTGCAACGTAGAATAAAATCCATTACTGGAGCGGAATCAAAAATAGCTATAACAGTTCATGAGCCAACACTATCATCTGCCATTGAAATAAACTCGCCTGGTTATGTCGTAGATATCTATCAGAGTTCTATTAGAACCGTACTAGGATGGCCTGAATTACCACCAGGGTGGAAAACCGTTGATTTACCAGAACCACAAAAAACTGATTATATCACAGACAGGATAAAATCTGATAATCCAGTAAAAAGCTATAACGATTACAATATAATGAATTTTTTTAATGAAGTGACAGATCCCTTCCTTAAGAGAAAATACTACTTAATTCGACGGGATAAAATCACTAAAACTTTCACAGCGTTCAATAATGATTTTTCACTGTTGTTAATATCTCTTAAATCAGGCTCTCTCACCCGATATGAATTTATCAGCGTTGTAGAAACATGTAACAAAATCATCAATGATATGGAAACATTTCATTCACAAATTATTCAAGAGGTATTAGGTGACAGTAATCCTGAAACAAGAGATTTATTTGCAAATGGATATAAAATCTCCGTCAAAGATATTCCAGCATTCAAAATACCAGGATATAACATACCAGAACTACAAAAACTGCTCAGTGACACCATCGATATTGGTTTTAAAATAATTCATGATGCATGGAAAAAAACAACATCACCGGAAATAAAAACCCTCAAACATAATAATGACCCAGACGGTGGCGGCAGGCATATCGCTCCTGAAAATGTGAATATTTCATCGGTGATTGCGCTCAATTTAGTATGTGATGTTATCGAAGGAAGCTATCAAATAAATTTAGAACGATCAAATCAAGTTCAGCAAGGATATATTTTGTATTCATTTGCACCAATAGCCCCTCCATGATATTTAATCATTGAGTCTCCGGTGAATCCAGTCTATATGCGATGTCATAATGATTCGCTAACAAGAATTAATTTCAGACTCACTGACCAGTCCAATAATCTGATTGATTTACAAGACGAGGTGTTAGCGATTAGTCTGTTTGTGAAATCCTGAAAGGATTTTCGTCGTAAAGACTTTCATCCTGAAAGGATTTTCATCCTGAAAGGATTTTCGTCCTAGGACACGATATCGTATCGGACTTGATAAAATATTCGGTTGAAGAGTTTTTTACCCTGCAGGATCATGTTTCGTTTGGCAAATGGAGGCTTTCTTTATTTTGATTTCATTGATTTTTTTTTGGACTGATTTCATTGATTTGATCCTAATCCATTGAAAACTTGTTTAAAAACGTCTGATTTGCCTGATTTCATTGTTTTAAGCCTTAATCCATTGAAAACTTGTTTAAAAACGTTGTCCGATTCGCCCCCTCTGCTGCTGAACAAACAGCAAACGATCGAGTCACTTGGTGTTCCTCTGTGCACAACGGCTCAAAATTGTGCAGGGCAGCAGCTGCAAAGCTGAAGAGGCAAGCCAGAAAAGCACGTGCCATCCACCCTCCTGGAGATGTCCCACTCATCCCCTGTCACTTATGCAAACGAACATTCCGTGCAAGGGTTGGCCTTATTAGCCACCTGCGCACGCACAGAACAGAACCAGCCCCTCCAACCCTCGGATGACTAGATAGGTCCTCCTCGAATCGACGGTCGAGAAACAGATTAACATTGAAACAAAATAAATAAATGGGAAAACATGAAAAGCAGCTGATGTGTGACACTCCATTTGCACAGCAGAAAGAATAGAGTGTGGTCGTTTTGGATTATTGGCACTGAAGTTCTTAGTTTTCTACCAAAACGTTCAGTTGCATTTATTCTCAAATCGAGTATTTTAACAAATTTGAAAAAGTTCCATCTCTTATAGATAAGCGATAGCCCTTGTCTTCAATATGCTTTATTCTATGCTGTATTTTATTAGACCATTGAAAGCACTCGTCATAAATTTAATCATTCTATTTTCAAAAAGATATGAATATTTAAGAAATCACTGAATCAATTATCAGAACAATAGTTACAATTATTGTGTCTCTCACGTCTGTTGTTGACATTGCGAATATCACGTCCATTCGTTTACTTGTTTGAAAGTTTCGTAACTGTCTCATTGAACTCGTTCACATCAGTAACATTACTATCTATATTTTCAATTGAAGGAATTTGCTGCTTTAGTTCATTCACCAACAAATTTCATCAACCAAAACTTAAAGCGTCTACTACACGATCTACTATATGAATACTTACAAAGCAGATCATAACACACTATGCTATCTTAAGGCACACGTGTAATGCACGTAAAATATGAGGTTGTTCAGTATCGTAAAATACTGCATGAATCTGACAATATTGTTGTTGTCGTAGGGTTTACCGCCATTTTCAACACACGGTAGGCTATACATTGCGGCCAATATTAATGATGGAGGAAGAAGCCGGCGACAACCCTTGAAAGAACCACCAACCCACGAGATGCTACTGGTAAGCTTTCTCGCATACCCACATTGGCCGAATCTGAAACTCGAACCCACGCAGAGGTGAGATGGCAGTGATCCGTAACGGAGAGCCCTTTAGACCACTCGGCCACTCGGGGCCCCCTTCTGACAATGCAAAATTAACGGAGACAAAAATGAGCATATAATAAATGACAATGAAGACACGGTGTATGTTAATGAAAACTGGTGCAGAGTACATGACAATGGAGTCTGGTGTACAGTACTCGACAATGAAAACTGGTGTACAGTGTGAGATAAAGAAATATCAGTATTATCGTATTGATGTAAATAGTCATAAGTAATCCATGAATTGAAATCCTTTCCTTTCAAATGTTTTCGACCAGCTTCCGCTTTTGTTTTACATTTTTTCCCCAGAGTCGTATTGACGTAATCACGAGTAATTGTTTTTTATGGTTTGATTACTATACTAACGTCATTATTGATACTCTTTCCGCTCGTCTGCTTTTCTGCTTTATATATATAGTTTTCTATTTCGGACACTGCCACCGACTAAATAGGTAAATCATGTGCTTATCGAGAACTCATCCTCATTTACTTGAAATTAGAATGATGGAAAGTCATTATTAACTGGTACTTTTATAACGGCTTGTAGTGAATGAATGAATGTTAAATTTAAAGTGAACAGGCCACGAAGGGTCATTATTCACTGTTTTATCTTTCAAAAGAAAGCTATTTAATTTTCCCGTGGGGTAAGGAATGGTGCCACATCCCCAGTATGCGGCTCGTAGTCTGTGCATTCTATATTTCCTACTAACTTAACATATAATTATTACACAAGACTACCATTGTGTGAGTGCTCTAAAGCGCTCTCCGTTACGGATCACTGCCATCTCACCTCTGTCAGCGTGGGTTCTAGTGTCAGATTTAGCCAATGTGGGTCTGTGACAAAGCTTGTCCGTAGCTTCTCGTGGGTTCATGGTTCTTTCCCGGGGTTTTCCCCGGTTCTTCCTCCACCATTAATACTGGCCGCCATGTATAGCCTATCACGTGGTGAAGACTGGCGTTAAACCCTACAAAAACAACCTTATATGTAACGATCATACAAGACTACCACCGTGTTCGTTTTACCACAATACTTACCTAACATGTAACGATTACACAAGACTACCATGGTGTTCTTTTCACCTCTATACTTACCTAACATATAACGAAATACAAGAGTACCATTGTGTTCTTTTTACCACCAGTCCACCGAACAAACTTATAAATTCATCCAAACTTTTCATACAAGGTAATTGTACATGCCAGTCTAATATGACTTATAATAATAGCTGCATTTAACCGGTAAATGGACAAAGAGTAACCCATGAATACATGACAGCTCAGACTTGTTTTGCTTTTCCTCAATGAGTCGTAAATATAATTTGATCAAGAGACTAGACACAATGATATATATTTAAAACTTATAGTTTAGGATGTATTCAATATTTGTGAATGTTTAAGAACTTTCCGTGTCAATTTAATGATTGCAAGAGTGTAAAGTAGTGTTAACATATTATGAATTTAATCCTGCTTTATGTTGAAGGCATTTTCATTCGTTTAGACTTACAGTGAAGTAGAGTATATAGTGGAAATTATTAAATGATCAACGCAAGAAAATGCATAAATTACTTGCCTGCCAGGTCAATGTAGCAATTAACAAATGCCTTGCGAAAATTCCTATATACCGGGACATGTTCTGCACTCAAGAAAAATCAAACGTCATGCATATCGCTTTATGTAAGGCCAAGCGTGTACAATGTTGTCCTACCCAATTCTTAATAACCCGTGGGAAGGTAAATGTACTACCTGGATAAGGCAACTACTTCGGGATATTCCAGTTAAGGTGACAGAGGCCTGTTTCGCAAATCGGACACTATCAAATTTCTCAACCTAAGACTATGGTGTGACATTCTCAGCTCCTTTTCTTTATTAATTAATTATATATATATATATATATATATATATATATATATATATATATATATATATATATATATATATATATATATATATATATATATATATATATATATATATATATATATATATATAATATGCAGTGTGTTGATAGTGAAATACCAGTAGTCGGCTAGGAAGAAGAGCTAGCTTACCATAGCAGTCAACACGTGGGTTCGGGGCAAGTATAATATCTCAATACCGATTTGGATGACAACTATTTTAAATTGCATCAGCCTGTTTAGTACACACTGTTTCAGACGTGAAAATTGCAAGTAGAAATATTGGGGTGGGGTGCATAAACGTCTTCAGCTATGAAATGCCATTGATCAAGTGGATAATATTCTGATGCGTTGTTTTAATATAGGTATCTGAAAACATGGACCCAAAAGACCTAATTTTAATTTTCTTGATTTAAAAAAAAGTACTAAACCGGTGATTTTGGCATTAAATTTGTACATAGAAACCGGCCAAAGCCCCACAAACACCGTTGTATATTAACATAGAAACATATTCAGTCTAAAAATATGTACAATTCCTATATTGTCCAAAAATATTGTGCAAACTATTTTATTTTTGTAGCTGGTGTTTATCAATGGAATGGGTATCGACTATAAGGAAGAATTATTTCTCGAGCCAGAACAACTAAATTTGATCGATTTATTTTAATCAGTTCAAACATGGTCATATGAGTGATGTTTACAACGCTTTACTCAAGGACCTTATTGATTCATACACAAAAGGATCGTTTAGTCTGGGAGTAGATTAATATACGGCATGCATGTGTGGATTAATGTACAGTGTATATGAGTGGACTATATATGGGTGTAGATTAATATCCATTATTCATACGTTTGGATTAATGTAAAGTATGCATGAGTGTGGATTAATGTACAGTGTGCACGTGTGGATTAATACATTGTATATATGAGTGTAGATTAATATACATTATTCATTAGTTTGGAATATTGACGAGGCAACAAAGGGTTACTCTGAGAGAAATCCACTGGTAATTTGGATATAAAACGCAGAGAGGGATATCGCAGGTAACCCAAGCTTCGTAAAGGTCTTCATACTATTTGCTTGATCTTTGCAGACTATAACAGCATCGTAATTGTAGAAATGTAGAAGTATATATACTTAATTACTAAGATCGCTTAGTACGTACGCTTTGTAGTGTTCAAATTACATTCGTATTTGAGAAATTAGCTGAGTATTATGTAGTTTTTTTTATGGTTTAACGCCATTCTTCAGCACAATATAGGCTTTACATGGCTGCCAGTATTAATGGTGGAGGAAGAACCCGGAAAACCCCCGGAAAGAACCACCGACCCACAAGAAGCTACTGGCAAGCTTTCTTATAACTACACTAGCCGAATCTTAGACTCGAACCCACGCAGACAGAGGTGAGACGGCAGTGATCCGTAACGGACAGCGCTTTAGACCACTCGGCCACTCGGGGCTCCATTATGTAGTTAATTAGGTAAATTGTTTGCTTGTGGGCAGAATTTATTTTGAAATTCGCTATTAGGTTACTTCGTAGTAAACTAGTAAATTTAATGGAATATGATGTTAGAATTTACACATGCTTGAATTGTGAATTTGGAAAATGGTTGAAGTGTGTAAGATTAGTTAATTTGGATGCATGGATATATTAGAGCATATATTTTAATAATTGAGTACTTTACATGAATTGTAATGTAAAGAAATGTGTTTGTTGTGAAATTGTTTAGTATAATGGGATTAGGGATATATACTGATGTGACTATATACTGACACTTCCCTCACTTTTTGTTACATGTCAGACATGTCAGATGATTTTTAACACGATCATGGAAGCGTTATTTTGTTGTTTTAAGGGCGTTATCAGTGATGGAGGAAGTGTCAAAATTGTATATAAAATAATAATACTGACACTTCCTCCATTCTATTTTGATCAATTTGACATATCATATCGAGAAAACCATCCATTAACGGTCTATCGATTTTTTATTCAGTGTGAAATATTTTTATTTTTATTCAGTGTGAAATATTTTTTATTCAGTGTGAAATATTTTTTATTCAGTGTGAAATATTATTTATTCAGTGTGAAATATTTTTTGTTCAGTGTGTGTAAAATATTTTTTATTCAGTGTGAAATATTATTTATTCAGTGTGAAATATTTTTATTTTTATTCACTGATTTTGACATTTCAATCAAAAAATGCTAAAAAAATGAAAATCTCTCTAAGGGTCGATGACAAAATCTCTTTGAGGGTCGGTCAAGTAGACAATTTCGGTCACGGTCAAAATCGTTCATTTTCTTGAATTAACGCTCGTAGGTTTCTAATTTTAGAATTAACCTCTTTTTTCAATTCGTATTCGTTACCCAATTTTTTTCGTATTCCCTCAACGATAGTATATAACGGGAGAAACACTTACGTCACTGGAAAATGCAAGAGAGTCCCGAATAGAATTCTGAATTTTTTTGATGAGCGCATATTTCTTTGGTAGCATATACTTGTTATAGTTAACTCCGTATTCTATATCCTGAAAATCAGACACAATTTGATCAGGATTTAACCCATCTGATAGTTTGATATCCTGACTTTTCAATTTTACAATTTCAGCTATAATGCTATTCATATTTTCAGAATTCATATTCTATAACAATTCTATATTTCTAAATGAAACATATGACGCATCAGACATAAATGAATTTAATTTTTTGTTCGGTCTTTTTTGAAATCGCCGTCTTGGTTATTCCTTCTGCAACTTTTCGTACTGAGGGTCAACAAATATTGAAATGCCTACCGGCGCTATTCATTGGTTGAAATATTTTTTCTTCCTTAGTTGTTGTATTAAAAGATTTTACGGGTCTCTTCCCAACCGTTTTGCAAGTGCCAGTCTTCCACCGTTTCAAATTCTCACTTTGTGTGATAGTTTGTAGATTTGATAAAGAATTGTTCTTTGGATTGGAATCTTTATGATCGATAACAAAACCATCATTGATCAATCCATGGAAACATTCATACACTATTCTGTGATTGAGATAATTTTTCCCTCCAGCGCAAAACTTCAAAAACCCCACACCATTGTCAGCACCAACTATTTTCTTCAATATGCAGTGTCTGACAGTACCATCACTGGATGCTTCATAATTTGTAATCACAATGGTCTGAATTCTTGGTTCATTTATATACTATACTATTGTTTGTCTAATTCATTGTTTGTTTTAATAATGAATCTTTCGATATAGTCTTGGGGAGTTCTTATGACTTTGTCGCTGACTTTGTCCTTGACAGAGTCAAGGTCAGGGACACAGTCAGGGTCGGATTTATTGATTGAAAATTCATATGATTTTCCATTTTTGATTCTTTTGTCATAATAACGCTTCAATTCCCTGTATCGTTTACCACCACAATTCAGACACAACTGCGATTTCCCCCTGACCCTAACCCCACATTGTATGCAGGGTAACGGACCAAGGCTTCCACGTCGAAAACTTTGCATATGATACCCACAGAATTCATTTCTGCATGATTTGTTACACGGTGTCACTGATCCAATCATGAGCCATTTGCAGTGATTCATTATACACAAACCTTTCATTTAAATGTTTGTTTTAATTATAGTATGAAGAAGTTTGAGAGATTATCGAAAATTACGCCTTGGAAAAATGCTCAATTTAATCTTGATAAGGAGTTTACGAGATTATTGAAAATTAGTCCTAGATTTAATCTCGATAAACCAAAAAAACGTCTAGTAGACGGTAACATGAAGGAGTTTAAGAGATTATTGAAAATTAGTCCTAGATTTAATCTCAATAAACCAAAATAAACGTCTAGTAGACGGTAACATGAAGGAGTTTAAGAGATTATTGAAAATTAGTCCTAGATTTAATCTCGATAAAGCAAAAAAACGTCTAGTAAACGGTAACGATAAACCAAAAAACGTCTAGTAAACGGTAACGATAAACCAAAAAAACGTCTAGTAAACGGTAACGATAAACCAAAAAAACGTCTAGTAGACGGTAACATGAAGGAGTTTAAGAGATTATTAAAGATTAGTCCTAGATTTAATCTCGATAAACCCAAAAAACGTCTAGTAGACGGTAACATGAAGGAGTTTAAGAGATTATTGAAAATTAGTCCTAGATTTAATCTCGATAAACCAAAATAAACGTCTAGTAGACGGTAACATGAAGGAGTTTAAGAGATTATTGAAAATTAGTCCTAGATTTAATCTCGATAAACCAAAAAAACGTCTAGTGAAGGAGTTTAAGAGATTATTGAAAATATTAATCCCGATAGAATCTCTGATATGAAGGAGTTCAAGAGATTATCGAAAATTAATCCTAGATTTAATCTCGATAAACCAAAACGTCTAGTGAAGGAGTTTAAGAGATTATTGAAAATTAATCCCGATAGAATCTCTGATATGAAGGAGTTCGAGAGATTATCGGAAATTACGCCTTGGAAAAATGCTCAATTCAATCTTGATAGAGTTTCTGATACACCAAAGAATAAAATTCTTGATAGAACCATGATTAGTAAAATCAGAGACTGTTTTAATGAATTCAAGCGTGATGGAGCATCTCATTGTTGGTCAACATTTCGAATTGATGGCCGTGTTGACGCTACCATGAATGATGAAAAAGCAGCAGTGATAATCTCACATCTTTTGCAGAAAAGGTATTTTTTTCAGAATAAAATTCATTATCCGTGACGACACTGGAAATTGGATTATCAGGGATAAATACGAACCCATTCTCAAGGTTAAAAAAACTGTCACTGTGAATCAAGATTCCAAACCAGGAATTTTGACTGGAATTGACAAACCATACTACGAAAGATCTTATCCTGTAACAGCAGTTGTTTACGGGATATATCCGTTAAATGAAAAACCTGATATTGCAAAACTAGCACCCATAAAATATTCTTTGCAACTCAATTGTGTAGCAACACGAATAATAGAACACTTCACAAATGCATCCCAGGGAAATAAACTGACTGATCTAAGACGAAAAAAAATAACCGAATTGGAATTAACGGTGAAAGAGCATGGGGCAACAATTCAGGATATAATCAAATTAGAAACATCATTGAGATTTCCAATATCAGTAACGACAATAACCGGAGAAGTATTATACGAATCAAAATATCAATCACAAGGAGCGCCAATCCAAATTATTGATCATAACGAACACGCGTGGTCATCTGCAGTAACAATATTTCCACGGGATAGAACTGTAAAATATATCCCCCCAACAGAAGAGTTTTTTTCAGAGCAGAAATTATTTGATGCTATTTACAATTTGAGTAAAGAAGACCCTGTGTCAATGTGGCTATTTCATAGTGCTGCAGACGATGAATGTAGATTTGATCAGTTTGTAAGACCCAACGGAGAATTGTACCGTACTGAAGAGCTGCATAATCAAATGAAACAACTAGCTAGTGAGTTTTCTGGGGGGGGGGGGAATCAAAGATTTCAACAACGATCAATTATTAACAAATCGTTTTACACTAACCTCGGTTGCAGCACATTTCGCTAGGAAGAAAAACGCGTGGAAACCAACGAGAAGTGAGTTTCTATCAGATGTCAGATTGAGCTGTCTTGAATACAGCCATGGAGGGTTATGGAATACAAAATACGACACTGAAACCGTTATTTCCGTTGATATGATTGCGTGTTATCCAGGGAGTTTTCTCGGGTATGGAGAATGTGCTGAGTATTTTAAACGATTTGGACACCCTACACATGAAATGGCCCGTGTTGCGATTAATGAACCACTGCCTGATTTTGATTTAACCGGATTCGCTCGTGTAGTATCATTTGAATTGGCTGAAGGACTTCATCCGTGTAGTTATCTTTGGATTGGTAAACACATGTCTGAAAAACACTGGATGCCAATAGTGCTATTGAGATATATGATTGATTGTGGGATGTTACAATCGTTAATTGTCAGTGAAACAATTATATCCTATCGAGCACAGAAATCAGTCTGGTTACCACAACCTGATCTAGAAAAAATAATTAGCGAACAGCGAAAACTGTTTCCAGATTTTAATGAACAACAAATCATGGATTGGTCCAAACAATTATTTGAAATCAGAAACAACGAAGCAAAAGATCTCAGTAGAAGAATAATCGGTAAATTTACCCAGGGTAGGGTGGTAAATACGACAATACAAGATATTCTTCACGGTTGATTATAGACAATGCTGAATACGATTTTGTAATCGCGGATTTAACGAATAAGGGGATATATGTCAATCGTAAAGACGCATTTATGTCCGATGGAACCAAATTGGGTACAATTGTTACCTACAACGATGGATACAATCCGCAGTATACACATTTGAGAGCTTCTATGCTCGGTTATGCTTCTATTAATCTGCTTCTATTAATCTGTTTTCGATGATCAATAAATTTCCTAACACCGCAGTTAGAGTTGCCACTGATTCATTTTACATAAATAGCAAAATGGCTGAATTCATAAATTCCTTGACAAGTGAGGGGGACAAGAATTGGGGATCATGGAGAATTAAGCGAGAAACGCTTCATGATTATATTCAATCAGTAGATGTTACGATTGAAAATAATTATCGGAATCTCAAAGAGATTCAATCAGAATTTTCTAATGCACCACCGTGTTCTGATCCAATCTGTAGATATAAAACAGTTTATGTAAACGGCTGTGGTGGGTCAGGAAAAACAACTCGTGCAATTGAGTTATTCCTTGGGAAGTCCAACATGATTGTTCTAACACCAACTCACAGACTTGCAAGAGAAATGATACAGCGAGGGGTAAATGCCTGTACTTATCACAGTTTCTTTCGATGGAAAGGAGATAAATGGACTCCTGAGCGTATGGGCGAGAAATTTATTCCTGAAATCATAATTTGGGATGAAATATACACAGTGTCATTAGATGTATTACAAATATTTCTCGAGTGGTTGTTATTGAAAAATACAAAAGTCGTCATGTGCGGTGATCACGGCCAACCACCACCATTTGTCGGTGCATCCCCACATGAATGGCTAAAGGGTTTTGTAGACTATTATGAAGAAATTACCACTGATTACAGATCACTTGATGAAAAATTACGAGAATTTAAGAAACTAATTAGATTACAACCGGATAGAATCCAATGTGAAATAGCGCGTGAAATAATTTCAGAAACTCCAATGAATGATTTTTGGGAAATGTGGAGACCAAATGATTTGATAATTGCAAGTAGAAAAATAGTCAGAGACACACTTCAGATGAAGTTATTTGAAACGCATAAAGAAAAATTAGCAACACTTCCAGTACAGTTATGTTATAGGCCATCTGATACACGAAAGCAGAATATTGAAGTTGATATTCCAGGACAGCGTGAAAAACAAATTCTCGTATTAAATGATATTGTGCTGGTTGATATCAGCGTCGTTGAAGATGCATTGCGTGCTAATAAATCCCCGTGGACGCTAGGATACGCAGCAACAATACATTCTTCACAGGGATTAACTATATCGGATACAATTGTTTGGATGGTAGATAATCGCATCGAATGGTCAAATTTAGACTATCTCGCAGTATCCAGAGTACAAAAAATAAATCAGCTTCGAAGAATTGTCCTTGAAAATCCTAATGACAATGCAATAAGTGATACTGTCAGCGCTGACAACGTCAAGGACATAATCAGAAAAAAAAATTCTGGTTATAAACAGCAGGATAAAAAAATAAACGAGAATTTGACATCGATGCTGAATTAATAATGACGTTGAAACAGCAACAGAATAATCACTGCGCGAGTTGCAATTTTGTAATGAATTGGTGTTGGTCAGATAGGGATTCTCGCCAATTTACCGTAGACAGAAAGAATAGCAGTATTGGTCATTCCAGAGATAATGTGATGCTGACTTGTCTTGAGTGCAAGACCCCGCGGCGGTAATTGAGTATCCTCGGGTATCACTTGCAGTTGTTCACGAGTAAATCCTCGCTGAGGGGCAGTTAAATCCAGTCAATAGACTGGAGGTCTAGAAACGCTAGCGTTTCTACCCGTAAATCGTGTTATACTAGATATCTTGTGTGAAGTAACACTCCAAATAGGATCAGTAGCCCTTTTTCTGCCACCTTCAAGCTCTCCTGGTTCGTATAAATACCTAACAGTGATATTACTACCAAGAATTGGTTGGGAAACGCTAGAATCTCTTTGAATTTCCATTTTCTTTTTAATCGCGTCGTTAGGTTTCATGTTGATTGTTCTAGTAATCTCAGTATTCAGTGCGGTAATCACAGCTGGTAATCTTTTAAACCATTCACGGGATCTTTTTTCTTGTATGAATTCTTTTGCGTATTGATATCCAAATAACCGCTCAGCAATCGTCCTATTAAACCGTTCAACAATTGCCTGATCACGATGTAGTGCAGTATGTCCTCGTCTGATGGTGACATTATGATTCTTCATTGTTGATAACACTGCACACTGAAATTCCTTGCCAGGATCAACTTGTAATAGATTTGGCCAACGCAGAGGACCCTTTCGATAAATCCTTTCAAATGCAGAAGCAACTTCAGTTGATGATTTTGTTTTTAACGGTTCTGCTTGTTTGTATCGACTTGCAATATCAACTACAGTTAACGCATATTTGTAACCGTTGTCATGAGGTAAAAATAATATATCAGCCTGATGAACTTCATTAGGGACAGTCACATCAAAATGCGAGTAATTAATTTGTTTAGGCGGTGGTAGATAAATTTGCCATATCGCCTGTTTGGATAACCAATTAGCAACTGTAGTTTTTTTCACCTTTGCAGCACTAGCGAGTTTATTGATTGCTGCTTTACACCGCCAGTATCCTTTTGGAGAATAGTAAATAGATTCCATGTTGTTATTAATTACCAGCACCTAACATCAATTTGCTTTTCATAGCCGATTTTATTAACCATGAAGCTAATATTTCTTTGAAGGATTTATCAGGTATAGCATTTAATGCATGAATTAATTTCACATCTGCGAGATGCCTGTGTTGCAAATTGCTGCTTTTATAAGCATCATCATGTGCGTGACACGCCCTATCAATAGCGTTTATTGGTTCTTCACCACGTCAAGGTTGGTTTTGATCATCAAGTCTGATATCTAATCGTGTTCCGGGGCCACAGTAGCTATATCCTGGAAGATGCTTTTCTCCTGAATACTTTGCCCAACGTGTTCCAGGGAGTTTTGCTAACTTGGCTGCGATATCACCTCCTCGTTTCTTTCTAAATCCTTGATTTTATCATCCTTGGTTTTACCAAGGGAAACAAATCTAAACTTTTTTATACCACATGTTGCACATCTACCAGTAAGTGCTGATCTGTTATTTTTAGTTGTAATCGTCGTCACATCATTTGTGCCAGTACGCGTTTTACACTTCACACAATATAGATCCATAATTTATGTATAGAGATATGAATATAATTGATTTTTCAGCGACTAAAACAAGAGAACCAGTTAAGCATCATGCAGCGCTACCAAGCTCTATCCGCGCAATTATAATCGGGCCATCTGGATCCGGCAAGACGCAATTGTTGCTCAATTTAATAATGAGATGGATGAAGTGGGATAAGTTGTATTTAATTGCCCCTAGCGTAGATGATCAACGATGCTATGAAGTGCTAAAAGATTTTAATGAAAACGCTTCAGAGATTGCCGGTGAGAATATTATTGAATTTATTACAGGTATTGACGAGGCACCATCAGTAGAAGACCTCGATGGAAGTATCAACAATTTAGTTGTATACGACGATGTAATGTTAGATAAACAAAAAAATCCTGCTATTTTTTCCAGAAGCAGGCATAAAAGCACTGATGTGATATATGTCACTCAACGCTACACACAAATACCAAAAGTGATCAGAGATAACTGCAATTTATTGTGTGTATTTAACGGAGTTGATACTCATACTCTTAGAAATATTTGGCAAACTTGGTGCTGCGGTGATATGGATCATAATCGATTTAGAAATTTCTTTAGTCACGCTCAGTCAATACCACACGGATTTGTCACAATAAATTTAGCAGACCCTCGAACACGATATCGTATCGGACTTGATCAAATATTCGGTTGAAATCCTAAGACCCTCAAACACGATATCGTATCGGACTTGATCAAATCAACGGGTGAGTTTTTTTTAACCCAACGGAGACCCTTGCAAGGACAAAATCACTAAGTCTCCATTTGGCAAATGGAGACTTTATTTTTTTTTTTTCTCTCCATTTTTCATGTCCCGATCACTCTCCATAGGACATAAATACGTCTTTATCACTGACATATACCCACCCTCTATAAGGATACTCAGCCATAGAAGCCTTACTTTTGTTTGAAATCATGTCTGATTCACACCCTCTGCTGCTAGAATGTTGTACCGTTCTTGGGTTTTAACAGGAAGCTTTTTTCGGAAATAGAACGTCTGGTTCAGTAAAGTCCACGTCTCTAAGAAGTGATGGAAGTGACACTGCGGAACAGTCCGTGTCGACAATGTAGTCAGGAGAGAGTCGAGGAGGAGAGGGAAATGAGTCGATGAGGAGAAAGTGGAGAAGGATGAGGAGGCCGATAGAGAAGTCAAGAGAAGAAGGAATTTGAAGCAAGTCTGGAGGAAGAGGAGAAAAGATTGGAGGAATAGGAGTAATACACAGATGAGTAGACTACAAGGACAGGTGGAAAGCTAGCTCACACTACGTACCAGGTGATGCAAAAGGCTATAGCAGGTCGAGCAGGAGCAGAGTGCTTGGGACATCTTAATCACTTGACTTATAATAATAATAATAATAATAATAATAATAATAATAATAATAATAATAATAATAATAATAATATTAATAATAATAATAATAATAATGAATAATGAGGACTTTGTATAGCGTATAATCTCTAGAAGATCGAAGCACTTTACAACATTATACAACACCTATAACACAAAAAACATATATAATGATATGATCACAAAAACAAACTCCATGAAATTAGAAAGCATAAAACATGCTGAAAAGTTTAATCATTATTAGGTCTTTAAGTTTGTTCAGTGGGAAATTTGTTCATCGTTGCTGTGCCCTGGTATGCAAAATAATGTTTGTCCATTTGACTACATTTTCATAGTGGGAATAATGAGTATACGATTATCAGAAGCGGAGAGTATCTTGATGGTGTATACACATGGGTGAGGTCGGATAGGTACGTTGGACTGGAGTCCGTCAGTGAAACTTAGCACTGAGAAAGCATGTTGTGTTGATTCGGAATCGAATTTATAGCCAGAATAGTGCACAGATCAGCGGGTAGGTGTGTTCTGATCGTGATACTCCAAGGATGATCTGAGCAGCTGTGTTGTGAATCTTCTGAAGTTTCTGGAGTAGATTTTGCGACGAACCAGACATAATCGAGTTACAACAATCCAGTTTTAAAAGTACTAATGAAGACACAAGTGTTTTAGTGGCGTCAGCTGAAAGACATTTGCGAATGAAGTTGATGCGTCTAAACTCAAGATATGCAGCCTTGCATATGCTCATGACATGTTCGTGCAGTGTGAGAGGACTATACAGAGTAACACCTAGGTTTTGTACTGTGAATTTAATGTTCGTGTTGCAGATAGTTAATGTTTGAAGGAAATTATGTGAATGAGAAAGGCTTAGTGTTAGGATCAGAATGGCTTCAGTTTTATGATCATTCATCGGCAGCTTGTTACATGTCATCCATGATTTCACATCAGAAATGCATGTCTCTACACCTTAGAAGATAACATCAACTTCGGTTGGGTGGCTATTTTTGTATATTTGGGTGTACTCAGCGTAAAATTGGTGAGACACTAGATGAGGATATATGACAGTTGAGAGCGGCTGAGTGTATTGAATAAAGAGATCAGTTTAAAGAACAGACCCTTGTGGAACACCACAACATAGATCACCTGGGCTGGAGTATATTCCATTTGCGCACACAGTTTGTGTCCTGTTGACCATGTAGGACGTGAACCACAGTAAAGCTGTAATATAAATGCTAAATACATGCTGGAGACGGTGAAGTAATATATTATAATCTATTTTGTCAAATGCTGTAAATAAATCAAGGAGGGTGATGACTTTAATCTTTCCGCCATCCAAAGCAGAAATAATGTCATGAACTTCTTTGAAAAGAGTAGTTTTAGTACTTGGCAATGGCGATATGCAGACTGAATATTACTAAAAAGACTGTTTGAATTCAGATGAGATATAAGTTGGGTTAGAACAACTTTTTCTAATATATATATATATATATATATATATATATATATATATATATATATATATATATATATATATATATATATATATATATATAAACAGGAGATTAGAAACTGGGTGGTAGTTCTTTAAATCGTTGTGGTTTCATCAGCAGAGGCTTCACAATAGCAGTTTTGAAAAATGGTGGGAATTCCCCAGATGATATGTTGGAACTGGATCAAGTTTACATGACTTTGGTGCAGTCATCAACACGATTGTGCGTACTAAGGCCAATGAGACAGGTTCAAATACTGTTTAACTGTAGCCGCTGAAGTCTTTATGACAATTGTATGGTGATAATTAGTCAATCGAATTGTATTTAATTGTTGTTCGTTTAATTTCACATTTTTGTATATTCAATCATGTAACTATCGGAATTGCTGACTGGGGGCTCGGAGCTTTACATCTATCTTTCATTAATTTAGCTTCCAACCGAAATCAGGCTTGGGTGGGACCTTAATAATAACTGAAGTAAATTATTGGGAACACCCAATCCCAACTATAACACACCTACCATAGTGGTGGCATATCATCTTCCCGACACCACACAATGAGTATAGTTTATTATACAGTAGAGGTGATTGGTTAATATAGTGGATGAATGTGGATTAATGTGCAGTATGCATGATTGGTTAATAAAATTAATGCATGAATGTGGATTAATATGCAGTATGCATGATTGGTTAATAAAATGAATGCATGAATGTGGATTAATATGCAGTATGCATGATTGGTTAATAAAATGAATGCATGAATGTGGATTAATATACGTTATATATGATTGATTAATAAAATTAATGCATTAATGTGGATTAATATACAGCATACATCATTGGTTAATATAGTGTATGCATGAATGTGGATTAATATACATTATACATGATTGGTTAATATAGTGTATGTACGAATGTGGATTAATATACAGTATGCATGAGTAGAGTGGGTTTAGTTTGAAGTTTGTCAAAAGAAATCGGTTAATTCTAAGAGAGTTTACCACACAAGGGCGAAATAAGTATTTGCATTTAGTGGTACCTAAAGAAACACCGGTCCGGTGTATTGAGGGTAGCCCATGAATATAGCATGGCAGGTCATCTTGCTACTGGAAAGACTTCCAGGAGAGTACTTGCTAAGTTCTACTGGCTGGTTAAAATTATAATATTAATAGATTTTGTCGGTCTTGTGACGTTTGTCAGACATCTGTGTCTAAGTGGAGAGTGACATGTTTTCCCCTAGGACAAATGCCTTTGATCTGCACACCTTTTCAAATGAGTGGCTGTTGATAGTGCAGGCCCTTACGACCTGTAGAAAGGCGTGAGAGAAAAATCGGTATTTAATGCAGTGAGTTCAGCAGTTATCGAAGATGACACGGTAATGGCAGAACTCCAATGGAATATCCCTTGCATAGTGAAAGAGAATGGATAGATCACATTAATGTAATTGCAGTTTCCAAAAGATCAATTTAAACATATCAAAGAGCTCATAGGAACGTAATCGGATGTTTTCACTGATAGACCAGGATGTACAACCCTAATAGAGCTAAAACTAATTCTATGTACATCTGATCCAATTAAGATTAAGGGATACCCAGCTCCTTTTAATGCGCGAGAGACTGTGGATGAAGAGGTCATGAAAATGTTGGGAGTGATTGAACCGTCTGATTCGCCATATTCATCTCATCTTGTACTTCTTAGGAAAAATGACGGTACTAATTTCTTCTGTGTTAATGTTCGTTAATTAAACAATATAACGGTGTTTGATTCCGAACCAATTCTGTACATGGAGAATCTTCTCGCGAAATTATCAGGTCACGGATATATTTGGAAGTTTGATTTGTCAACAGGGTATTGGCAGGTACTGATTGTCGACGAGTCCCGCAGAATGGGCTGTACCAATTTAAGGTGATGCCTTTGGGATTGGTAGGAGCTAGTGCCACATGTTGTCGCTTCATGCGCAGGTTACTAAAGAACTTACTGTGGGTTGATAGCCTTGTGGACAACATTGACGTGTGCGCGGATACTTGGGAAAAACTTCTATCCGTTTTGGCTAAACTTTTCAGAAGACTCCGTGATGCCAACCCCACGGTGCGACCTACTAAATGCAGTTATGGCTATAATGATTTAGATTGTCTGGGTCATATGGTCTACTCAGCCAGGTATCTAAAACTTAATCCCGAGCAAGTTGAACCGTTATGAAATCACATCAACCTTATAACAAATGGTAGGTTCGATCTTTTCTAGACTTGGTAGGATTTATAGGAAATTTATTCCTAATTTCGCTATCACTGCTAACCACTTATCAGATCTACCAAAGAAGGGGCAACCAAATAAAGTGTTATGAGGACCATTCTCAGGAGAAAGCATTCAATTCATGGAAGGAAAACTTGACTAGTGCGCCTATTTTAAAAGCTTTCTAATATCAGTAAACCTTTTTATCATCAGAACTGATGCTTCCGATACTTTGTTTTTTTGCAGGTACAAGACGGGATTAATATGCCTGTAGCCTTTGGCAGCGGGAAGTTACTGTCAAGGGAACAGAATTAGTCACTGACTGAGAAAGAATGCTCAGCTTTTGTATGAGGGAATGGTAGGTTTCATGCTTGTCATTTTGGGAGAGATTTTTTTCTCGAAACAGACTTCCAACCATTATTGCACTTAAACAAAGTTAAGGTCGCTAACACTCGGTTGATGCGTTGGACGCTTAACACTTAAGCCATATCGTTTTCGTGTTGTGGCAATCATAGGGGTATAAAACGTAGGTGCGTGTTATTTTAGTAGGATGCAAATATAAAATCTAGAATAATGTATATCCAGTGTAAATATTGTAAAGCAGTATCAGAAGGTAATTTCTTTTATTATGTGAAACCTAAAACAATGTGTACATTTTTATCTTATGGAGAGATTTTGTCACATAATAAGGCAAGAAATCACTCGGATTCGCCTTAGAATGATTTAACCATTTTTTGTTGTTGTACATGCGTACAACGTTACCTATGGTAGATAACTGTTTTTCTAGGTAAGCGCCTGAAGTATCATGTATCTCGTCGTAGATCTCTTGCGGCGAGAGACATTAAAAGTACGGTATGCACGGGTATTTCAGCCTTACTAACAGTCTCTCTCCTGTGGATTTGGGGCATGATCCCTGGCTAAGTGACATAATACTATTTAGGGATCTTGTCAACGAGTGAATGTTCTCCGTTTTGTTCTCCATTGAGGTAAGTGTACATTTGTATTTTATTTTATATCTGAAGCATATTCAGTTTTTAATTTCGTATCGTGAAATGATGCTTTTACTACTATGCAGACTTGAAATGTTGTGAACGCTTGAATTGTTACAGCATGTATCTATAGATTTTACTTCTGTACCTGCTATTAGGACCAGTTTGGTTTCATTGTCGCTGATACTAGGAGATGCCAGTTGGCGGCAGAGAAACGTGTGAGAAAGATCAAGTGGCAGCAACCACAGTAACCCGAGATTCCCAGCATGCCTGCACCAACTGCAAGATGGACTGTCACTCACATATAGGCCTGCACAGCCACAACAGACGATGCCAACACCCCAGATAAAAACAAACACCAAGAGTGCTATCTGCATGGTCTCTCGAGACTAGGTCGTCAATAATGATTGTTTCATTGTAGATGTCTGTAGGTATGTCTCAGGAGGAGCGAGGGTTTCCCCGACAACTTATCTTATAATATCTGATTTTACTAACTGCAAGTTTTATAATAATTTAATAATATAACCGTCAGTTAGAAACAAATATTGATTCACGCGTTAAATTCCATTCCCGATAAATCCTTCAAAGAAAAATTAGCATCTTGGTTAATAATAACATCAATGAAGGGTAAATTAATGATGGTTCCAGTATTTGATATGGAAGCAATTTATTATTCTCCGACCGGATATCACATGGGTAAATCAGCCATCGATCAACTCGCTATTGCGGCTAAGGTTACAACAAAAAAGCGGCAGACTGGTATCCCGACAGGCTATATGGCAAATTCATCTACCGCCGCCTAAAAAGATTCAATATGCGTCGTTTGATGTTTAATATCCCCAATGAAGTTCATCACGCTGATATATTATTTCTGCCGCATGATACAATTAAAAAACGTGTTTACAAATACGCGTTAACGGTAGTTGACGTCGCGAGAGGATACAAGGAGGCATATCCGTTATCAACAAAGACATCTTCAGAAGTTGCCTCCGCGTTCAAAAAAAAATTCATCGAGGGCCTCTACGATGGCCAAATCTCCTTCAGGTTGATCCTGGTAAAGAATTTCAGGGTGAAGTTTCATCGTTGATGAAGCAACATAACACCATGATACGACGAGGACATACTGCAATTCATCGTGATCAAGCAATTGTTGAGCGGTTTAACAGAACTTTCGCGTATAAATTATTTCATTATCAGTACGCAAAGGAATTATTCGATGATAAACTATCTAGTGAATGGGTTAAACGATTACCGAAAGTAGTTGCAACGATCAACAATGAAGTCACCAGGATGTTAAATATAAAACAGCTGTCGCGATAACAAAAAAAAATATATAACAATCAAAGATTCAATCAAAGATTTTCCGTCGCAGATCCTACCTAGCAATGTCACAGTGAGATACTTATACGAACCCGGTGAACTTGAAAGTGGCAAAAAAAGGTCGACTGATCCGATATGGAGTATTACCACGCATAAAACGTTTTCCACGGTAACATCTAAAAATAGACCAGCACGTTACAATCTAGATCCAACTGCACCACAACGGAGTTTTACTCGTGAAAAATTACAAGTAATCCCAGATGACACTCAATTACCACCAACTAATCTCAACTAATAGTAATTCTCCGAAGTTGATTTATTCTTCGTACTCGCGTATCCTAACACCCACGGAGATTTATCAGCGTGTAGTGTTTTTTCAACTACTGCGATATCAACGTATACAATATCGTTTAATACGAGCTCTTGTTGCTCGGATTTTCCTGGGATATCAACGAGGATGTTTTGTCGTAGTGTATCTTTGGGTCGATAACATAACGGAACCGGTTTCATCGGAAATTTTTCTTTGTGGGTGTTAAATAGTTTCACCTGAAGTAAATCTCTTACTTTTTTTCTGCTGGCGACAACATTATTGTTTGTTTCCACGTATGTAAAAACTGATCAATGGGAGTTTCATGGATTATTTTACGTGCTATTTTATATTGTACATGACCCGGTTGAAGTCTTATCGCGGATTTTAATGATTTCAACTCATCGTCGAGTGAACGATAATCTGTGTTAAATTTCTTCGGAGTAATCCACGTTGGTTCTCATCAATTCGTGTGGTGATTCTCCGACAAATAGCGGTGGTTGATCAAGATCTCCGCACATAATCACCGCGGTATTTTTCTTTAACAACCATTCTAATAATGTTTTTAACAAATCTACCGATACAGTACCGATTTCATCCCATAAAAGTATCCGTTGAACATATTTTGTCCCCATACGAGCGGGAAACCATTCGGTTCCGTTGTATCTAAAGAAGCTATGCTATGTGCTTGCGTTAACTCCTCGAGATTTTATCTCACCGGCAAGACGACGGGTTGGAGTAAGTACGATCATATCAGCGGGTTCTCCAAATAAAACAGTTACTCGTGTTGTTTTTCCACATCCTCCTGGACCGTTCAAATAAACCGTTTTATGTCTGGTTATCGGATTATACACGCATGGATACAACGATATTTTCATATCAGTGCTCTCATGGTAATTATCATCGATGGGATCATTGAGATTTTTGTTGTAATTATATATTCGCTCGCGCTTTATCCTACATGTTTCCCAACGTTCCTCTGTGTTAGTATACTCCTCGACGAGTTTTCGATGTTTTAAATCGAAATAAAATGAATCCGTGGCAACTCTAACCGCGAAATCAGTGAATTTGTTTACCATCGAGAATACATTCATCAAAACATAACCATGCATCTAAGACCTTAAATGAGTAAATTGTGGTGATTCTCCCTCATAGTATGTAACGATCGTTCCCAGTTTTTCCATGCTGGATAAATAAGCTATTGATCTACCTATGTATGTTCCCTTTGCAGCTGTATCCGCGATGATAAAATCTAGTTCTCTGTTATCGAATATCAATCTGATAATTTTTCTTTTATGATCTTCTACTCTGCTTTGAGTAAACTTCCCGATTATTATCCTTCCAAGTTCTTTTGCTTGACTTTCTAAACCTTTTCTTCACTGGAGGGTCATCATCGTCAACAGGAGTTGGTAACCAAATATCTGTTTGTTTTTGGTATGAGATTATCGCCTCGGATACAGTCAACGACGTTAACATCCGTTTATCTAACAAAAGCCTTAATAGCGCTATCGGAACCCATTTCTTCACCAAAAAATGTTTTCCTCCCCAGAGATAAAATACCGGATGAAGTCCATTTGTGAATTTAAAAGATGTTACATTGGTAAATCCCGTTAGATCAAAGTCTGGTAATTGTCCGTTTATCGACACCCTCGTCAGTTCGTGTTGTAGGATGACTAAACCGTATAAAGTATTAATGACGTTCACCAAGTCCAAGAAAACTCGCGGGGTAACACGATACAATATCAGCGCATATCATATTTTGTGAATCCTATTCCGTGTTCCATAATCCGCCATGAGAGGTTTCTACGCAACTAGCTTTAACATCTTCTAGAAGATCAGCTAGGAGTGGTTTCCAAGAGTTTTTCTTTCTGGCAAAATATGCTTGTACGGCAGGTACCGTAAAACAATTTTGTGTGATTTCATCGTTGAAATCCGAAGGATTTTTATCGGTGTATCTCATCACGAGATTATTCATCCGTGTTTCAAGTTCTTCTGTTGGATATAAATCTCCGTTTGTCATAACAAATTAATCATACCATTCTCCCAAATCCTCGCTGTAAAACAGCCATACCCAACATGATCAATTTTACTTATCTCGTGGATGTCATCAAATATATTATCCCCGTGATATTACTTTACCGTTCATGACATCGAAAATACTCTCACGGAAGTATTTCACGCGTGACCGTTATGATTAATGATTACAATCGGAGCACCATTTGATTTATAATTTGCTTCGTGAAAAACATATCCGTGTAATGCTTCCACGGTAATCGGAAATCTTAATATGAGCTCCAACGCGATAATATCACCCACCGATGCTCCTGTGGTTTTAACTGATTCCGCCCACGCTAATATTTTTAATTTTCTCGATTCGGTTAATCCGCAACTTCGTTTGATGTTTTGAAAATGTTCTGTGATTCGTTCCGCAGCATAGTTTATCACGTTTGATGTTTTTGCATTGGGAGAGTTTTCCATCTCAAGGATGTTTTTCACATCGTTGTAGTCATTTATCTGAAAAACTCCATAAGTTAACACAGTTACCGGGTATGTACGATTGTAGTATCCGTTATCGATCGCAACTAATGCTCCGGGTTGGGTTTTCTTGGTTAACACGACTAGGTTTCCGTTATCTGATGCGCGTTCACGATGTTTTTGTACGTACCAAGAAATTCCCGATTTGTTTTTTTTATCACGTTCATAAATTTTACTGTATCTTAATTCGATTATATATCTGTGATTTTAAAAATTTAGTCTCGATAATATATACTTGGCACGGAAATAAGTTATTCTGTATTCAAAAATAGGATTTATAAACGTCGAGAATACATAATTGGCACCTTCGTTAAAAAAAAATCACGCTTGAAACGTCGAATACTTTTTTGAATCGCAGATATCTTCGTAGGAAATTTTATTTTATCGTCTAGGTCAAAATACTTAATCCGTCGAGTATTTATCCCAATCTCGGGATAGGTAAACATTTTCAAATGTTGCTATTAAGATTAAGGATATTTATAAAATATTTATTATTATATATGTACAACTATAATTGGTTGCCCATTGGATCACCTATAAGATGCGGTAAATTATCACGAAAAGAGTTATGTGGAGATCATATGAGAAATATTCGTCGAGGAAGTTCCGGTCCGCAACCGTGTATCAATTGTGATACTGGAGTACGAGGAAAGACGAGTTTATCTACACGCTGCGGATTAAAAAATGATACGGCGCTGAAATGGTATTATGAGCATCACACTAAACACCTTGGTTATCTTAATAGATCACAAATAACAATTTAGATCATAAATTCACATATAAAATAATACTGAATCACAACGAGTAAGTCTCTCATCCGATTTACGTTAACTACGAGTGTTCACGACATGGAATCGTCCCACATCGCGAACGAAAAATCCCACTTGGACATGTTGGTAATATGGGATATATAAAAATTACCGTTGGAAATGGTAAACAACAAAAAATATATTATCTTCACAGATTTCTCGCTCAGTGTTTCATCGGAGAGATCGGTCACGGTTTCGTAGTTGATCATATCAATAGAAATCCTCTTGATAACCGCGTAGAAAATTTGAGAATAGTTACTCCACGTGAACTCAGCTCCGAGAATAAAATCTCAACCACGGTAACCCGTAACAGCGTTTATGGATAGTACAATTATCGATTTTCCGTCGATAAAGTCCGCCGCTAAACACTATAATATTCACCACGAATCCGTAAAACGAGCTGCGTCTGGTATATATTTGACGGTGTACTCAAAATGATTCGATGACAGAGTTTCATTCGCGTTTGCGTGATTTTTTTATAATTCCGAAAATTGCAATTTAGATTTTAAAAAATATTTTCGTATATATTTATATATATATATATATATATATATATATATATATGAAAGATAAAATCATGTAGACGATCACCAAATACGAAATCGAAGAAAAAAGCAACGGAAGTTACGACGACGAAGATTGGAATCCACCAGCTGTACTTTATGACGATGCAAATTTCAACGATGGGGAAATTTACGATTATTTTCCTGCCGATGACGAATTTGACTCCGACGATGATTATTTCTATGGTATACAATATCACGCATCATGGAAATATAAAAATTACGGTAATACTTACCACGATGATGAATTAGACCCTCCCGATCATGATTTTTATGAGAGATATAATAACACGTCCAAATATGTAAATCATTTACGATTTTTCATTGAAAAACCTTTGGATTTTTTATTGCTAGCAATGTGGAGAAAAAATAATTATTATATAATCATGAACAACTAATCCATCGCCGAATTGAAAAATGAACTTGATCGTATACGACAATATCACCACAGTAACATATTTACCAGCGATTACGTCGACGTCGAATACTAAAAAATAACTTCAGCGCGACGTTTAAATTTTCCCACGTATAAGTCTGTCTATCGCGTAGTAAAGACTCTTCTCCGGGAGCGAAATCGTATCATTTATAAAAATATCCACGATGAGAATTTTCCCGAGCAAGAATTTGTTGCGGTATCAGCGATGTTAAGAAAAATTTTAAAATCCGTCGGTGAGATATTCAACGAGGAGTCGATGATAGAATCCACCGCGATAGAATTCGAAAATAATTATTTGAAATTGCTAAAGAATTCCGGGTAAAATTCTCATCGTGGATATTTTCAATTTCCAAGAATTCCTATTTTCGCAAGTTCGATATCATTTTCTAAATTAATTTTCTCTTCGGTGATATTTTTTACTATTCGTTTTATTCTGCCATTAAAGCTCTATAATCAGTGTTTAATACATCTTTTTCTTGGATTAACTGTTTGATGGCTGCTATGCCGTTTTCCTTCTATGTGTTTAGTTTTATAATATCTTGTTGTTGTTGTGCAATGGTTGTTTTCATGGCGGTTTGTTCTTCGTTGTATTTCCTCGTTGCATCTTCGTCGGTTGCTTTGAGTTAAGTCCTATCCATAGTTAACTTTGAGGTTTTTCTCGTAGTTTAGAATTCTCCTCACGAAGTTCTCGTTGTTTTTCACGCTGATGTTTTATTGTAGTGCGGTATTCTTCAACGGATCTACTCGTTGTAGCTGACATCGGTTCCTTTGACCATATTTTATATAATCGCTTGTTTGTTTGATTAGAATTTTTAACGTAGCTTTAACAATATAATCGCGATAATCCGATTTTGTATTCCTGGGAGACTTCTCGAGGGCGTTTAACTCCTCTCAACGATAATATTTTTTTTGTCGTCGGGGGTAAGGTAAGTTGGTGCTCTCATATATAAAAATGAAAATCAAAGATTTTTGCCCCCAAAAAAATTATACTCGGAAATTACACATAGAAATCATAAATGATTTTCATGGGAATAAAAAAAATTTTACTCGGAAATTACACTCGGAAATCTCGCACATGTGTAAAAAATCGGAAGGATTTTCATTTTTTTAAAATTAAATTTCTGATTCCGTATTTAATGTTTGTTTGAGACGATCTACAGTCATACTCGAGTAAACATAGTTCATTATCTGATCACTATTACAACTAATCATCGCTATAGGGTCACGTTGAAGTTGTCTCTGTTGATGATCCGTTAGCAGAAAATCCTCATTGCCATGAGGATGAGTTAACGCAATCTCTCTTGCTGAAATCGGAGTTAGAAATTCAGCTGTCAATTCCTGGTTTCTTGACAACACTGATATCATTTTTGATTTTGTCGGGGTGGTGTTCCCCGCTATTCGTTGAAGTAGTTCTTGCATGGATGTTGTCATTGTTATTATCTTCTACGCATATTTCTAATTTTGATATCGTGGAGTCATAGATGTTCACCATGGACCCTAAATTCGTTATAGGATATCGTTGAGTTGTCGAGCGACGATGAGATGATCGCGGATAATTGAGAATGCGCGGTTGATTCCGTATGAAATTTTACGATGTAGTCTTGGAGTTTACACTGACTACACGATTATATTCTTTTTGTTATTATGGAAATTGTTTCCGCGATGGTTGTCGCCACAGGTATGCAAATTGAGATAGCAACCGGGGCGATCATTATCACCGGAGAAAGTATTATTCCCGTGGAGGTAATTACACCTGAAACCGAGTACACGGGTAACATCAATTGCGGTAATTCTTCGCTGATATTTTATTTTTTATTTTTGTTTGATATTCCTCGGAGAGCGACTTGAGCTTAGCTTGTAGTTGTAACACCTGTTTGTATCGGTATTGTTGAGGCGATGTCGAAGACATTGTTGTTATTAAACAACGACGATTTCAATTCATATGTTTACTCAAATCCGCTACAAGTTCTACGTACCATGTTATTGGCATCCGAATAAGTAGTGGGTAATTTTCTCTTATTACTGCTATTATCGTAAATCATTCAGTTGAATCCTTATCTATGGTCGTTGATATTATATTGTTGACACCGTATGATCTCGACGATGAAATATTAAATAGATACTCAAAAACCAATGTTAGTCTGTAAATTTCCTTGTTGGTCGCGGTGATATCTAACGTGTTATACTCCGGTGTCCAAGCAAATGATCCATGCTGAAACGTGTATACTAAATTTAAAATATTTACTTGCTCATGAGGATTATTTTTCAAGCGTGGTTATCATCCACGGAAAATCATCTTTGATGGCCTCGTGAGTTTTCTTGATCTCATCGATGGATGCTATTATATCATGGAGTTTTACATCGATGCTATCTACGGTACCATCAAAGAAATTATTAATGATGTTTCTACGAAAATTTATCAATTGTTTTACATGGTCTTCATATACGGATGTATGTGTTGCTAATTCATCAATGGTGGTTTTAATATCGACGATAATCAATGTGATATCCGGTGGTATTTTCCCACCTAAATATTTCATCAACTCGACATCAGAATCAAATTGATTTCGGTAAAATCTATCATACTCGATAATATGAGTATCATATTCTTCACGTAATTTCTTTAGTTCATCAATGGTGGTTTTATCTGCGAGAGTTTCGGTGCTGTCACCGGCGGAACCCCAAAGAAATTAGCAATAGGCAGTTGAACATCTGTAACAGATTTTTGCAACCCGGCGTCATACTTTTTTATTTGATTGTTTTTAACGAATCCGCCGATGATATAAAATTATCACCGAGTGCTGTTAATCTATCTGTGATAGCCCTCGACATAAGCCTATTTACCCGTTCAAGAGAAACTCACACGGTTTTTGGCATACGCGGTAATGATCTTCCCCAAATATCTACCATTGTTATATTATTGATTTCTCCTTAAAAAGTTATTGCTGGTATATTCGTGCATGGCATTATGAGGTAATTTGGGAGATGTTGATATCGCCGTTAACACATTAATGACTTCTCGACCGCATATCGGACGATCTGTTAATGTCTGCGTGGGTAACGTTGAAACCCAAACAGGTATTTTCAATTGCGTTACATATTTAAGAAATTCCCGTGTCGGTGATAACCCATACGAGTCAAAATTAAAAATACATTTAGGATGTATCGCATAAGCTACCCAATGAGTTCCAGGTCCGGTGTTATCATCGAGATTAATTATACCTGTTTCTGGGATACATGGACGATTTGGCAATTGATCTCTCATAAAAACACATCTGAAATGTTTCACAGGGGAGTTTTTCACCGCGGCGATTAAATTAAAATTGGACATCGGATCTATCGGTGTTGATGTTATTGTCCGATCCTGTATCTGGTGAATCGGCTTCCCGGTAATCGAAAGCCTCTTCCCTTTTTTGTGCCCCTTTCCAGTAATCTTATCTAGAATTTTACTTTTACCCTAACCAACAACACCAGAGAGTGCACCTGTTTCAAGTGCTGCGAGGATAGGAGCAATTAATGGAGAAAAGAAATCCACCGGATTTGATCATATTGGAAATTGCGGCGTATGAAAACTCCAACTGTACTCCTGTTTTTGATTTTAAAGCGTTATTGAAATGTTTAAGTTGAGTTTTTGCCAACGATAACTTATTTGGTCCTCCTGCAGAGCAGAGGTTTTCGATTGTAGTTTCTTTATTTGACTAGGTGTCAAGGTGACATTAACATGACTAAACGACATTTTTATTTAGATAAAAGAGCATCTAATTGCGTTATGTTTTCAACGTTACATGTTTGGAAAATATAACATGTTTTTGAAAATATTACATGTTTTCCACTGGTGCATCAATTAGTCTCATTTTTCCATTACCACCTTCGAGTGTCATCGTCTTATTGCTAAGAATTACAGCAATTGCTCTATATTGTGCACTATCAGTAGGAGGTTCTCCTATACGAGCTTGAAACTTTACATCAACGACGGAGTGTTTAGATAAATCAAATAGTTGCAATGAAAAATAATAGATCGGATACAAATTTTGAAAATCCAACTGTGATATCTGTAGTCCGGTATCAATATTTTGATTGTGTCCCACATAAGACCACAAACGCTGATACACACGACCTATTTGATTATTAGGATAATCGATCAAAAGATTTTCGGCGGGTTCCTGTTGATTGCTTATTTGCAATGATACCTCGCTGACTTTTAATTTATCAAATATCATATGACTACGTTGCTGTTTATTTTTTCCACCTACTCTATTTTTACTTTCCAACGCGATACAAATATGTCTGGGCGCGGAAATATTTTTTGGTAACGCGACCTGCCAAGTAAATATACCTACGATTTCACTTGTCTGAGTAGCTGTTGTAACATCCAACCATGACATGAATGATTTTCCTCCGTGATCCATAAAAGATAACTGTAAGGTGCTGCCGGTTATCAAAGTGTCATTAGTACAATATCGCACAAGGCCTGGTCAGAGGTATTGCGCAACTTGGAAGAACAACACTTGAAAACCGCCTCCCTCTAATTCTCGTTATCTAGAGGATGACCTCTACGGTATAATTTGCCCGGTTAATGGATATGGTAATCCGAGATAGTACCCTGAACAAAGACAACACACGAGCCCCCGTAAAGATACAAATATGAATTTAATTACAATACAATTAAAAGAAGAATGACACAATAAATTACAATTTCTTTCTTTCTGAATACACTTAGTTCAGAAATACATAAACTGAAGCTTTAAAAAAACGGAGACATTCATTAAAATCCAAACACTAATAAAAATAAATGAAATTAGCCGTTAATACTGAGAGTAACTTTCATCATAGAATCGAATGTTCATTTAACATTGGACTTGCGTGATTCAAAATGACATTGTTCGTCGACTTGTTTTTTTTTTTCTTCTGCGTTAGTCTCAACTTGAGCTTGCCCTTTGGTTGTACGTGGGATTACACAACTCTGTCTTCCAACTTCTTTTTTCCGTCTCTGAATTTCGACTTCCTCGCTATTTCTTACTTGATCTTCAAACAAACTATTCTCCTTTGAAAAGAAAATGGTAAAACGCCCTAAGTATCTTGTTATGCTTTAAAACTTGAGATTGTCCGTCTGTCTTTCTGGTTCGAACAATCAGATCTTACTATCAGTGTTAACTTTTATACGGCTAACAAATACTACACAAGTCTTCAGATCAATAGAGCTATAAAGCTAATTATCGACATCAGAATTTGGGAAAGTCATATATTCTCGTAAATCATTACGTAAAGTGAGGCAATATGTCATAGCACACAATCCATATTCACTAATATGATAAATTCAAATTATTGTAACACTTTCCAATCATAAATGTACACGGCGGGTTTTCCAAGTATATAAGGTAAAAAATGCTAATTCAGAATTCAAAAATACATTATTAAATCACTGTAAAACCGACTATTCCTACAAAAATATGAACACATCATGCATCTGTAACAAAGAAACATCGAATCAAAGTACGTTATTAAATCAATGTAATAACAAACTATTCGTATCATAGTGTCAATACATCATGCATCTATAACAAAGAAAACATCCCATAAATTGCATCATGATAAATGTGAATTTGAATTAAATACCTTGTATTTTTGGCGTGCTTCTGCCGTTTGATTTCCGGCGGACTTTCCTGCTCTTATTGTTACGAAGGCACTGCTCTAAAAATACCCCCGGAGTCTTGATTCCAGAATTAATGATAGTAGTTCAACACTGCTTTCTTGCAAAGCATCTTCCAGAAGACTGATTTAAACTCCTACGCTCAGAGGATATATTTAACCGATTCCGGGGTTCGACACCCCCCCCCCCTTCCTCTACATTTGACCAATCGGAATAAATGCTATTCCTATGGACATTTTGAAAAACCGTCTATCAAGATGCCAAAAACGCCACTTAGGGTCGAAATATCACCTTATCATTTGTTTCAAATCACTCTGACAGCTCTACGTGAGGAATCACCTATTTTAAGCGTGTCAAACACTCAGTCCGTTTTCACTCTAAAATATTGTAACAGTCTGACCGAGGTAAACTAACATTCTTTTCGTTCAAAACTCTACTCCAAGACAATTAATTGTCGGCTAGCTTACGAATTAATTAATGAATTTCACTGACGAAAAATTTGGCACTTGAAAATAACAATCAAGTCTGTACATCGAGTGATGGAGTCATTACTGGCATCCATAACGCTAACTTAGACAGTTGTATTTTACCATCGGGGGTACCATCACCGTGCCAAATAGCATCATCATCATTTGATTTTCTTATAAGTACTACAGTATCACTAGCTCCAAAGATAACCTTCTAACATCTCTACAAAAATAAAATATATGAGAAAGAGGAATCACATATGAAAATATACCATCGCGGTTTAACATCGCTTTTCGACTATAAAACCCTAGATTAAAATTATTATTTTGTTTTATAACAACAACTTCAACATCAGCATCATCAGCACCAGCTGTCACTTTCTTTGGTCGTCTAACGACAAATTGATTATGATCGGCGTTGTCGGTAATATCCTTCGCGAACAGCATTGAATGACCGACTGATCGGATAAAATCATCGGAATATCTCGCTAATCCCATTAGCATTAAGGTCTATATCGTTATACGAGAAAAATTGAAAATCACGTAGCGAGTCATATCGCGGTACGGGTGCATCCATATCAAAAGCATCATCGGAAATCGACTGGAACATTTTATTTATATAACTGCTGATCTAAATCATAATCTTCTAAGACCAGAACCAGCAATCAAATTATCAACAATATTTCTTTGAGAATCATCATTGAAATCCTTTACGATTTCCAACGGAGCTAATTTTTTAACTACAATTTTATTACTTCTTTAAGCACATGAGGTGGCAATAATTCCCTAGACGGAAGTTTTACCTTTTTTCGCTTTCCTCGAAATAACGACATAAGTTTATTCTTGACGGTATTTAAGGCGCTATCAGCTAGATCACCAACTACGCTGACAGCCTTATTACCAATAACACCAATAAATTTTGAAGCTGTTTCTTTACCCACAGGGATAATCTTTAGGAGTGATTCTAGTAAATAAACCCGAGACGCAAATACCCAATCCATCTCCGTGATATACTTTGTATACGGGTAATCTCGAGGTCATGACGTAAAGTCTAGTTGGCTTGTTACGATACATTTATTTAGATGTTATTTATCTAATCGGTGATAAAATCACTGGTGATAAAGTCATCAGAGTAATCACTATAATAATCATCAATTAATTCATCGATGAAACCACGATATAGACCAATATCCATAAAAACCACCTTGAAATAACCGCTGGCAGATATCATCAGCTTCATTAATTATCTCTGGGGAATTATTTCCAGCTCGTTTTCCTCCGATAAGAACTTCCGATCGTGATATATTATCGAGGATACTTTGTGAACAAAGATCACCACCGTAAACCTTTGATTGAGAATATCCACTTGCAAATTTTTCACCTGTGGCACCCAAAGAAGGTTTCTCGATGTCTAGCAATTTTGATCTTTCTGGTAATTGGAGAAATCCAATATCTGATTGTTTTGTTGAAGATGATTCAACGTTTTTTATTTCATCCATAAAATCATTGTATGTTTAATCTTGTTTTGATAACTTAGATATATCTGTAAACATACGATATAATCCATTATGCCACTTTTTTTTATCCATGGCGATATAATCAGGTTGTACATAATTTTTTCTATGATGAAAACTCCTAACAAAAATATTAGCTAGTTCTTCATTAGAAATAAATCTCATATTTTTTATTTCATCAAATTTACCCGGAATTAATTTATCATTAAAAGATACTCTTTCACTGACAACTTCTTTAGGAGGTTCCACAATATCACCTTGTTGTTTAGTTTGAGGTTGTGCTGATTTAGGTTGTTTTGGTTGAGGCTGTGCAGCTACTATATCTTTAGGAAGATTTTTTAGAGATTTGTTTTGTTTGTTTTGCTATTTTTTCAGTAGCAGTAACAACCTTTTCCGTGGCTCTACTTATCGGCTTAAATAATTGTTCAGTATCAGCGGTAAAATCAACTCGTTGTTGTTTTTGGCGTTGTAAATTATCTCTAAAAGAATCGCTCACCGGAAGAAATTTCTGTATCGCGTCTAACCTCTCACTGGTTAATCTAGTAATATGTGCTTCTCCGATATTTGCCATATATTAACACGTATAACATTAATTGTGACACACTCTTTCGATGATTGATCACTGATTATTTATCACCGGGGTAATTGTTAATTTGCTAAAATAAAGACTTATTATTATAAAATTATTAATTAAAAAAATAAATTTTTATAATAATACTCTTCCTCGCCGGGTACAGTATCACATTGACACACTTCCCCGATGATTATGTTATCGTAGTTGATTTTACTAACTGACGGTTATATTATATTTTTTTTTATTAATTATTAAATTATTATAAAACCTTCAATTAGTAAAATCAACTATTATAATATAAGTTGTCGGGGAAGCCCTCGCTACTCCTGTCTATAGGTAAGTCTGTGCGCGCGGTGGATCAAAGAAGGGTGGGTGTGGCCGATACAAGTAGGCTAACCCAATTCAGGAGACCTGTGTACGTAGGTGCGTGTGCGTATAACAGGATGTGCATCTATATGGATATGGAAGATGATATAACCATCAAATTTGTAATCTTGTGCGCATGCTTGATCTATGAAGAGTGTGAGTGTTCGATACAAGTTTGGGCAACCCAAGAATTCGGAAGAACTGTGTGGTTTGTCAGTGGAAACATTTGTAAGATTTTTCTGTTTTCATTTGATCCAAGTATCCATTCAGATCTATAATGTTACACTAATATCCAGTTGGTTAATATACGTTATGAATGAGTGTAGATTACAGTACTGAGGAATGTGGAATAATATACATTATGAATTAGTGACCGCAGTGCTCACAACATCCGATAGCCCGACGCCCAGGACCACTCTAATTTTAGTTCGGGCCCGTCTCGCATTCCATGTTAGGTCGGAAACTTGGGTCGCACTGACGAAATGACAAAGTAATTTCAAGAACTTAACATAAGTGCATAACACGGTACAATTCAATCAGATTACCACTGTCCTACGTGAATTTGAGATCTGATAATAAATAAATATAAGCTATTATATACAACATACGATTTTGTACTCGCAAACACCCACGACACGGTCGTATTTCGAGAAAAGACACTTTTCTGTAATCTTTATTTTATTTTATTTTAAAACAAGAAAAAACAAACCACATTACAAATAACCCAAAAATGGCCGTTAAATTATGTTTGTATAAACGGTAATCTGAAATGATTGAAACTGATGTAAAACTATACCTTGGGCAGTTTAAATAGAACCAATTAAAGGAAATGAGGTCGGATATAAAATCAAAGTTTCAAAGTATCTGACTGACAATAGCTAGTGAGATGTGTTGAAAGTTGCAATGGATGGACAAATTGTGCTAATTTGCATGGCTATGATGATGAAGCAAAACATAGCCCATTATAGGTAAATCGAAGGTATGGTAGTTGTGTGCATAAGAACAAGTTATTATATAATAATGTCATGAATGAGAATGTTTATGCCGCTATGTATTATATTTTTGACAAGTTTGTGAACAGCGGCATTGTTTCTTTGAAGTCAGATTTTTTTTACTGCATATATAGGTTGCAAAGCATGATTTTTTAGTTATCGGAATAGTGTTCAAGTATAGTTCATGTATATTAAATTTATATTCGAATTGTTGCTATTGCAACGTAATGTGACAATATTCAAAAAGGAGAAATATTAGGTTTGTGGAAATTGGGGTCGGTCAAATCTGTCAACACTTTGCAGTCAAGCAAAGATAATAAAAAAAATAATATAGAGAGATCGGGATATAAAATAGGAAGAGATTTTTAAGCAGACTTATATTTAAGCGCCAAGTTTCAATAAATATTGACCGTTGCAGTCATACCGGCAACAGCCCTAAGAGCCATACAGACACACTTTTACAGGCTTCTAAATGGAGGCAACGAGCTGGAGCCAAGAAAACAATACTTTTATTAACCTAGGACACTAGCACCAAAACATCGATGAATTAGGAGACTATGGTATCGCCAAAAAGAAAATAGCAATATGAAACTTATGAGGAAAAGGGAAACTGATAAATATAGGCGGCTACCCCCTCCCATACACCGGCTAAATAATTTAGAAATATACCTGGACACCTACACCAGACGCAGGCTCCCCAAATGCTTAGTAAAACAACATCTACCAAGACCATTACTCTGCAGAATATACAGAAGGATGAGGACATTCATACATGAACTACCACTTCAGACGCTACTACAGAAAACGAGACACAAAAACAGAAGGTACTACAGAAACGGAGACACAAAAACAGATTGCGCAAGAAAAGCAGTCTCCATTAATAGAGGCTGAAGAAGTGGAGAATGATGGTGTTGTTGATGAAACCAAATTACTGTGGGAACGCTACAAATAGCTATGATTGTGGAAAACTATAACTAACCTAATAAGAGCTAGAAATATCAGCTCAGTGCGGTATATGGCAGGAAGATCATTAAAGACTAAAAGAAAACCTAGCTTGCAACAATGACATTTTGCACAGAACATCCTGTCTCTGCATTATGAAACAACTTACAAGGAACAGCCTCTCACCACTCTCACAGAGTATGCATATATAACACAAGTATGCCTGTTCGAGGTAATACCGGAGGAAACAAGCAAGGAAACATATTAGGTTCCGGAGACATGGGCCAAGGAAAACCGTCTGAAAACCTTCAGGCAGCAGTCTACCTAAAAGATCTTTTTAGGGCTCCAATATTGTCATTATACTCATTAGCTTGAAATCCCGATTCGGAAAAACGAACAACGAATCTGATCACTTGGCAACTGTTCAAAATCCTAACCCTAACATCCATACCGACTGAAATTAATATTAGACTAAATTGTAGTAAGAAATTTTTAGAACATTTTATGTACTCTTAGTATTAATATATATCATAGCAAAATTGCTGTACTATATTGGATTTTATTAATTGCACAGACGGCTACCACACCATTGGTATTAGGTAGAATAACTGGACTAGATTTGACCAAGTGCGAGCTATAGTTACAGGGCTCTGTGCTTTTGCTTCTTCTGATGGGTCCCATCCCCCACCCCCACATGCCTCTAACGGTCATTCGCACCAAGACGGAGTTGTTGAATAATTTCACCGTTAACACTCTGGTTCCTCTATGAGGCGTCATAGTCGCTGACCGATTTTGACGGGCGTCTTATTCTGCTTTGGTATACTCATGTCTCAGACTTTAGAGACATTTTTGGAACTTGAGTGCGTGTTCGGTCCATTCCCACTCAGGAAATTACTCCATTCAGGTCGTTAGGGACTTCATAGTAATACAATGTGAATTACAGGCCTAAATATAATATTTTTTAAGTTTTTCTTGATCTTACAGATCCATTTTTTGCACTCTTTAGTTCTTTATGAATTGAAATTACTATTCATTATTATTATTATTAGCAATCCTATATTATTTGAAATTTGGAAGAATACAAATAATGTTTTGATATAGGCAATATTTTACAGAATGCTAAAGTATAAATAATTTTACTAGGAATTTCTACCCAGCCAAGATACATGGTTTATAAAATAACCAATAATTAAAGGTGACTTGCTTTGAAAGTTTCAAGCATTACATTTGTTTTCATAATACTACCCGTGCATCAAATATTTTATAGCATACGTATAGTGTACCCGTTCTCAAAATTAAGCAGCTGATCCGGACTAGGATATTGTTTTAGCGCCTTTTTGGAGTATAATAATAATAATAATAATAATAATAATAATAATAATAATAATAATAATAATAATAATAATCGGAAACCAAATAAGTTATCAAAAGTACATTGTACTCGGACAATTAAATGTTTCCTGTAATAATTGTCACTAATTCATTGTCGTTGAAAGGCTAAACACAAGCAATATAGCACATGGCGTTTGAGAATAGATTTCCTTTTTCTTGTATTTAGTGAATTCAATGCTTCAGCTTCAAGACTTCTAGATTATCAACCTACTCTGTAATGGCAGTGCAATTCTTTTTAAAGTGTCATCTACAATGTATGCTTCATCATCCAACTTTAGTTACACGTTTTAGATTCACACACACACACACACACACACACACACACACACACACACACACACACACTATTTACATGCTATCAGTGCGATTCTAAACTTACAAGTGGGGGATAAATGTCGCGAAGGAATATTAAGATTATGTAGGTGTTTAATGGTATATTTCATGTGTTCTTTTCATTAAGCTTTACTCACAGTGGGTTTTTCTGTGCAATGATTTCTTTTTTATATATTCTTTACAATTGGAGTTGCAGTTGATATATACTCGATCAATTTTTCCAGATCGGTCAAATATAACTTTCACAAGATTGCCGTACTTTACTGATGTAAAACCTATGCACCAAATTACTTGATTGTTTGTTTAAAAATAAATAGATTCAAACACATAATTGTCGTAATTATTAACGAAAATATAGAGACCAATTTTGTGAAAATTTGTGTTTAAAAAAAATCTACGTAAGATTATCATTTATTGTGCAGGGAAAAATTAAATTATACAATCAACGCATGCATATTTTGACTTACTTGGTGTTCAAATGTATATTAAATTTGCTGGTACATTTTACCTGATGTTTATGATGGGAGAAAAAGGTTATACCTATCACTAGGAATTAATAAGATCTACAACTCTGTGCATACATGTAGGCAATTCATACTTATGCATACTTGTAGGCAGCTCATACTTATGCATACATGTAGGCAGTTCATACTTATGCATCCCTGTAGGCAGTTCATACTTATGCATACATGTAGGCAGTTCATACTTATGCATACTTGAAGGTAGCTCATACTTATGCATACCTGTAGGCAGTTCATACTTATGCATCCCTGTAGGCAGTTCATACTTATGCATACCTGTAGGCAGTTCATACTTATGCAAACTTGTAGGCAGCTCATACTTATGCATACATGTAGGCAGTTCATACTTATGCATCCCTGTAGGCAGTTCATACTTATGTATACATGTAGGCAGTTCATACTGATGCATACCTGCTGGCTGTTCATACTTATGCATACCTGTTGGCAGTTCATACTTACGCATCCCTGTAGGCAGTTCAAACTTATGCATCCATGTAGGCAGTTCATACTTATGCATACCTGTTGGCAGTTCATACTTATGCATACCTGTTGGCAGTTCATACTTATGCATACATGTAGGCAGTTAATACTTATGCATACCTGTAGGTAGTTCATACTTATGCATACCTGTTGGCAGTTCATACTTATGCATACCTGTTGGCAGTTCATACTGATGCATACCTGTTGGCAGTTCATACTTACGCATCCCTGTAGGCAGTTCATACTTATGCATCCATGTAGGCAGTTCATACTTATGCATACCTGTAGGTAGTTCATACTTAATCATACCTGTAGGCAGTTCATACTTATGCATACCTGTAGGCAGTTCATACTTATGTATACATGTAGGCAGTTCATACTGATGCATACCTGCTGGCTGTTCATACTTATGCATACCTGTTGGCAGTTCATACTTACGCATCCCTGTAGGCAGTTCATACTTATGCATCCATGTAGGCAGTTCATACTTATGCATACCTGTTGGCAGTTCATACTTATGCATACCTGTTGGCAGTTCATACTTATGCATACATGTAGGCAGTTAATACTTATGCATACCTGTAGGTAGTTCATATTTATGCATACCTGTTGGCAGTTCATACTTATGCATACCTGTTGGCAGTTCATACTGATGCATACCTGTTGGCAGTTCATACTTACGCATCCCTGTAGGCAGTTCATACTTATGCATCCATGTAGGCAGTTCATACTTATGCATACCTGTAGGTAGTTCATACTTAATCATACCTGTAGGCAGTTCATACTTATGCATACCTGTTGGCAGTTCATACTTATGTATACCTGTAGGCAGTTCATACTTATGCATACCTGTTGGTAGTTCATACTTATGCATACCTGTTGGCAGTTCATACTTATGCATACCTGTTGGCAGTTCATACTTATGCATACCTGTTGGCAGTTCATACTTATGCATGCCTGTTGGCAGTTCATACTTATGCATACCTCTAGGCAGTTCATACTCACGCATCCCTGTAGGCAGTTCATACTCACGCATACCTGTAGGCAGTTCATACTTATGCATACCTGTAGGCAGTTCATACTTATGCATACCTGTTGGCAGTTCATACTTATGCATACCTGTTGGCAGTTCATACTGATGCATACCTGTAGGTAGTTCATACTTAATCATACCTGTAGGCAGTTCATACTTATGCATACCTGTTGGTAGTTCATACTTATGCATACCTGTTGGCAGTTCATACTGATGCATACCTGTAGGTAGTTCATACTTAATCATACCTGTAGGCAGTTCATACTTATGCATACCTGTTGGTAGTTCATACTTATGCATACCTGTTGGCAGTTCATACTTATGCATACCTGTTGGCAGTTAATTGGCCTCAACTATTAGTGTTTATGTAGGGGTAAACAATGTCTTTACAAAATAATATTGAGATTCATTTATTGTATTGAGCTTACTGATATAACAAGTGAAACGTAAGCAGCCTTCTCGCTAAGAACGAAGTAAGGTTGCATAATATAACATTGTTTGTACTTTTGATGATTGTTTTATTAAGAGTTTACAGAGAAAGAATATTCTAAACTAACACATTGCATAGTTGTATTGCTTCTGATGGTATCGGATTATATCTATTTAAATGTATGCGTTTGAGAAGACGACACTTTTAAAGAAGTGCCGTCTGCAAAGATATTGGATATTAATTCATCTTAACAAAAGCAGAAGGAATAATAAGGTACACCTGAATATAATGAACGGGGTGGTTAGGTCTGTCTTGATTTCATAGCAGTATTTCTTTGTTGGTATTGTATATTTATACCGTTGTGAAATATATTTTAAAAAAAACAAAACATGGAATACTCTCTTGCACATAAACTAATATTCTCATGCACATCAACTAGTCCTCGGTCAGTCACAAACCTAAACTTTGTATATAGTTTAAAATCTCTGACTTTGCTCTCAGAATTTACTGTTGTGTAACGTGTCAATTATCAGACCAAAATACATGACGATGTATAAAAATTGTTACCATCATGGTTCAGTATCTTTGAAGTTCCTTCAATATTATTTTGTATATAACAATTTTAAAAGTGTAAGCCTGAGACAGAGAGAGAGAGAGAGAGAGAGAGAGAGGGGGGAGGATGTTGCATTTATAATCCGTATTATGCTTCAAACTTAATATACGAACGTATATATGGTAATGGATTTTGAAAGTTTACGTCATATGGGTTTATATATATATATATATATATATATATATATATATATATATATATATATATATATATATATATATATATATATATATATTATAATAATAATAATAATAATAATAATAATAATAATAATATACCGGTTCAGCTGACAAAACCAGGTAAGTAAACACGATACTTCAATAGATACATTGTAGTCTTTTTAAATTGCATACTGTTGTTTCTTTTACAGTACGACGTGTCCAGATAACATCTTTATTAAGAACCCTATCGGGATCTGGTTAAAAATACCATCTTCTATTCAAATCTCAGAATTTAATCTCAGAGTGATTATAAACCTAAACCAAAATATATTTATATAATACACGCAATGTATTTTTAAATTGTCACGCATCATGCTGGATATTGCAGGTTTATGCTCAAGACTGCTTTTGGCAGGAAGAAGTCAACTTAGTTCTTGAAAATTTAACCAAATGTCACCATGGATTTCAAACGGTACTCGAAATTGTTTTTAACAATGCTAAATCATTCTTATGCATTACGCAGACACGCAATTAGTACATAACAAAAGAAAGCATTTGAAACTCCGTATTCGTTGACAATTTCGTAAATATTACATTCAAGTTACATTAGTAAATTTATTAAAATATTACTCTACATTCTATGTTTCTATATATTATTTATTTAAAAAAGAAATTTATTTGTGACAATTTCCTATTTGATCTTACTGTAATACAGAACTGAAACGAATTCCAGAATCTCCTGTAGATAATTCTTTACATGTATTCGGGAAGAATTCGAATAATGGATTGATGTTAAAAAAAAAAAACAGCTTTCAAGTTTACATCGTTTGTCTACTTTGGTGTTTATTGACATCCACTTCCATCACGTTAAGCTGCATTAAAAACACCGTGAACTCATTCATCCGTATATGTGTAAGAAGAAGTTGACAATATTTACAACATTCTCAATACGATTAAAGATATAATTAAATCAGGTGGTATAATTCCACTTCTCGCAGCTATACCAGCATTAATTGCCGCGGCCTCCCCCGCACTCACGAATTCTGCGGATTATGAGCAGTAGGGACAGGGGCAGGAACTTTACTTAAGAAAGCAGGGAAAGGATATAAAAAGCGAAGGGGTCTAAGGTTACCAGGCAGTCGTTTCACTCACCATGGAAGCGGCCTGAGAATACCAAGGAGTATGTATTCGTCGGGAATGATTTTACACATCTATTTCAAGACAAACAAGCAAAATTAAGAACGAGTAATCTTTCATTGAAGGATATTATTGTTAGAATTTTAATGGATTAACCGAAAACTCCATAGCATTATTGGATTCCACTGGTAAGATTTGACCCGTAGATCTTTTTCAAACTGTATTAGATAATATCACCGTCAGAATAAAAAGATCTGGTGATACAATGACAGGCGAGTACAACATGAACTCGGATAAAATAACGACACTTAGTAATCGAACGTCTGACAGCGACCCTTTAATAAAAAATTATGTAGATATCGTAGACAATAAACTATCAACGGTGCGAGCCGAATATGATGTTCATGTAGATGCATTTACAAATTTCCGTAGAAATTTTAGAAATATTGATGAAACCGTTGATAATTATTTTGGAAAATCGCCGACTGTCCCCATGAAACTTTCTGATATTTAAACAACTATTAACACAATTAAACAAACACGTGATAATATCGTTAGTGATTTTCTGCTATCCCTGAGCGGTTTTCACATGGACACCTAAAAAAAAAACACCATTACAATTATTTCAGATGTTCGGGGTATCTATAGACTAACTCTAATTTCGCAGTTACAGTTTAATGTATCATCAAATTTATCTACTGGTATTAATAATGCATGTGCAATAGTAGAAACATTTATACTAACCCATTGTAGTGGTAGTTTAATATCATCGTCAATGACATGTTATGTAGAATTTGTAACTAATTTAAGTACGTAATATAATGAACGCCCAACAGTATAGATACGATCAAATGCAACAAGTTTTAACTAAACTGAAGAATCTCATTGATGCGTATTCAATAAAAAATAAACATATATCTTAGGCGCGTTGTTATAGTTGATATAGTTGTATACTCGGTTTTATCTCTTATTGCTGGAAATAACATGTTGCTATCAACGTTAACACCATTTATGAGTACCCTAGCGGTTTAAGCAATAAGTGTTTCAGCGACAACAACAATAGCTGGTGTTGCTAACATAATTACAAACAAATATCCACATGCAGTCAGAATAAAATAGACGATTATATAATTAAATTACATACAGCTACGGCTGCATATTCTTAATTATTATAATTGTTGTCAAAGAGCCTTAAAGTCGAAATAATATCTGATGACGAGTTAATAAGTGATGATTACAATTTACGAATCCGAGATGACAAATCACAATTTGAAAGAGAATGAAAATTATGATGTCCATGGCAACGCCATCAGAGCTACTGCAATAGATAGCCGCGAATGCAACCCAGGCAAGAACAACGATGATATAAATAACCTCATCCCATTATGAATTCAGCGTTAATTTCCTAACTGCGATTTCAGGGGAAGAAATCGCGCTTGCCCAATTACGAGTATAGTACAGTTGGTCAAATATCCGGTACAATAGTTCGGAGATCAACAGCCGAATAATTCACTGGTATTTGCAAATTAAAAATAAAACCAGACGAAACCTCTGATTGGCACATTGCATCTGTTTTAAATGGGAGTTATGGAATCGAGGATATCAATGATGAATTCCAGCGTAAGATAAAATCCATAACAGGAAAAAAATCAAAGATAGCTATAACGGTTCACGAACCACTCTTGTCAACCGCGATAGAGATACCCCCCCCCCCCCCATTACGTCATGGATATTTATCAGTTGTCGATTTCCTTTGTTTCATATTCCTTGGATAATTCCGATCTACATTTTTCTACTGCGGTAAAGACGGGCACGAATTTACCAAATTCGCTCTTATCCGCTAATGATGCGTGAACAGCCTGCTGGATTAGTTTGATAAGTCTATATACCGACGGTAGAGAATATCTATTTCCGGATTGAAACTCTTGTAGGTTCTCCAAACCAGAAAGACTTTTGTCACAATTTAGTTTATTGGACAATCGTATTTGTTGATTTTTCAAATTTGTAATAGCAGAAATAACATCATTAGTATAATCATAGTCCATTATATCATAAATATACCTCTAAATAAAAATAAAAAAGATACAATCTCCACTCCCCTTAAAGTGCCTTATATATAATCGGACGCTCAAACATTGCACAACCGAACCTAGTTATTTTGATATATATTTCAAATTATGATATAGTGTAAGAGTATAATAGAGTTACCTTTAAAACACATACAGTAGTTTAAGATTGCAAAAATTATACAACTTGAGTTTAGTTCTACTTCAAAGTCAGATTATATTTCTGGTGTTCACGAGTCATCGAAGTTACGGCAGGTACTACTACTTAATGAGTTTTTTTATAGTTATAACCGTCCACTAGGGACATATGTATAACTTTTATAGCCACCATATCGGTGGCCATTTAAGGTCCCTTGGGGGGGGGGTCGCTACTCCCCCCCTCAGGATTTACAGTGCTTAAATGCACTATATTTAAATAGGGCGTTCTCCCGAATTACTAAAAAGTAACTATCGGGAGAAATGAAAGCCCATGGGGTGGGTAGGAATAGTACCTACACACACACACCCCTATCAACATCAACCAATCAGAGCAAAATTCTTGGTAGCGAGGGAAAATACTTTCTCATTTCGCTAGTAATTAATGAGTCGGACGCAGAAAAGGCGGCAAGGGCCCAGGTCCAGGAGGGCGACGACACAGCAACACACACCAGAGCACGCAAACAGCAAGACAGCAAGGCCACGAACGCAGTCCACACCTGAAACAAGGTCATACTAAAGGTCAAATTCAGTCCAGTTGTACTAATGGACAACTTAACATCCAATAATGTGTTAGCCACCTGTGAAATTACTCAAATATTTAAGTTGAAGAATTATTATTTAAATTCCTATCATTCGAACAAAACTAGTACATAAGCGTACATATAATAAGTCCCTAACAAATTTAGAAAATTAAAAATGTCTAAGTGACATATAATAGTGTAGTCAATGTTAGGTAATTTTGGTCTGGAATTTTACTGGAGGCGATCAATAAGGTCTAATTAGTCTTTTAAGGGCCACGGAAAGTTGTTGAAAGAGGGGTACTCGTAACCAAATGAGCCCCCTATTATTCAGGCAAGTGAAATGGCAATGTGAAGTCACATCTTGCTCCGCAGGCACTTCTTCGGGTGTAGTAGGTGGTAGCCACAGAGTTACTCATGTGGCCTCCTATCCCTGCCGTTGTTATATCTTCTACCCTGCTGACCTCTTGGTTGTGGAAACGTTTTCAACTTCACATGGGTCCCCTCCACGTGCTTTGGCAGCCATCTTGGTTTTCCATGTAAAGGCATTTCTAGGTCAGCATCGTATCGATTAAACAGCATTATATCTTCTAGTGGCTGGATATTTGAAGACTAATTTGTAGTGGAGCTTTACTCAACACTACCGCTTCTACTACTCATATGGGTGCGTTTCTGTTAGCACTCCTAGTGGTAGCTTTATCCATGCATTTATGCATTCGCGCATTTACACCAGGTAGTACTGCTGTCCCGGTCCTGCCTGCTCCGTGTTCACCGTTACGGCAGGTAACTTTATTATGTTCTCTCACGTCCGCGGCGGAATTATCTCCCTTCGATTCAGATACATTCAAACCGATATTTTTTCTTAAGTTTTTTCGAAAAGGCCGATTTAGTAATGTTTTCTGCTACATGTCGAACCAAAGGCATGCAACTATCAAAATACTTGTTGGCTTCATTCATTGGTTGAAATGTGTTTTCCTCACCGGTCTCAGTATTCAGTGATTTTACATTTTTTTACCAACGGACTTACAAAACCCGGTTAAACCACTTTCACTATTCTGACTTTGTGTGATAGCTTGAAGGTTACATTAGAGTTATGTTTAGGATCTGCATCAATATGATCAATCATAATAAGATCCTTGATTTCTCGTATATACACCTCGAATACGGATCTGTGACATATTTTGAGATATTTTTATTTCCTCAGCAGTTGACATCAAAATACACTCGATTATTCACAATACATAGTGGCTTTTTCAATTAACATCACCTTATTACACCCTCACCATATATATATATATATATATATATATATATATATATATATATATATATATATATATATATATATATATATATATATATATATATATATTATTTGTTTTAAATATTATTTGTCGAGAATCTAGCAGTATAGTCTTCTGGGGTACTTATAACTTTATACCTCTGACTTTTAAGACGTACTCCAACACACCGCATCGTATCTTCGTCGCACTTTATTTGAATGGTATCCGCTGAATTCGTGTCAGCATGGTTTGTTCCAGGGGGCTGCAGATCCTATCATCAGTCATTTGCAATAATTCATTATATATTCTATCTTTTATTTAAATAGCTGTCTTAATTATAGTATGGAGAAGTTCTAGCGGAGGAAAAAAAAACGTGATTAATGACATTCATAATGCTAAGAACGAATTTAGGAAAAGTGGCGCATCTCACACCTGGTCAACATTACGAATCAATGATATTGTTCATGCTACAATGAACGATAAACGAGCGTGGAGTATAATCACGTATTTCGATAATCAAAAGTATTTTGTCAGAGTTAAGTTTGTTATACTAGCATCAACAGGAAATTGGACATGTTATTTATGGAATTTATCCGAGAAATAAAAAACTTAGTGTTGATAATTTGAAACCGATGAAACTGTCAAGGATAAATTTTGTCGCTGAGCGAGTAACGTAACATTTTACAAATGTGATCCTTGGAAACGGTCTAACAGATCTGAGACTTAAAAAGATAAAACGAATGAGCTGAATTAGACAGGGATAACGGTGTTAAAATAAAAGATGTGGCTGAGCTTGGAAAAGGTATAAAATTCCCAATAACAGTAGCAACGATAACAGGGAAAGTATTATTCAAATTAAAATATAAATCAAAAGGAGATCGAAGAAATTCAATTGATCATAATGCTAACGCGTGGATTAACGCAGCAACAGTATTTCCAAGAAATCGAAAAGTAAGATATTATCCAAAAATCTATGGGGAGGGTATGTTTGACTTTATTACGAGTAAAGTAAAAACGAAACTGTATCTGTGTGGTTATTTCAGAGTTTTGAAGATGAAGAAGGTACATTTGATCGATTCGTAAGACCTAAGTGAAATTCATCGCACGGAATCTCTTTATAAAACGATGAGAAAACTCGCTGAGAAATTTTCATTGGATATTGCCATGATAACAGTTACGAGTAAACAAACTGTTATACAGTACCGTCAGGTGCAGCTCGCTTTGCCACAGAGAGAGAGAGAGAGAGAGAGAGAGAGAGAGAGAGAGAGAGAGAGAGAGAGAGAGAGAGAGAGAGAGAGAAATCTGTGGAAGTCACCACGATTTGAATTTCTCAAGGATGTTCAAGCTAGTTGTGTCAAATACGTACACGGCGGATTGTAGAAAACCAGGTATGATTCTAAAAGTGTTACCTCATTTGATATGGTTGCGTGTTATCCGGGAATTTTTCTCGGGTACGTAGAGTATGCTTTGTATTTTATCCGACATGGACATCCCACACATGAGATGACACGAGTTGTGATAAATGGACCATGACCCGATTCTGATATAACCGTATTCGCTCGTGTAAAATTTTTCGAGTTTGCTAAAAGACTTCATCAGATTTTTTATGTTTGGTTTGGTAGACATTTATCTGAAAACATACTGGGCACCAATAGTGTAATACGGTATATGATTGATTGTAAAATATTGATATCGGTGATTGTCGGTGAGGCAGTTATATCAAATAAAAACAGACTGAGGTTTGGTTACCACAACCTGAAGATGATAGTCTTGATAAAATTATTAACGAGTACAAGGAAATATTCCCTGATCTCGCCGAAGACTATATTGTTAAACGATCTAAGGAGATCTGTACCTGTAGATACGAAGTAAGTGATTAAAACACAAAGGATCATGATAGAAGACTAATCGGTATATTTGCTCAAGGCGAAGCATATGTTCACAAACGACATTATACATGACTAATTCTAGATGACTCTGAATAAGATTTTAAAATCGCAGATACAACAGCGAAAAATATATTTGTCAGTCGTGAAAATGCTTACTTGTCAAATGGAACAAAGTTTTGTACCATTGTTTGATACATCGATGGCGAATCTCCTCAGTATAATCATCTAAGATCATCTATGTTTGCTTACGTTTTTATAAACCTACTATCGATGATCAATAGATTCCCTGACACCGCAGTCAGAGTCGCCACGGATTCATTTTATATAGATAGCAAGTATATATAAGCAGTGCCTCGTTTTACAAACGTTGATGCCCCATGGGGATCATGACGAATATGACAGGAAATGTTACATGATTATTCTAAATCGACAGATGTTACAGTTGAAGATACTTACCTGAAAAATAATCAAATATCAGAATTATCATCAGCGCCATCTATATCCGATCCAATATGTAGATGTACGGTCACCTTCCTTATCCATTTCATTATGTGGATATAACACCGTTTACTTGAACGTGTGTGGAAGCTCTGAGAAGACGTCTCGTGATATCGAATTATTTCGGGAGAAGTCAGATTTAGTTGTCTTAACACCTACACACAAACATTCCGAAGAGATGGAACAACGAGGAGTTAATTCCTGCACTTATCCCAGTTTCTTTTGGTATAAGAGTGACCCATTGACTCATGATCAAATGGGTGAGAAATACATTCAAAAGATCATTATTTGGGATGACATATGCACTGTATCGATGGATATATTAAAACTGTTTCTTGATTGGCTATTTTGTTGTCAGACCCAATCTTGGCGTTGACATCTCCCATGAGGATGGTGACGTCCTTGACCGGATAGGTCTCGAGGATCTTCTGCAGTCTGCTGTAAAACTGGTCTTTGTCCTCCTCTTCACTGTCGTTCGTTGGGGCATAGCACTGGACGACGTTCATCTTGATCTTCCTCTTCTTAGTTCGGAAGTATGCCGTGATGATCCTGGGGCCGTGCGCCTCCCGTCCAATCAGTGCCCTCTGTGCCTGCTTGGACAGCATGAAGCCTACTCCCTGCGTGTGGGGTGCGTCGCTCTCTTCATGCCCGGAGTACAGCAACAGCTCTCCTGTCATCAGTCGTGATTGTCCAGCTTGGGTCCACCGTGTCTCGCTGATGACTAACACGGCCAGGTTGTTGCTCCTCATCTCGGCTGCTACCTGCGCCGTCTTTCCTGGCTCGTACATGGTCCTAACATTCCATGTACCGATGTTGATTCTCCTGGTAGACAAAAGGGTAGTCGGCTTTGTGGCATCCTTTCGGCTTTCACCACACAACGTCATGCGTCTTCGTGATGAAGACCCTTCCTCTCCCAGGATAAAGTTTTCTGTTTCTTCTGTTGTTGACGTTTCTGTAGAGTCGTTCTTTTTACGGGGTGGGGGTGCTAACCCCACGCCCAACCCTCCTCCTTTACCCTGACTTGGGACAGGCAGATCATAAATCCCTAAGGATCTCACTGGTGGAGTTGTACTTGGTGCAGTTATGTTTAATTGTTTGTATCTGAGTTTGTCCCTTTCCTTTCTGGTTTTTGAACAATTGTTGAAGATATGATGTAGATCATCACGGGTGTTACAATTGTAGCAATATATGTTATGTGGAAAGGGTCCTATATATTTTCCAAAACTGTTTGCCAGTTTGTTTTTTCCTATTATTATTCTATTTATTTTAGATTGTTCATAACCTGTGCACCTGGGTGGTTTGATTACTGTACTAACTTCCTTAAGTTGTTATGTAATATTCTCCCTTCATCTGTCCCAATCGGTTTCCCATTTTTGATTAATCATTGTGTAGATTAAATTATATATTTCTGTTTGACAATATTTGAGTGGCATGAAATTAGGTTCTTCGAGTTTGTTTTTAGCAAGTTGGACTGCTAACTCATTATCTTTGATGTCAATGTGGGATGGAATCCACATAAATTCTACTACTAGTTTCTTTGAATTTAGGGCTTTCAGTATTAGATTAATTTGTTTTAAGAAATTTTCTCTAGATTTTGCGGTGTTATTTTGGACTGAGGTTAAGACGCTGAGCGAGTCGTTAATAATCACCGTCTTTTTTGGGGTATTTTTTCGTCAATCCATTTTAATGCTTCTAAGATGGCCCAAAATTCAGCTGTATAAATGGAGTAGTGGTCAGGTAGACTTCGGCCTATTTGAATGTTATGTTCTGGTATGACCATTGCAGCGGCTGTTTTAAAAGGATTTGTAATTTTTGAGCCATCCGTGTAAATTTTTGTGAAATTTTGATATTGGTTATTTGTTATTTCTAATGCTAATGTTTTAAAATATTTTTGTTGGTTTTCCTCATTTCCTTTATCTGTAAGGGAGATATTCACTTTCGTTTGTACATTACTCCAATGTTCTTTGTCATATATTATGTTGTTTTCTGCTTGGAATATGTCTACTGGAAGCTTAGTTTTTAGTTCATGAACTAGTTTTCCCATTGATGTGGTGTTTTTGAGAGTTTTTCTAAAGGGGGTATTCTATTTGTTGATAGCCAGGTAAGTGGGGTGCGTTTTTCCATGTGTCGACAGTCGCAGTCGGACTGCATATTTTAAGACGAGTTCCTGCCTTCTAAGATGTAATGGCGGTTCTCCTGTTAAGACTTGCAGCTCGGCTGTCGAGGTTAATGGCAGTACGCCAGTACCAATGAGTAGGGCTTTTCTCTGTATATTATTTAATTTGTTTAAGTGACGTTTGGGTGCCGTGGTGTATACTTGGCACCCATAGTCAAATTTAGATCTTATTAATGCCCTATATAGTGTTAAAATAGTTTCTTGGTTAGCACCCCACTGAATGCCTTTGAGGCTTCTTAATAGATTTAAGTCCTGGTTGCATCTTTTAACTAGCTCGCCTATATGATGCATCCGTGTTAGGTGTTCATCAAAGTACATACCCAGAAATTTAGCTTTTGAGTTAGCGATGTTATTATCTGCTCTGTCCCCTTGATTGATAAATATTAACTCTATGGCTATGTTTATGTTTATTTATTAGATGGTTTTGATATTTATATTTTGTGTTTTATGTCTATTGATTTTAGGTAATTAAGTATATTTATATGGGTAGTATTTACGTTTTTGTTATATCTTTTATCTAGAGTTTGGGGGAATGATGTAACTGAGTCAAGTTTTCTTTGTTGTAGTTGGAGGACGGTACGTTGTCGATAGTATTTGTTACGTATGTTGAATACATGTTCCAATGTTTCAGTTTCTGGACAGTGTGGACATTTATCCGGCATGGGTCCTGTACTTATATGTTTCATAAAGCTGCCATTTAGTAGTGTTTTACCTGTTCTGATTCTTTTGATGATTTTAATATCAATGGCTGCCAGGCTTTTTGGTAACCGTTGGGTTCTAGTGACCTCTTTTTGTAGTTGGTATAGATGTCCACCCTTTGTGGAGTTTTCCCATTGTTGTTGCCATTTATTATTAATTCTGTCCCTGACTTGACTATATAGTTCCTGAGTGTTGTACTGTACGGGTTCAATTTGGTCTTTCATCAGACTGCTTTTTGCTGCTTGGTCTGCTTTTTCATTTCCAGGCAAATTGATGTGAGATGGCACCCACAAGAAGTGTATGGTTTGGTGCGATTTATCTGCTTCCTTGATGGTCAGCATAGTGTCCTCTAGCAGTGTCCTCTTTGATGGTTTATTTGATTTAAATATGAATTAAGGTCGCACGCACAACTATGTGTTTTCGCGACCAGTTAATGCCCAAGGGTCGGGCTATTTGATTGGTCGGGACCAAAGGTAACTTTGACTACACTAGGCTGTGTTGTCGCAGTCTCCCCGGCACCCGCGTTAAATGGCAGTCTCTCCTTAGAGTAACATGTCGGGTCACGGCAAAGCAGGAAGGCACCCGGTTTAGGAAAGCTAGTTTGTCAAATTGCTTCACTCTAGTTAAAGACATAATCCAATCGGTTTGATATCTTGTTACTTCTAAAATGAAGTATTAAGTACCTGTGTAATTAGTGAATTGTCAAATAGTTTAGTTGTACTTCACATCAGTGTGAGAATAGGCCGAGCTTGAAATCAAGATTTCCAACATCTAATCAGAATCCGTGTTACGTAAAAGTAGATAAAGTCCACTGGATCAGCCATGTTTTCGTCGACAATCAGGTTAGCCTAGTTCTGTTTCTCCACAGTCCTGGATGTTGCCACTGTTTACGCTTGAAACGCCCGGGTCGCACTTATTTCTAATCTAGTCCAGTTTTACTATGGACAGAAAAAATACCATTAATGTGTAAGCCACATGTGCAATTATATCAAATCCATATAGTCATGGAATTTTTTATCTTTCCTATCAATAAATATTTCTACTACATAGTGTACATGTTGTAGGTCCTTAAAAAATTTAATTGCTAAAATGTATTAGCGACATAAATGAGTGTAGTCACTGTTAGGTATTTTAGCTTGTTAATTTTGAGTGGTGGTCAAAATTGATCAAGTTTGATGTCGAGATAGAGATTGTTCGAAAAGGGTTATCGTACCAAATGAGAACCCTGAGAAAGGAAAATAATAATAAAAAAAAAATATACAAATTAGAGTTGGAGTGGGGTGTGTTTGGTGTTATTTCATTTCTTCCTTCTTTTTCTCTTTTATTCCCTTTTCTCTTTCCCACTTTCTTCTACTCCCATCTTCCCTCTTTCTTTCTTTTTCCTTCTTCCATCCTTCTTTTCCCTTTCTTTTCACTTTTTCTTGTCGGTTGGTTAGTGTTATGTTTCCTTGAGCTATCACTATTTGATCCCGGTGATCTCATCACACTTGTATTTATCTTGCCACTTGTCTGTTGACTGGCTTTACTGTACCTACATTGTGCCACTACTTAGTGTAATGTTCTCTTTTTATCCCTTCTCCTTCTTCCTTTCTCCCCTTTCTTCCTTTTTTCCTCGCATCACAATATTTATATTACCCTTCCCCTTTCCCTTCCTTTCCCCTTTTCTTTTATATATTTATTTTAGGGTAATGTTAAGTGGTTCTGCTTTTTCAAGCTCTGGCCCCTTTAACTGATATGGCCTCGTTAATTATTTATTTATTTGGTAGTTATAATATTTATTTTTTGTCTGTTTATTTAAGGCATTGTTACGTGGGTCTGCTTTTGAGCTAGCGGTGTTATTATCCGCTCTGATCCCTTGATTGATAACTATTAACTCTATGGCTATGTTTATGTTTATTTATTTATTTGATGGTTTTGATATTTATATTTTGTGTTTTATGTCTATTAATTTTAGGTAATTAAGTATATTTATATAGGTAGTATTTACGTTTTTGTTATACCTTTTATTTTAGAATTTGGAGGAATGATGTAACTGGGTCAAGTTTTCTTTGTTGTAGATGGAGGACGGTATTTTTTGGGGGGGAGGGGGTGGGAACGACGGTGTAATATCTGACGAACAGTTTATTGCACAGGTGCTCGATGCGAGCTTGATGTGGATAAGAAAAAATAATCTAAAGGAAAAAAAATCATACAGAGTGAGAAAAATACCTCAGATTACCCCCATGACCCATTCAGACATAGGACCCTCTATATCATACTATATAAAAAGAGAAGATTCGTAACTTCCAAATACTTGGTTCCACCAATGTCCCTCGTTTCATTCTGCTATTTCTGTATTTAAAAGCACATTACTATTCTCTATGTCTTGTTTTACTCCTGAGATATTTTTCTATTCATCAAGCCATCGTTGACTTTTCTACGTTGTACCAAACTGAAGTTACGGCTTCCGAAACGATCGATTTTCGCCAATTTTCATCTTGGTACAAGTGCGAGCTCATGTGACAATGAGTGAAAAGTGCTACATGTATTATGAATAACCTTTTGAGCCAATCATATTTCGGCGTTGACGTGCGTGCCTAATATTTGAACTGTTATGAACTGATTGTTTACGATATATGCAGTGAAATAGAAAATGTCTAATTCTTCCATGCAACAGGATTCCTAAAGTTGAATCGAGTTAATATAAAGAAAAACTTACTTTTGTATTTACCACTTTTCTGTAATTAAAGAATTCACGTATCGTAGAGTCGAAAACACGGTAAACGTAGTTCTTTTCACTGGTTGTTACAGGAGTTCTCACTTGTCCCAAGATGAAAAATTGGCGAAAATCGCACGTTTCGGTGGTACACTTGATTTCTGCTTCAGTGGAAAATCATCCGAAAATAAATGTATAATTTCCACTGAATGGTGTCCCTGCTGCTGAAAATTTGTCAGCATAAAAATGTGCTGGTTGATATTTTACAAGTTAAAATCTCAGTGTTCACCATCAACCTCATAATTAAAACAGTGCAAATAGATCTTGTAATTTTCATCCATAGCAGCAAATGTTTTAGAAACTAAATACATAAATTATAACGATAATATATGAGTGCATCACAAAGGTCCCTGCTTACTCCAGCTTGGTTGGCAATCATCTCAATGGAGGAACTTGGGTTAAGAAACCATAGTTAGGATAACATAAATTGAAGCATAAATCTATACATCTTGACATGAAATGCTGGAAATATAAAACTCAGTAATGGTGTCATTAACAAAAACATTAATGATGTTAATGAAATCCATTTCCTATGTAGAGTGATATACCAGTTGCAGAAATTTATGTCACTAGAAAGGTCAATTAGGGTACATAATTCCATGAAATGATGTCGTGGAGTGCTGAAAAAAAAAAATAAAGTTCACATTAGTATACATCTCTGTGCCAAATTTAAATCTATTCCAACCCCCATTGGTAAATTAATATAAGTGCTGTATGACAGATTTGGTTGAAATCCAACTAAAATTGGTAAACTAATATAAATGCTATATGTCAAATTTGTTAAAATCCAGCTATAATTGGTAAATGAATGAAAATGCTCAATGTCAAATTGGTTAAAATCCAACTATAACTGATAAATTAATATAAATGCTCTTTGTCAAACTTGGTTAAAATCCAGATATAATTGTTAAATTAATATAAATGATCCATGTAAAATTTGGTTGAAATCCAAAAGGTAAAAAGTAAATGTATATAAATGCTGTATGGCAGATTTTGTTGAAAATTCAATGACCATTAGTAAATTAATATAAATGCTGTATGTAAAATTTGGTTGAAATTCAACTATAAATGGTAAATTAATATAAACCCTGTATGTAAAATTTGGTTGAAATCCAACTATGGCTGGTAAATTAATATAAATGCCGTATGGCATTTTATTGAAATCCAACTATAATTGCTAATTAATATAAATGCTCTATGCCAAATTTGGTTCCAATCCAACCACCTATGGTAAATTAATACAAATGTTCCATATCAAATTGGGATGAAATTCAACTGGCATTGGTAAATTAGCATAATACTTTATACCAAATGTGTTTGAAATTAAACTGGCATTGGAAGATTAATATAAATGCTGTATAGCAGATTTGGTTGAAATCCAAGTACCATTGGTAAATTAATATAAATGATGTGTGACAGATTTGTTTGAAATCTAAGTACCATTGGTAAATTAATATAAATGTTGTGTGACAGATTTGGTTGAAATCCATGCAGCATTGGTAAATTAATAGAATGCCAAATTGGGCTGAGACCTAAAAGGGTTTTGGTAAATTAAGGCTGTATGCCATATGAAATCCAGCTCGCATCGGTAAATTAATACAAATGATGAAGGCCAAATATGACTGAAATCCAACTTTCACTGGTAAGTTAGTATAATGCTGTATGACAGGTTTGGTTGAAATCCGACAAATTTTTGTATGGTTATGCTACTGAAAATAGCATCAGGAGGAGAGGTAATCAGGGGGCTTTTTAATTGCATGACAAATTTGAGAAAACTCTGGAATTCATTTGAGGTCTCCTTAGTTTAAAACTGCATGTCGGATTTACTTGAAATTGAAATGGTAAAAGCAATGCATCAACAGCACAAGTAGGATGCATGCACAATCGCATAATTTATGTCATGGAACTCTGGAAACCTGATTTGTTTATTATCTTTTCATTCTAAAACTGCATGTCAGATTTGGTTGAAATTCCACTATCTTTGCTAAAGTTCAGCTGTGGAAATTAAAGATTTGAGTAAGGTCCATTGCCGAAGGATATGACAGCTATTTCGGCATGGAATGTTGACTAGACTTCAACAGATATTATAAACTACTTCTTCCTTTATAGCTGAGTCTTCTGTCTGCCATCATGGCTTCACCCTTCCACGACGACAATGAACTTCTTTCGGACAGAACACGGTTGTTGCGCAGTCAACCTTGTCTGATGGAGCCAGGTCACTAACTCTTTCTGCTGCTGTGGAGCTCTTCAGACCATATAAAACAGTGTGATCAACTGTCCACGAACAATGTTTCCCGGTGGACTGCAGGCTCTGTACATTGCTGATGATGTTCTCCAACATATACTGTATAGTACAGAATGCTTATAATAACACAGGTATAATCCTACATGTTTATAATAATACACATGTAATTATGCATGCTTATATAACACACACATATACTCCTGCATGTTTTAGTAACACACAGGTTTAATCCTGCATGATTATAAAACACATTAGTACAATTCTTGCATGCTTACATTAACGTAAATTCAGTTATCTGACTTTCTAATCATTGTTTTCAATTAACTGAGGCTGAATTCTTATTTTATTTTGCTAGTCTAAATCTTCTTTATAACTAATGCTTTATGCATATATATATATATATATATATATATATATATATATATATATATATATATATATATATATATATATATATATGAGAAGGAAACTCTGATTCAAAACCAATCCAATCCAATCCATTGGATGCGACTACAACTTCCTTCCGGCAGCTCCTGCATCCAAACTGGTGCCAAATGTCATGCTCAGCATTCCTTTGGACCCAACCAGAAAGGACGTGAGGGTGATTCGGACGTCTGGGCAACCCAGGATCTCCGTACTCCACCCCTAGGCTTGCGCCCTAGAGAGATCACTCCAGTCTCGCTACTGAGTGAGGAAACAACACGGAAGCTGACAGTTTACGGGTTATAAGTCCCACCCGATTGGCGTAGGGAAGGGGCGCCACAGGTCAGCTTTGATGGTTAGAGGGATCATCGCGTCCCACTGGCCAACTACCGCCCGCCTCAAGCAGTGCAGCCCCCGTTCAATAAATTGTTGACCCGCCATCGTCTGCCTGCTCCAGTGGGTGTCTGGAGCTCAGTGTGTTACTCAAAATGACAAACAGACGGAAATTCTACACCAGACAAAAGATGAAAGAAACAAATAAAGAAGACTTCAGCTCTTCGACTTGCAAGCTGGAATGTGTGCACTATGTGTACAGGCATATCCGATGACCTCAGAGAAGTGGATGACACCAGGAAAACGGCCATCATCGATAGAGAACTCACCAGGATAAATATCAGTATAGCTGCCCTCCAGGAAACTAGGCTGGCCTATAGTGGCTAGCTCAGAGAGGAAAACTACACCTTCTTCTGGAAAGGTCGAGAACCTGACGAGCTCCGTCATCATGGAGTGGGCTTTGCCATCAAAAACAATCTTCTGGCCATGGTGGAACCTCCCACAGGGGACACTGAGCGTCTCTTGTCCATCCGCCTCACCACTTCTGCAGGTCCTGTCAACATCATCAGTGTCTACGCCCCCACCCTCTCGTCTACAGAAGACATAAAGGATCAGTTATATAGGCAGCTGGACGAACAGATCAAAGGATGTCCCAAACACGAATCACTATTTCTCCTCGGCGACTTCAATGCCAGAGTAGGTGAGGATCGCGAGTCATGGCCTACCTGCCTCGGATATCATGGTACTGGAAAGACCAACGAAAACGGTCAGAGACTGCTGGAGCTGTGGACAAGGTTCTCCAGGACCTGCCAGAGAACGACGCCATAGCCAAGTGGAAAGCCATGAAGGATGCCATCTACAAAACAGCCATGTCCACGTTTGGCAAAAAGGAACGACCCAGTCAGGACTGGTTCAATGCACACCTATGACGGATGGAACCACTAATCGAGGAGAAGCGAAAAGCCTTTTTAGCCTACAAAAATGCCCTAATGAAAGGACACTTACTGCTCTTAAAAGTGCCCGAAGCAATAGACAGTGCGCGAACGAGTACTGGCAACAACTGTGTGAAGGAATCCCGCTCAGTGCCAAGTCTGGAAACATCCAAGGTGTGTACAGTGGCATCAAGAAGGCTCTAGACCCAACAGTGAAAGGGGCACTACACTGAAATCTGTGATGGGTGAGAAGATCACAGACCGTGGGCAACAGGTGGCCAGATGGGTGGAGCACTACTTAGAGCTATACTCCCGAGAAACGTTAGTCACCGAAGCAGCCCTCATCAGCATAAAGAATCTTCCCACCATGGAGGAGCTCGACCAGGTGCCAACCTTAGAAGAGCTCAGCAAAGCAATTGACTCCCTCCCAAATGACAAAGCACCAGGTAGTGACAACATCCAGCCCGAAGCTATCAAACGTGGGAAACCAACACTGCTTCAACCACTGCACGAACTACTTTGCCTCTGCTGGGAGGAAGGAGCAGTCCCCCAAGACATGCGTGATGCCACAATTGTGACCCTTTAATAAAACTCAAGGGCGACCCCAGTGACTGTGATAATTACCGAGGGATCTCGCTTCTGAGCATCGTTGGTAAAGTGTATGCCCGCATCATACTAAACAGGTTGCAGTTGCTGGCAGACCGTGTGTACTCAGAATTCCATTGCGGCTTCAGAGCAGGCAGGTCAACAACAGACATGATCGTCTCCTTGCGACAACTCCAAGAGAAGAGCAGAGAGCAAGGTCAACCACTCTACATGATGTTCATCGACCTCACCAAGGCCTTTGACTTAGTCAGCAGGAAGGGCCTTTTTGAAGTTCTCAGTAAGATCGGTTGCTCCCCAGAACTCCGCAGCATGATAATCTCTTTTCATGCAGGTATGAAGTGAACAGTCCTGTATGATATATCTTCCTCTACCTCCTTCCCAGTTAACAGCGGCGTGAAGCAGGGCTGCGTTCTGGCACCAACCCTATTCGGGATCTTCTTATCCTTGCTTCTGTCCTACGCTTTTGACTCATCCACTGATGGCATATATTTACACACCAGGTCCAATGGGAAACTGTTCAATCTGGCACGACTGCGCTCGAAGACGAAAGAAGGGCTGTGCTCATCAGGGAGATGCATTTTGCAGATGACGCGGCTCTTGTGAAACACACTGAGGAAGCCCTCCAGAGACTGGGTGACCGTTTTGCTTGCTGATGCCTGTATGCAGTTTGAACTCACCATCAGCCTGGAAAAGACAAAAGTCAGCGTGCAAGATACCACCATTGTCCCTACAATCAAAATGAACAGTGTCACTTTGGAAGCAGTCAACACCTTTACCTACACCTGGGGTCAACCATCAGCAAAACTCTCTCACTTGTAAAGGAGCTGGACAGAAGGCATGGAAACCAAACACCATCATGTCACGACTGACAAAGAGGGTGTGGGAAAACAACGCGCTGACAGAGCACACCAAGGTCCAAGTTTACCAGGCCTGTATTCTCAGCACCCTTCTATATGGAAGTGAGACCTGGAGTACCTACATGAGGCAAGAGCGCCAGCTTAACTCCTTCCATATATGGTGCCTTAAACGCATCTTGAAAATCAACTGACAAGACTGTGTCCCTCACAATGAAATCCTGCAGAGTGCAAATACCCCCAGGATGTTCTCCCTGCTGGGTAAACGTCGCCTTCGATGGCTGGGACACGTCCGACGCATGGAGGATGGGAGGCTGCCAAAAGATATCCTATATGGACAGCTGGCCACTGGCACGAGAAGAGTCGGCCGCCCTTAACTCCGTTTCAAGGATGCGTGCAAGAGGGACATGAAGGCATGCGACAACGCACATGATGGCTGGCCGAGGACTGAGGCACCTGGTGACTGACAGTAAGTAAGGGTATATCAGTCGCTGATACGAGGAGAGGCCAATTGGCGGCAGAGAAACGTGTAAGAAAGGGCCACGTGTCAGCAACCACAGTAACACAGGCTTCCCAGTATGTCTGCACAAACTGCAAGACGGACTGCCACTCGCGCATAGGTCTTCACAGACGCAACAGACGATGCGAACAACCCAGAGACAGACGACACCCCAAGGGCGCTAGCCGCATGGTCTCCCAGAGAATAAGTCGCCAATGATAATTGTCACACGATAGACCGAGTCGGGACTGGATTAGTGAAGACACGGAACGCAACTGCGTTAATAAGATGTTTATTTTATAAACGCAATTTTAAAAAATCAACTCTGACACCAATATTTTACAAAATATAAGGAAAATCTATTTAAATAAATGTTCCTAACATGGAATTATGAATTTCAGTAACGTAATGACAAAAAAGAAGTATATGAATGAATTTACAAATATGAATATATATATATAAAAAGGCTCGTATAACGAGATAGATGCAAATATGAAAAGATAATGCGTCGTCAGTGATATTAAATAATTAATACGTCGTCCATATGACGAGACATATGCAATCGTGAACCCCAAATTCTGAAGTTCTCGTTCATGGGACGAGATTTGTGTAGAATGAAATTATGCAGGTGTCGTTCATATAACGAGACTGCAAAGAAGATATTAAATAAATAGTACGTCGTCCATATGACGAGACATATGCAATTGTGAACCCTAAATTCTGAAGTTCTCGTTCATGGAACGAGATTTGTGTAGAATGAAATTATGCAGGTGTCGTTCATATAACGAGACTGCAAAGAAGATATTAAATAAATATTACGTCGTCCATATGACGAGACATATGCAATTGTGAACCCTAAATTTTGAAGTTCTCGTTCATGGAACGAGATTTGTGTAGAATGAAATTATGCAGGTGTCGTTCATATAACGAGACTGCAAAGAAGATATTAAATAAATAATACGTCGTCCATATGACGAGACTGGAATGAATAAATGTAAACTACTTGCTGAGGTATTTCGCTACTAGCCTGGCGTCCGTCTGACGTCAGGAAGTACATCCGGTTACACAGAGTCAAACCTAACAGTTGTGACCTTCACCTCACGCAATCATATATAAATACCATATATCTATACATCTAATGCAGCATACATAAATGCAGCATACGTAAGCACCATACACAGGCACCACACACGGGCATTACACGGTCAGCATAGACAAGCCCACACACGTAGTCACCACAACATGGCACCACACACGCAGTTACCACAACACTGCACCACTTCAGCACAACACGTCACCACACTTCAGCACAGCACTTCAGCTAAAATTGAAACAACCGAACCGACTAATACATATGACACGGTCAAGTATTCTCACACATATGTAGCGCATGCGCGGAAATGAAATAATTATCCATGTACATTTAACGTTAAGCATGCAGCGTATAATTGAACTCAATTATGTTCAGATACAAAACTAATGAAACGAAATATAGTACTTCTGATAAAATGGCGCTGCCTAACCTATGTATTTATTCTATAGATTTTATAATAAATACTAAACATCTAATATGTAAAACAATTAATTATATCATAATACAAATAGCAATGAGAACAAAGTTAAATCTATTGTTACTTCTTTTAGCTGATAGATTGCTCAGTTTAGGATGGAAGCATTTCCGACAAGACTTCATTGTAATGTGATTTCTGTCTTATAATTTCGTCCTTATATACCCCTAGCTGTGACAGATATGCGCAGCTAGGTACTTTAAACTGCAGGCAATTTCGAACATGCAGCATGAGCTGAGTGTTCGCTCATTATGCCGAAATAACTAAAAAGCCCAAAAAATAATAAACTACCCTCGGTAAGGCTGTACGCAGTAACGAAATCGAGCCTAGATTTTTGACCACATATACATATTGAACACAGTCGTATACAATTTCGTGACAATAATGATATATATATATATATATATATATATATATATATATATATATATATATATATATATATATATATATATATATATATATATATATATATATATATATATATATATATATAATAAACCAAATTTGTCAAGTGTTGAATCCGACTTACGTTATCATTTCCTTCAAAAGTAGTCACTCAGAGCAAATATATCATAACATTCCTTATTTTATATCATTGGTATACAATTTAAATTGATTCCCACATAATCCTGCCACAAAAGACAAGATTTCGTTCTGTAAATCAATAGGCTACATAATTCACAATTTGTATGGTTCTCAACAGTGCACTTCATCTATTCTATATTACAAAATTTGAATCTTAAGTTAATTTTAAACTTTACATTTTGTAGAAAGTTCGATATCTCTGAATTTACATAGATCTATACTTTGACTTCTGGATGTATCATCAAGTTGAGATTACAATTCCATGGTCACATTTACAAACGATTTCACAGTTCTATTTTTGTTCTCTATTTATACTCCAATACTGTATTTTTGCGGGCTCTAAAATATTACAGCAAACAGGATTTTCCAATTAATTTTGGACACATGCTGTCTAGCGGTAGTTTACTATGTAAACTGTTACCAGTATGGACGCCAAATGTAGCACAATTTTTTAATTCCTCTTAAATGTCAATATTTTTTTATAAGTTTACATTTTTTTGTAAAGTTCATGCAATTCAGCTGTTCGTCATATACAAAACTCCAGTTTAACTTGCTAGACTTTTATGAAGAAATATATTCAGCATATCATCTGATGTTTAATGATTATAGGTCATTTACTGATGGTGACATACATGTCCTTACATACTGCTCAGGTGGTTTAGTGTTTCGTCAGTCTTTCTCGGATGCGGGTGGACATGCAGTTGAACCGTGACCGAGTCGTACCAAAGACTTAGACAAATGCTACTAATATCTGCCTCGTTAGGTGCTCAGGATTGAGTGGTTAGTGTTAGGACTGATCGGCCTGGTGCCAAAATAATGTGACTGGATGGGACATCATGCTACATGTCTGCAGCATGATGCCTCAGATATTACTAAAAACTGCTACACAGCAGACATCATAGCAAAATCACTGAACATTAAAAATCTAAATCACATACACTCATCCTTACAAGGTAACGGTCACAATTTTATTTCATGGTAGCTAATATTGGCCATACATGACAACATGCTGCTGTTACATCTCGTATATAAATAAGAAAACAATAATTAACTATCTTGAAAACTACAATATTTCAATAACAACATTAATAATAACATTAATATGATCTTTATATGTATTTATATTTGCTTTCCCACAATTCATATAAAGATATATATATATAGTTGTTCTTAATTTGTAATGTTTTTATTCATAGATTTCCACTTTAATTACATGTGTGTGTTCCATCTGATCATTGGATCCTTTCTTTTAATGTTGACATGTTTTGCTAGTACAAACATGGATATTCCTTCTCATTGATCAGTTGCAATTTATGTATATTATATGATAATACGTGCATGATATCATACCCAAGTTAGGCGAATACCATTAGAATACTACAGAGTTGTTCCCCATGTTACGTTAATCTGGGACAGCTACCACATTCTGTTTTATTTACATTTACGAGCTTCGATTGACAAAGATTTATTTGAAAGGACTAGAATGAGTTATTTAAACTTTAAAAATAATCAGTAAGATCAATAGGAAATCAGTTTTAATATGTACCGATACGATCGTTAAGTACGACGATAATATTGCGTTCCGGGCTATTGTATATTTTTCAGGCGAGAGTCTCGTTCGTATAAGGTATTTGACGATTAATTTAAATTCATATTTAATCTACAATTAAAAAATAGTCAGAGTCAGGCATTCTCCACAGTAAGGACAAGGCAGAAAGATACGACGTAGACACCTTCCAGAGGCCTTCATACCCTATGAGATATAAGAACTAAGAAAGGAAGAACCGTTCTAAACTCAGACGTTCTTTAAAAAAATCAGAGACAGAAAACTGATGCAGAGAGAGTCTTACGCTTGTTCCAAGTCGAAACTGGATATGTTTTCCACCAACACCCCCCCCCCCTCCCGCAACTTGCCGTCAGCATCGTAAGAACACAAGTCTTAACATGGGCTCGTTGAAGAGCAATATACATCATATGTGTTCATTGAAGGTGTTTAAGGTGTTTAATTCAGATCCATGGACTCGCCGTTATTTAAAAATTAAAAGTTATACAATCTAAATTCTCTCCTCTACATACCTGATCTGTACTAACCAACTATAACCCTACTACCAAAATAGTGCCTCGATTTGATAAGGCTAGGGCGTGCAAGACGAACGACATCAAAGTGCCAGTTCACAGATCCTTTTCCTCCTCCTCCGCTGCTTGACTCCAACACCAGCAAATGACTAGAAGTGGAAACCATTTTTCACTAGTACTCATTTGGTGCAATTGCACCTCTAGCTCTGCATCCTCCGATTGGTTGATAGGGTTGAGTGCGTGGCTGTTCTATTCCCACTTACCTCGGTCTTTCATTCATGTCGATAGCCCCTTATAGGGGTGCGGCATGACGACCAAATTAAATAGCATACTATGTATGCTTGTTTGTTTGTTTGATTAGGATTTTTAACGTAGCTTTAACAATTTTTCAGTCATATCGCTACGATGTCTGCAGTGAGGCAGTTTATAGTGATGTCTAGCACTGAGACATCATGCCGCAGACATGTAGCATGATGTCTCACCCAGTCACATTATCCTGACACCAGGCCGACCAGTCCTAACACTAACCTCTTAATGCTGAGCGTCAAGCGAGGCAGCTGTTAGTACCATTTTTGTAAGTCTTTGGTATGACTCGGCCGGGGATCGAACCGACGACCTCCCGCTTCCGGGGCGGACGCTCTAACCACTAGGCCACCGGAGCGGTACATACTATGTTTGCATAAACTCCCGTGGGGATGTGGCACCATTCCTTCCTCACGGGAAAATCTAAATCACTACCATATTAATTGGTAGTGTAAAATAGTGAACAAATGACCCTTTGTGGCCGGTTTCACTTAAGACCATAATTCATTCATTCATTTCCCCATCAAAGATATCAAAGATATTTCTCGAAATCTAACTTCAATTTTGACCACCGCTCAAAATTAACAAGCTAAAATACCTAACAATGACTACACTCATTTATGTCGCTAAGACATTTTAGCAATTAAATTTGCTAAGGACCTACAACATGTACACTATGTACTAGAAATATTTATTGATAGGAAAGATGAAAAATTCTATGACTATATGGATTTGACATAATTGCACAGGTGGCTTACACATTATTAGTATTTTTTCTGCCTTCCTGCTTTGCCGTGACCCGACATGTTACTCTAAGGCGAGACTGCCATTTCACGCGGGTGCCGGGGAGACTGCGACAACACAGCCTAGTGTAGTCAAAGTTACCTTTGGTCCCGACCAATTAAATAGCCCGACTCTCGGGCGTTAACTTAGTCGCGAAAGCACATAGTTGCGCATGCGACCTTAATTCATATTAAAAAAATATTTAAAAAAACATCACAGACGCAGTAGAGGAAGTTATTAATGTGAACTCAACAGAAACATCAATTGAATTTCAAAAAATTGTCTTCACAGTAGCAACCAAAACAATACTTCTGTACACCATATATGATCCAAGACAAAATAGTCAAAACAACAACCAACTTTTTCAACAAATATTTAAGAAAAGGGGCACAAACACTGTTATCTGCAGCGACTTCAATGCACATCACACAGAATGAGGTAGTGACCGCACAGATACGAGAGGGAAAAACATCATAAAATACATAACAGAAGAACAACTAGAACTTTTGAACAACGGAATCCCCACACGTATAAAGCCCAGCCAAGGAAAACTCTTTACCATTGACCTCACCATTGCGACGCCTAGCCTGGCTGTAATTACCCAATGGGAAGTGATGCAACATTCTACATTAGGCAGCGACCACTTCCCTATATGTACCACCATATACGTCTCGTGCCCAATCGAGCAACAAAAAACACAACAAAGATGGAAACTCAAAAATGCAAACTGGAACAGCTTTAAAGACCAGCTTAAATTAGTAAACCTTGCTGAAATCCAAGATGAGGATACAAATAAATATTACGACAATCTCATACAAACTATAAACGAAGCGGCAAATAAGAGTATACCCAAAACAACAGGTTTCCATTATAAACAGACTGAAATCCCCTGGTGGACAGAAAATTGCAGAATTGCCATTCAGAAGGAAAAAAAACAGCCTTAAATCGCTTTACACACACAAAAACCGCCTCTGACTTTCTTATATACAAACAAACAGAAATCAACACTAGGACGGTAATAAATGAGGCAAAAAAGGGCTCATGGAGAAGATACAGCACAACTCTCAATCATAAAACAAATACTAAAGAAATCTGGAACAAAATAAAAGCCATGAAAGGCAAAACACCCACAACAGCGCCGAAAATCAAGAGAACAAAAAACAACATGGAAGTAGCAGAGAAGTTAGCCCAACACTTTGCCAACTCCAGCAGCGATAACAATCACAAACGCGAGTTCTTACAGCAAAAATCAACATTAGAAAAAGAATTTCCCCACATTTTCAAAGATCGAGACAACAGAGATTCGCCACTGAATGACCCTTTTAATCTGAAAGAATGGAGACAAGCCCTCAGCAAAAAAAAGTACATCACCAGGAAAGGATAACTTAGGCTATGAAATATACAAACAATGACCACCCAATATGCAGAGCATTACCTTAGACTTAATAAATCTGATGTGGAGAACAAGTCGCATCGCCACACTATGGAAGCGAGCCATAATCATAGCCATCCCAAAACCAGGCAAAGACCCTACTAATATAACCTCCTACAGACCTATTTCACTAACAAATACAATCTGTAAGGTAATGGAAACAATGGTCAACAATAGATTAAAACACCATCTAGTACAAAATCAACTACTGGCTGTAAGGGATTCCGCTAGATACATCTGCGATGGTTTTGTTGACTAGATGTGGTTGACTCATGAACGTTGACTAGATCACCGGCCTTTGTGTTAATTTTGGCGAGTTTAACATTGGCGACTTCTGGATCTCCAAAGAAATCTTCGACGGTTTTACTGAGTCTTCTTCGAAAGTTGGTTCTGCAAAAATCCTGAAACTCTACAACGTGATAATCATACTGAGATCGCAGTTTAGATAATTAATCACTAACTGCGGTGTCTGTCTTCCACGTATTTCATACTTGCGATGTCATCGTTAGACATTGGTTTTTAAAAAAACAATTTTATTTTTGTTCATGTTAAGTTCACCGGTCATTGTATCACCAGTTTTATCAACACGTTTATTGATCTCGTTTCTGAGTCGCGATTGAACTGCTTTAGTCTCTGATTTTCCCAGATTCAGTGAATACATTGATATAATCGACGGTAGCGCCCCAAACTCGCCGGACAATATCAATCTATCTAATATTGCTTGTCTTTAACCGTTGATATTGATACTGAAAACAACAACTTGATCCTTGTCAAAGCTAGCAAGGTTCATAAGATCAGCAAGCTCATCTCGTGTCGCATATTTGACAAATAATCGTTGCCGCATCATGTTTCTTAACTTTAACAAGAGGTCTGCAGTAAATATATACCATAATACATTTATATTTGTTTGAAAGGACAGATGGCTATACCTGGACAGTATACAGTCGGAACGGCTATACCGTTTACTGGTGTATTTGAGTACAATTTTACGTGGTTGCGATGGTGCCATTGATAAAGTGTCGAGTACAACAGGTACTTCTGGACCGCATACAGGTGGATCTGTTAATGTCTTTTTTTAGTAATGTTAAATACCATATCTGCCAGTTAGCGATTCGTGAATCGCCACTAATGTTCTCCAAAAACTGTTTTGGTGGCGTCAATCCATACGAATCTGAATAAACAACACTACTTTGATCAAAAGCATATGCAACCCAGCGAGTACCTAGGACGGAATTTCCATCGAGATTAATTATACCAATTTCAATACGATTTGGCTTTTCCTGTAAATTGATCTAAAGTTTGTTATGCTTAGTCGCCTGGCAGCATTACCTAAATCAAAATAGAACACGGGGTGTTTTAACGAAACGTTCTTGGTAGTCTTAGACCCCCACCGTACTACGCATGGGGGAGTCATGGCAGTCATGGACCTTATCCCTTTTTTGTGAGGTCTATAGACCATGTCTATTCGCATTTGTCAATGACATCCCAGCAGCAATTAAAAGGATTTTTGCACAGTTGGAGCTGCAGCAGCAATTAATGCTGGCATAGCTACAAGAATTGGAAATATACCATCAAACATTGCTATATCATTAATGACAGTCACATAAAAATGAAGTTTTATATCGGCCTTTGAATTCTTGGCGTTATTCAATTGCCTTATGTGATGTTCTGTCAGTTATAATTCATTTGGACATTGCAATGCTGTTGATTTCAGTAATATTATCCCATAATTCTTTTTGATTGTTGCTTTTAAATCTGACCACGTGTCAAACTAACATTGACGTTTTCATATATGATATAAAAATATTATGAATGATTACTTTTGAATGATCCACAGGTGCATTAGCAACCAGTATTCATCCACCAACCCACCAACACCTTTGGGCAGCATTGTTTTCTCAAAAAATATGACAGTGATTGGTATGTCATTAACATTAACTCGTACGTGTATGTCAATGACAGTTTGTCTTAACAAATCTAGATGTTCCAGTCAGAAATCGATCGGATACAAGGACGAGAAATCAAACTGACATATCTGCAGACCAGTATCGATATTCTGATCACGTCCAATGAATCTCATCAAACTATGATACACTCGTGTTACGTTGTTTTGTTTTAAATTCCGTATTATGTCTTCATATGGTTTCTGGTGTCCGTTTATTCTTAATGAAATCGTAGATACTCGTAAACCGTCGAACACCATTGGGTTTATTTCTTGATTTTCCAATCCTTCTGTCATTTGAAATGAAACGAATATATGTTGTGATCCTGAAACTCCATGCTGCGATGCTATCTGCATTGTAAATGAATGTGATGTGCTTGTAACTGAGTCAGTGGTTCTTGTCAACTATGACAGGATTTACTTTGCACCGCTATCCGTGAACAAGATCAGCCGTTGTTTTTTAGTGATTCATCGTGTCATTATTGATATCCATAATGCAAATTTGTAGTGTTTCACTTTACCAGCAGCTGCAGCAATATATCGCCAGAATGCATCGTTGTCGAAGTCCTATTGAACTAACTGATCCATTTGTTGTTCTTCGAAGATAACTTATTGAGCATGTGTGCATAATCCAAATATATGTGACAGCGGTATCACACAGCTGAATCTACCATCGGCGTTAACCTGTGATCGTCGTGATGAAAATCCCAAGCTGAATTCTGGTTTAACGGTGATGACTACCGGGGCTACGTCGGCGTTAGCCTTGTTAGCATTGTTTCTTGGTCGTCCTACGTTAAATTGTATATGTTCAGAGTGATCGGTGTTATCCTTTGAGAAACATCGTTGATGGACCAGCAAACCTTGAATAATCATCGGAAGATCTTGCAAGACCAAATATCATCGTAGCAACATCAACGTCACTGTGACATAATTCGATTGTTCTACCATCAAAGTTAAATGAGGCACTGATAAATAACGCTACAATAAAAGTACGAGCAAATTCGTATTTGTCACTTGCTGCATAAGCAGTATTGTTATTTTTCACAAGTTTACCCTGAAAGTCAATGAATATGTCAGTGGGTAGGAAATACCTCTATGTATATTGGACTTGTTCGATTAGTCCATGTTGGTTTAATCATACACATACTCGTCTTTACGTTCTGGAGCGTCCATGTCATTACTTTCATCGATTAGTGCTCTATATAATTTGATGTTCACGAACTGTATATAATCGCTGACAAATCGCAGATTCTTCATTGATGATTTCGGTTTAAGTATTGCCATCTCGTCTTCAACCAATCAAACTTTCCAGTCGACCAACATTAGCGAGGACATCATCGGGGTAAGGTCTACCGTAAATGACCGGCGAGGTTTCTTTTTTCACGAGCTCGATAGCGAGTGGCAAGGCCACATCCGGTTACTTTTTCTTCCTTAATACGCGGTGGATTAAATGGTAATTTCTCGGGTGATAATATATCTATAGGTAATGGCGTGCTAATAATGTCTTTGACTTGTTTCTTAAAATTTGCAAAGCCTTGCTGACGTTTATCCCTGATTTGACTTATACGATAGTATTTTAGATACACAAAAGGAACCCAGTTTGATCATGAAATATTAGCTGCTACTGTATCTAAGAAGATATTAAGAACCGGATATTCTGATACAGCAATTGCTACGGGATTGTCAAGATATTTTCTAAACCCTTCGACGATAAATTTGGTATGTAGGTTTATTGTACAGGTTATGATTCCGGTGTAATAAGATACTTCACATCGCCTATTTCAAAATAGACCTATACAAAAAAACAGACACGCAACAGGGGCAATGGAGTACCAAGAACTAAACAAGAATATCATAAAACAAAAACTTTAAGAAAGTGAAAGAAGATTAGATTGGACAAAAGTGCACAGAAATATAGAGAGCAGTCTAATAAAGAATAACAGCAGAAAGGCAATCCAAATTGTCAAAGATCTTACCAAACAGAAGCAACCAAGAGTCAATACCATTCAAGACGAAAATGGAAAATGTCTCACAGAAGCGAGTGACATTACAGAAAGATGGTCTAAGTATTGTAAAGAACTGTACAACGATCTTTTCGCAGGAGACCCAGAGGTGCTTGAAATTCCAAACAAACTCCACAAATGATGATAATGATTTCCCCATTCTCAAAGAAGAGGTCGAGTCAGCAATAAGAGCACTGAAGCATCGGAAGGCAGCTGGAGTAGACAACATCTCAGCTAAACCTATTTAGAATCGGGGATAGAGCAACTAACAAAACTCTGCAACAAGATCTGGCAAACAGGTGACTGGCCAACACAGTGGACACTGTCACTGATTATAACACTCCCAAAAAGGGCAATCTCCAGCTGTGCCAAAAGTATAGAACTATCCGTTTGATCAGCTATGCTAGTAAGGTGATGCTGAAGATCATCTTCAACAGACTGAAACCACAAAAATAAGAAATAATTGCTGAAGAACATGTAGGGTTTTTGGAGTGGAAGTAGCAGAACAGAACAAATATTCAATCTCAGGGTTCTGTGTGAAAAGTACTCTCAACATCAACAAAACATGTATTCATAGATTTCAAAAAGACCTTTGACAGAATGTGGCATGAGGCATTGTGTGCCACAATGAAGAAGTACAACATTGGTCTAAAGGTGACAAATATCATCAAGTAGCTGTAAGCCAAGTCTACCAGTGCAGAAATTGCTCAAGGTTCTGTGGTGGACTGGTTCAAGGCAACAGTTGGAGTACGTCAAGGCTGTCTCCTGTCACCCAGGCTTTTCAACATCTACTTAGAGCGTATCATGAACGAAGCCTTTGAAAACCAATGTAAGACAGTCAGAATTGGATGGCTTAATATCACCAGACGCCGCTTTGCAGACGACATTGATGGGCTGGCAGGCATTGAAGACAAACTTGCCTCCTCAGTAAAGAACCTGGATGAAATATATTGCCAATTTGACATGGAGATAAACGCTGAGACGACAAAGCAGATGACTAATAGTGGCAAACGAATCTCAGCCAAGATTAAAGTCAGGACAAGAAGTGGAAACAGTGGGCCAGTTCAAATATCTTGGTTCCATAATCACTAAAGAAGGATCAAGAGCAAACATTTTGTCACGAGCAGCACAAACAACGGCAGCTATATCAAAGCTAAGACATTTCTGGAGAGACAAACATATCTGTTCAAAAACTGAAATCGGACTATTGAGAGCACTAGTCATCTCAATCATTTTGTATTCATGTGAGGTCTTGACGCTGACGGCAAAACTACAATGAAGAATTCAGACACTTGAAATGAGACGCTACAGAACCATCCTTGGCATCTCTTACATGGACCAGATCACAAATGAAAAAGCATGTAATACCATCAGACACAAAGTAGGCCATTATGAAGACCTCCTCACCACTGTCAAAACGAGAAAGCTGAAATGGTATGGCCATGTCACTAGAACCAACATTATATCCACAACAATACTGCATGGTGGTAGACAGATAGGTAGACAGACAAAAAAGTGGACTGATAACATTACAGAATGGAAAAGGAAAAAGCACATGGTTTCTTCGAAGTATCCGAAGAACAGATCGTTTCGCAAGATAAATGCAATGATTAAAATTAATTGTTAATTTGTCACACTGGCCTTATGCTTGTGTATGTAAGTCTAACCTTTAGTTGTTATGCAGTTTAGAGACAGCTGACCAGAATATGAAAATGGGGGCTTGTGCTGGGGAGGAGGGGAGGAAAGGAGAGTCACAGAGAAACGGCGAGTCCCACGAGCGCTCGCACATTGGGGCAAAGAGGTGGGGGCAATAGTCGCCTCCCGAATATCATCCATGAAACATGTTTTGGCCTAAATCCATAAAATTTAATGGCTGACTACTACGCGTCTTCCCCCACCCACCCCGGCAAAAAATAGTTTCTTCAGATGCCTCTGGTGTGTAGTTTGAGAATTTCACTCTTATTCAACCCGGAAGATCAGTCAATAGTTACTGAAATGGGCGCTTAAAACATGTTGCGTGAAAACCTGCCTATTTTATGTCCCAATCTCATTATTGTATTTGTCATTATCCTTGCTTGGCTTCTAAAACGTTGATATGCTTGATGGACTACAATCTCGACAAGCCCACATTTTACCCGTTTGATAATTGTTACACAATGATGCAATAGCTGCAATTTGATTTTTTAGCAAAGTTTCCATTGATATAAATCAGATTTCAATTTCGCATAGCACAGTGGTAATTTGATTTAAATTGCGCTTTGTTATGGCATGTATGTTAACATCTTGAAAGTAGATTTACTTATTTTAACAGCGCAATCAAAGTGTCTTCATGCAAACTATTTTGTTTCTTTGACAATCTCGACGGCCACGTCACTTGGAATGCAAGGATGGGTCCGAACTAAAATCAGATGGGTGTTAGGCTCCCGGACACTAATGCATAATGTATATTGCTCCACACTCACGCGTACTGTATATTAATTTACACTCATTTACACCGTATATTAACCCAGATGAATAGTAATCTAAACTCATGCATACTGCATATTAACCAGTCTTGTACCATGCATAGTTACACTCATATATACCATGTTTTAGTTCACTTATGCACACTGTACAATAATCCACACACTAATGCGTGTTGTATACATGTATTAATCTACTCTCTGTCTATCATTCAATAAGGTCTATCTGTAAAGCGTAGTTAACAGATTTTAAAAAATTGCTCAAATTAGGTTTTGCTGCTTTGTAATTTGAGATGGAGAGTTAATATTTCCATACAGTAAATACCTACACCATTTGCAAAAAAGATTAGAATATTTTGCACAATATTGCTGGAATATACATTAATTGCACATATATTTAGACTCAATATGTTTTATGTTAATATATACTGGTGTTTAGGGAGCACGGGCCAGTTTTATGCAAAGATATCATGCCGCAATCACCGTAGAAGTATTAAAAACACAGAGGCGTAGCTGGGGGAGGGGGCGGGGGAGCAGGGCGGGCAGCGAGGGACAGATGTCCACGGGCGCCAGACTTGTTGGGGCGCCAAAATGGGCTTTGAAATAGGTTGTATGTGGAGTTTTTGCTGCAGATATGCACCTATGCATTAGTTTTTTCTTCTCTTGTAATAGCCGTTGGCGTTACATTCGGTGATGTTGACTTTATTGATGATAAAATGGGTTTCAGAGTTAAAGGGGGGGGGGGGGCGTACCATTGTATCTTGTCCCCGGGCTCCAAACACTGTAGCTACGCCTCTGAAAAAATACAATTAGGCCAATAACGTCCATAATTGTGGATACATATATTAAAACAAAGCATTAAAATATTATTCACTTGAGCATATAAGTCTATGGCAGTTCATATCAGGAGACGGTTATGCACCTGAACCCCAAATTTCTATTTGCAATTTTCACGTGAAGGTCATTTTTAACATCATTATCATGCTCAGTGGTGCAACACAAGCCGCTTTCCTAAATGATAATTCTGCAGAACAGTGTGTACTAAACAGGCTGATGCAATTGAAAATAGTTGTCATCGAAACCGTTTTTTTATATATAGATAGCATACCTGCCTTCAACCTACGTATTTATTGCTATGGGAGGCTAGCTCATATTTCTAGCTGTCTATTGGTATTTCACTATCTGCATAAGCCGTTCTCACCATTGAATTTAACTTCCCGATGCACAAAAGATATCATTATTCAACGCTATTCAGAATTTTCAACAATGCAATGTGATCGCTACAGCCCAGACTGCCACAGTACCCTCCATGTTTCATATTTACAAAACATAGCATGTGTTTATGTTAGGTTTGTGCACGCTATAACATTTCCATATTTTGTGTCGATCTAGTCCAAAGAGACTACCATTCATAGAAACTGATTATAATAATCTGATAAATCAAGGCTCCAAATATGATTTGATACTAACAGATTATCTGTCAGTCATAAAAAGAAGGAATGGTTTGAAAAACAAATCAAAAAGCGTATGTGCCAACATCTCGGATGATTTTTCCAACATTGCTAATTATCACTAATTCTCGTCCTGTTTTAGAAGTGTCAGTTTCTTAGGACTTTCCAGCATTCTAATTTCAAGTAAATCAGTACGATTTCTTGGTTTTCGCATTGCAACTTTTAGTTAATTGATAGCCTTTGGCAAACCACGTGGGCTAAAGGGCTCGTTTTGCCATTAAGAATACTATATTTTGTGTATCAATCACGCGATTTGTATGTGACTCATTTCTAGTGTCGTGGGAACGCAAGCGCCAAATGTAAGCGCTATCTCATTTAAGGATGAAACGAAAACACTCGCTTGTCGATTGTGGGATTTTTTATGAGAAGAAATGGTACGAAATATATCTAAAACAATAACAACCACATACAAGACAAATACAATACAGAATATAACCGACACAAATACAATACACAACACACTCCGGCATTTATAATTTTATCACAAAAACACACAAATGATACTTTACCAGACTCGAAGGGTGTAATGTTTTCAAATTATATTCAATCCCTGGTCTTTCACTTGCGTGAAAGACAAGTGCTCTTCATCTTCACGACTTGGAAAGCTCGTGGTATTGCCCGTCTCAAGAACTAGAGTATGTATTCCAGACGCTTTTTGTTAGTATGGCGGGGACGCGATTTTAATACTCGTGAAGCACGGGAATCATGCACAAGGATCGATCACTCACTGGCTCACTCACTCATGATAGAAACGCACATTGGTACACGACACGAGTCCTGGGGGACATCAATTAAATATGTGGCTGTATGTGGAACAGAAAACTATATATAGAGCAATAAAACAGACAAGCGGAGGGAGTATCAATAATGACGTTAGTATAGTAAGCAAACCGAAAATGGAAGCAGGTCGAAAACATTCTAAGGGGACTGATTTGTACAGCTGGATTACTAATCACTATTTACGTCAATATGTTCATACTGAAATTGAATTATCTCACACTGTACACCAGTATTCATTATCATGTACTGTGCACCAGTCTTCATTATCATATTATTAAATGCTCATTTTGTCTCCGTTCATTTTACATTGTCAGAATTGGGCAGCATTTTACGATACCGAACACCATCACATTGCACGCACGCGCACAATACATGTGACTAAAAATAGCATAGTGCATTAGGACCTACTTTATAAACGTTCCATGTACAAGCGTCTAGTAGACGTTTAAGGTCTCGGTTGATAAAATTTATTGGCGAATGATTTAAAGCAGCTGTGTCCTTTATTTGAAAATATAGATGGTAAAGTTACTGATGTTGACGAGTTCAGTAAGTCAGTAACGAAACTTTCAAACAACCTAACTAATGAACGTGATATTCGCACTGTCAGTAACAATCGTAAGAGACGCAGTAATTGAAAATACCGTTCCGATCATTGAATCAGTGATTTTTGAGGAAAGTCATATCTTTTTGCAAATGTAATAGTTAAGTTTACAACGAGTGCTCTCTAGGGTCTAAGAAAATATGGCTTAGAAAAGCATATTGTAGCCAAGGGTTATCTCATATCTATTAGAGACGTACCATTTTACAAGTTTGTCAAAATACTAGATTCAAGAAAACAATGCAACTGAACGTTTTGGTAAAATCTAAGAGCATCAGACCCAATAATTTAAGACAACGAAAACGTAGTATTTAATATGGGTAAATGGAGTGTCACACAACAGCTGCCTTTCAATTTCCCTGTGTAACTATTTTGATACAATGTTAAGCTGGTGATAGAAGACACTGTATGATACAGTTCATAGCTGGGGCCCCTTCAACAGTGAGATTCAAATGAAAGAGTATAAACATGTTTAATTTAGCTGGTACTACGAATGGTAAAAGACATACTCACAATTATGCCTATATTTATCAACATAGAAACAAGCTCCACGCGCATTCATTTTCCATATGACTCAACGTTTAACTAGACCAGAACGACAATTCGTTTTGACAGCAGATATCGGAAACATCAGAGGCATGTATCATGACATAAAGAAAGCAATGGGTCACACGAAGAAAGTGAGAGCACCACTGGCGTCTGACACAGGCGATACCATCCAAGAGAAGGGCAAGCAGATGGAGTGTTGGGTGGAATACTCCTTTGAACTGTACTCCAGAGAGAATCACGTGACCACCGATGTCCTCAACAGCATTGAAAACCACCTGCTCTTGGCCGAACTGGACGAGAAGCCTATTGTGGCAGAACTAAAACAAGTCCTTAGAGAAACTGTCCTTAGGTAAAGCCCCAAGAAAGAATGGTAATATGGATTCTGCGCTGAGAGGTTCACAATTTACATGATCTTCTCAGTCAGGCAACTGCAGGAAAAATGCAGAGAACAACACAAATCCCTCTTCCTAACCTTTATAGACCTCACCAAGGCGTTCGAAATGGTCAGCAGAGACGGACTCCTCACAATCCTGGCGAAGATTGGATGCCCTATAAAACTGTTTTTCATGATCCAGTTATTCCACAACGACATGATAGTCACAGTATGATGGCTCAATGTCGGTCCCCTTCAACATTCGCATCGGACTGAAGCAGGATTACAACCTAGCCCCATCTTCTTTGCTGTCCTACTCAAGAATGCCATTGGGACGTCCACGGACCTGCACACGCGATCAGGCGGCAAACTGTTTAACCTGGTACTACTAAAGGCGAAGTGCAAAGTGCGTGAAGCGACCATCAGGGTCATGCTCTTCGCAACCGATACTGCCCTAGCAACTCACACAACCTGAGTTGCATCACCTAACGAACCGCTTTGCTAAAGCACGCGATGAGTTTCGGCTGACCATCAGCCTAAAGAAAACAAATGTGATGGCTCAGAGCTCGGACCATCCCATCCCCAATCATCATCATCAACAACTACGAAGTTGGGGTAGTCAGTCAGTTCACGTACCTCGGCACTACTATTATCAACAACTTATCGCTCGATGCTGAGCTCTACAATCGGATTAGAAAAGCATCAATAACTCTCTCCAGGTTGTCACAGAGAGTGTGGAATAAAAGCATTCTGACCCTGAACAATATGATCACCGTGTAATGCGCCTGAATACTAAACATTCTTGTATGTCAGTGAAACCTGCTTCTTGTACTCCTTGCAATGAAAAAGAATGAGCGCCATACACATGCGATGTCCCCGACGCATACTCGGGATCACCTGGAGCAATCGAGTAACAAACAACGAAGTACTGAATGTGCCAAGATTCCCGGTATGGTCACACTCCTCCGCCGGTGAGGACAAGCTACGCTTGATAGCTGATGAAAAGCGATTTCGCAGGAAGCGGGAGCAGTGTAAACACACATTAGACTCAAACTTCGAATGCAGCAAGTGCAGCAAGGATTGCCACTCCCGTGTTGGTCTACATATCCAGTATAGACGCTGCACAACCACCAATCAGGAAATCTCTTATGGGTGCACTTCCATCGCCTCTAGAGACTAACGAATGCCAAGAACAATTACATAAATCGACAATCACCCAGCAAGTATGGTGTTGACCATCACTGATCTCTCTATGCAAATTCATATGAACATGAATCATTTTGACAATTGTCATATATGTAAGAGAAAATGTTGCAGATATTGTTGTTTTGACGAGTATCACATATTGAGAATTGTGTAGATATTTTCAGTTTGTAAAGTGTCTTGTACTGATATCTCAGAGAAATATAGTAGATATTGTCAATTTGTCAGGTGTCATAAACTGATATGTTGGAGAGAATGCTGTACATACTTTCATTTTATCAAGCGTCATACCTGATGGAGGAATGTTGTAGATATCGTCAGTTTATCGAGAGTCATATTCTGTTATTTAGGAATATTAGTAGTAATAGGGAGCACTATTCGACAGTGGAAAATACATTACAGATCCCACACCTGGGCGACTCAAGCGACAAGATTTTAAAAATCACACTGGGCAACTCTAGCAGCAAGGGGAATTGAACATAGGGAATAATGGGTCTGTATATCGACAAGGGAAAGTGGAGTTATTGTATAAGGCAAATATAAATGAAAGTGGTGAGGTGACGTCACGGTACTGAAGATTTGTAACAATGTTGCAACAATGGTAGGAACAGGTGTGCGCCGGGTTAAAATCAGTGGGAAGTAGAGAAAATTTGATTATTAGGCGATGTACTTTGGTACTCAAAGGTAACACGTTTTGTTTAGCTTTGTCCTTGGTTTTACAATACACTGTATTGAATCTGGTAGCAATCGAAGTCACCAAATGTTGACCACTAAAATAATAGCCTGCAGGATTGGGTAACAGATAGGTGGACAGTTTAGTTTTGAGGTTCTGTGTTTCATAGGGTCAATGACAGTGCTGCGTTCGTATAAGTTTTATTGCAATTGGTCATCATGAACATCTACTTTAAAACTGTTTTGATTTTCGATGATGTTTTTTATTTGTGTAGGGTGTATCAATTGGCTTCTTGATCCAAAATAATTGCTTGAGGTAATTTAGCCGTGTAACAGCACAAAGTGTTTTAGGAAACACCTCAGTAGAACTGTCACTGGGTAACTTTAAGTAAAATTGGTTGCTGTTCATAATTCCAAAGTTCTGCTGTCACTCGAGGTCAGAGGGGTGTCTAAAAGAGGATTGTGATTGGAGGGGTGACTGTTGGGAGAATGACTGACGTTGGACGCACGGCTCTCGTTGTTGTTGCTGTTGTTGTTCCAGATGGAAGCAAATTTCAGGGAAGGATTGGGAAGGGGATCACCAATGCAGCTGCTGAGTTAAATCGTCCACAAATGTTTGTCTCCTTGTTAAAAACTCAAATTGGCAATGGCGGCACCGATGACACAATACACCACACAGATTCGACAGAAAATGACGATTTGTGTTTTTGGTTCACGTTCTCCACACCACACCCACAAGGTTATCTTTTGTAGATCTTACTGATAACTAGGTGAAAGACACACCCACAAGGTTATCTTTTGTAGATCTTACTGATAACTAGGTGAAAGAGTGGTTACTGTGGCAGCTGCGGATGTGTTGGAGGCGTCAATCCAAGAATCAACACTGTCCTTTTCAATGTACTTCGACTTCTTTGAAACGACGTTTTCCCACTTTTACGGGTTCTTTGTTCAAGAATGCTTTCAATGTCGTTCACTTTGTCTTCCTTTTGGGGTTCGCATATTGACACAGACAAATAAAAACGTTCCTTTTAATACCTCCACATTCATGTCTTTCAACTTATAGACATCAAGATGACGACCACGCACTCGTTCAGCGACACGAAACAATTCGGTGGTCCATTTGAATAAGTAACCCTGGTCGAAAGTGTATTTGGTTTTGCCAATGCAAACCAAATCTACAGTTGCCACGACTCCACTTTTCTTGAGTCAGCCGTCTTCAGGGACGTACCAAACAGGCGCTCAAAACAGTCACTTCGTTGTCGGGTGTCAAATCTGGGAGGCGGGGGGCATGTCCGATACTCCGAATGGTAAGATTGGTTGTACGCTTTGAATAAATGGGGATAAGCCGTCGATGTATCGTGTTGATGCATAAAATATTCAAGGTGCGTTAAAAACGTTCCACGATGCTGGCTTTGTTATTGGGATTCTCGGTCATAAAAAAATGAATGTCACCTTTCATTAAGTCTTTTTGGAAAGCATGGTTTAGAAATTCGGTGCCTTTGTCGGTTAGTTATCGAAGAGGGTGACGACCACTTTGTTTCAAGACCAGTTGTAGGGCTCGCGCTAACTCGCTGATCGATTTGTAAGTCAATGGCACGACCCAGGCAAATTTAGAAAATTCGTAGATATCACAAAACAAATATTTGTAGCCATGATTTTAGCCAGCTAAATGAGAGACATCGTCTAATTGATGATCTATGCCTTCCACTTGAGTGCGACTTATGGAAAATGTTCATCGAATTGGTTTGTGTAACGTGTACGTGGCTTGTTCTTTAAACCATCGATGCACTTGAGGTAAACAGAGATTTTTCAGTCGAGTTTTAGCAGCATGATACAATTTCTGAACTCCTCCGTAACCTGCAGGGTGAGCTGGATCGTAGCAAATGCTGGCTAATACCATTTCCATGTTTATTAATAAGTCACTCGTCGATGATACTACTTTGGATGGGGCGAAATGATGGCTGTTTGGAAACGGTTTTACATGTCCGATGTGCTACATGAGTAAACATTAAAGGTAGTGGTGGTGGTGGTGGAAGTAATAGGATAGCTTTGGTCTTCTTTACGTTTTTCAATTCTGGTTTCCATTCTTTCTTTTTTACTTCGGTCGAAGGTAGAGTGGAAATCATCTTTTCAGCGCAAGGTTTGAGTTCTTCTTGTTGGGGTAATGGTCAACAATTACGCTGCAATCTTAGTAGGAATTGGAGCTGCAGTGAGTGTTTGAAAGATATCTCGTGTATCTTCTTCCTCAGATAATTGTGACGTTACGTCTGTCTTCGCCTCTGTGGGTAATGATGGTGACTGACTTTTCATCTGAGTTTTAAAATCTTTCAGAATGAGTAGAGCTGTTTGCTCTAGAGATTTCTGATGAAAGAGTTGCAATCGTTGCAATAGTTGACCGTACTACTGCAATTTTTCTATTTCGAACAAATAGTTGCGATCCATAAACGATTGCAATTCGTGCTGTAATTGGGACATTTCGGTTAAATTAGGATTATGTGGGGGAGGTTAAATGTGTGGTTCGTTGTTCTTGCCAACCATGGTATTCCATCCATCGTTTGTAAAATACTAAACTTAGTTTCCGTCATTCCATTCGCTTCCAAAGGGCGCGTCATTGTGCTCCATAGGTCTATTTTATCTTCTCATCAATATAACTTCTAAGGTGGGTAAAACACTTCATAAAAGTCCCAACACAGGGGCTGCTAATACAGTGTAAACAAAAGTCCTCCTAACATCATGGGTATTTTAATCTGGGCCATTTGGCAAAAAACGTGTCGATGTTTGGCTAAAAAATTTTTCTGATGCGGAGACAAGGGTTTCGTGCCCTTCAAGAGATTATAGTAACATCTCTCACGGTATTTAATGACATCTCTAGACGCAGTTTGAATTATTTGTTTTCCCATGGATGGGGAGGCTTTGGACAGGACGGACATCACGTCCCCATGTTGGCTAAAGGAGGAGGTAGTCTTTTCATTTCTTTCTTTGGGGCTTGTATAACTATGTTTTCTGAGGGGTGACATCTTTGTTAGTTTAAACAATACAATGACGTCGATGCTTTGGTACACACAACCATTTTATCTTCTTTTGGGACTATCACTTTATCAAAAAGGTGACGATGTGTTTTCCAAATTCGCCAAAGAAACTTTCTCTTTGGTGGCTCTTATTTTTCTTGGACTTCTACATCTGTTCTGCATGAGACGTCTATGTTTTGTCGGATGACAAGATTGTCTTTTTCTTTTTCCTTTTGGACAGAAGAACGACAATGCTAGAGGTGTGCACGTCTTTGATGAGACATATGTGGGTGTTGAGGATCACACACACAACACAAAATACACTGACGTTCATGGCTAAAGACGTGTCTTTTATGTTATTTGTCTGAGAAAGTCCTAAAAATAAAATCTTGCCTTTTGGTCGCTCCTCCTTTTACGTTTTTCTTAAAGGTTTTGTGCAAACTTATTGACTGTATAATATAGGTCAAAAAATAATCCTCCCCTTTGGTGACTTCTCCCTTTCTTTGGACGACTGCGTCGTGTCATAGGATGACGTAGATGTTTGTAAAAGCGTTGGTTTTTTTGTATAATGAGACTTTTTTTTATTTTCCTTTTTGGATGGGAGAGCGATGATAAGGACGGAGTGAACGTCTTTGAGGAGCAACTTTGGGTCTCAGAAGCACGGGAACACTTTTTCACATCGTTTCCCACAAGCCATTTTATACTGGAATGGGCCGCCACTGATTGTTTTTGCGTCGTATTAACTTGATGACATGTAACATACGTCGTGCGTTTTAAATTCACGTGTAAATAGGCGTCTAGGCTTTGAATAACATCATTGTATGCATGAGGGCTTTTAAACAAGACCACGTAATGAGCATTGAGACTAATGATGCGATGGGCTTTACTTTGTTGAAACAAACTTTATGTAATGGAAATGACAAGGGCATTAAGATGATGACCTTAGAGCGGGAAACACAGTTTAATTTCTTCGTCGTCTTCTCCTAACGTCGTCGAAAATGACCAAATGGGTTTGGCTGGGGGTCAGACACGATCCGGTCGTCTTCGCTAGGAATGCCTTCCACAAACACGATGGAATCACATTGACTTTCTCACAAGAGGCTGTACGCCGATTGCCACTCATTGTAATACCACACGATGCGTTGAGGTAGGCTATCGATCAACAGTTTTTTATATTTGATCACACATTTGACAAATTTGGTTTTGCCTGAACCGTTATGTCCGGCAATTAACATGTTAAAGGGATGGCGAAGATACAAGGCCAACCAGCTAGCATGATCTAAGTGTTATTATATGACTTTGAAAGTGGAGGAAGAAGGAGCAGAAATAGCAGAGGTAGTCATAGTAGTGTCGTTTATGTCACGTATGACAGGAAAACAGACATGACAAGAGTTTTTATTATTTTCTCATGACACGTTTATTTCAATACATGTTTAAAATGGAACAACACGAAAGACAAAAATACTAAAAAGCCGAATGGAAACGTACAGCAGTCAAATACACATTACAATGATCAAAGTTGAATATAAACAAATCTCTGTTCAATATGTTTTGGTAAACAAGGTGTAATAGATCTTTCTCGCTCACGTCCGGTTGAATAAGGTCTGACCACTGGAACACTTTCATCTGAATCAGACCTCCGGTTTAAACATCGGTGACAATACGAGATGCAATTGTTCTTTGCGTTTCACTTGTATTCTGACCAGCTCTAGGCAAATGCGTTCTCTCAACTCCACCGGAAAGCTACGAATGTTCCCTTGTAGAGTATCGATTCAGTTTCCTCCAGGGATCAAAACTCGCTAGGTCGTGGCCAATAGTCTCGTTTATATTTGTGCCAGAACCAGTTTCCACCTATAATCAGTCTTCGTTTACTTTGGAAAAGGGCATAATTTAAAAATGAAGAAATTATTTTTAGTCTGAGTATCACTTGTATATTGCCCAACTCCCGGTAAATGCGTTCTCTCAACTCCACAGACAAATTACGTATGTTCTCTTCTAAAGTATCCATCCAGAGATTACTAAGATTCCACTAAAGGTAGGTAGTGACAATTCGGAGAGAATTGAGCATGTTCCAGGTAAGCGGAATCTTTCTGTTCCCACTGTTAAAATGACATACAGGAATTGAAGCACTTGACTTTATCCCCTTCGCTCAAGTAGAAAACTCCGGCTCTGGCTAATTCTTCTGGAATAGGTCCTGCCAAATATTTTGGCCATTTTCCTTTGAAGGTTTTGGATCGACTTTCAAAGTCACATCATTCAATCAATTGCACATGGGACTAATATTCGTATTTCATAGCTTCATTTAAATGAGATTACGGTGAAAACCGCAGGAGATTACTTTAAGTTACATGACATCCGTAGTGTGGTATCCGCATGGTCTCACTTGGAGATGGACATCCAGTAAAGAGTCCACGATAACGTGTGGCATCGCTTTCGCATCCATCAGGTTTGACACGCACATAATCACCTTATATGGTATATATGGTGGTAGTAGTCATAGAAAAGTTCTCATGATGTCCTGATGAATCACCGAGGTCACAGCATACGGCATCTCTGCAATTGCAAGGTACAGCATCGCACTCCACTTGAGAATCACCGAAATTGAATTATGTCTTTTTAATAGTGTTAATCTTTTTCGCTTGGTATTCGATTTGATAGACTTTTTTCAAAGGCCGACTGACGATTTGGTGTGTGGGTAAACGTAAAATCTTGTGTGGTTCGTAGGTGGTCACTTTAAATTTGTCATCCTTTCCAGACTGCAAGACTTTTTTAGTACTTCAATGTTCACCACTCGACTGGTGCGATAATTGAGAGTAAGTCCTTTTACTTTACATTCGGTGTGCATTTCTCCTTGACGGTTTCGGTATTCGTAGGCGTAATGGTTAGGACCGTCCCTTGCAAAACTTAGAATCTTGTCATTGGGATGCTCATCTGTCCAGGATTTTAAACGGTCTCCTTCGATATTAGGGTAACAGTGGCTCGGCCTATCGATGTAGATGCAACTGTCCGTGTCATAATACAACACATGATCTCCTAACAGTTCGAAAACTTCGTACAATTATAAGCGATCATGGGCTGTCAAGAAAGCCGCTATGATGACATTTCTAAAATTGGTAGGCTTCTATAAAGTCTAGCCCTTCTTAGTAATTGACTAAGATCAAGTCCTCACGAATGATGTCCACGTGTTTCACGTATTAGGTATTGTCGTGAATCATCTGGAAGTAGGGGAAAGGTTCGGACAAATACTCCGTCTTGGGTAAAGACGTTCGTTTTGCGATATTTTAGCCCATATGCAATTTAACATCACTTTTGCAAATGATCGTCTTCCTTCGTTTTTCTCCACGTGGTCTAAAGACAAGCCTTCATTCTCCCGGTATTTCTCTTTTAATCTATGTTGGTCGTCGGGAGTGTGGCATCAGGGACGACAGGCGCTGTTTTCTTGTTTCCCTTCCAGAAAGGCATCCACGTCTTCTGTGAAAATTCCTTTCTGTGTCCCGTCGCCCTTTGTAGTATTGGCGTGTCTTATGAAAATAGTAAATGTCTTCCACTTCTAACAGTTGGTATCCCAGGTCCAGATCTTTGAACAATTCCACGCTGATATATGTTCCTGTCAAGGAGCGTTCTTCCTGGATGTGCTCACAAGGTTGGTCTCGGTTACACGTTTTGGCACAAGTGCAACACAAAGGAAACATCAGTTTTCTTCGGCGATGGTGAGGTAACACGAGATGGCATGAGTCTGTGAGAGGAAAGACTTTGCACTTGATCAAGCCTTCATATTGTCGAATGTTGTCCAGATCGATGTGTTCCGTCAACAATTGTGGGTGCCCTATAGGAAAATGACGATATTTGCACACATAAGGATACTGCGAGCACACGTCAAAGTTTTTTATTTCTTCTCCCTTTAATTCGTCCACTTGGTACAGCAAACAGGTGACATTCGTCCGTCCTCCGTACAAACTATTCCATAGTTTGAGTGGGTCCACCATTTTGTAACCTTCCACGATACGTTTAAACTCGGGATCGGTTTTCAAACGGCAAACGTACTTGTTTGTTTGCCACCTTGCACAACTTGGTATCCCTGCTATTCTAACTAGAAGCCTCGCTGACAAGTCGTCTCGTAAATTTGAATATAGTCCATTTGTAAAAACTGATTTTTGGTTTCACGTTGAGGGTAGCACATAGGGCATCCATGACATAGGCATCCTTTAAACTCGTACACGATCGGAGGGTTTTCTAAGTATCAGCCATCCACCGAATACATTCCAATGGTCGTATCGCCTCCTCCGTTGCAGGCGTGTTGGATCCATTTTTCTTCCTAGTAATGTAGCCGACGTAGGGTTTTGACCGAGTATTGACATTTGACAAAATTTATTGTTTGAGAGATGATGACCGCCAGGGTATTTTCAGGCATGAATCTTTTTCGGTACACTAAAGAACACGCTTTGGCAATGGTGCAAGCTTCTTTTAAAGGATCAATCCTTCCGTGCTCCATGAACAGTTCTATTAATTTTCCACAACAACGACGTAAAATGTCCACGTCCGATCGACAATGCTTTAAATTTCTTCTTCAAAGTCGAAGGGGTCCGAGGCGAGAGTCTGGTACCATGCGTGGAAAGCTTCGCCTTGTCCAGTCCGCATGTTGTCAGGGTCGTAGTAGTGAGCCTCAGGCAAATGTGGTAGAACGGCATATACTACTAGATTAGCTCGAGAACGCCAGGAAGCAATCAAAAAATATATTTCTTTGAGAGATTCGTTTCGAAGAAAACTTCAAGAACACCAGGAGTCACAAGTTCATTACGCAGAAGGTACAGAAAGATTATTTAAACCTATTACTGCAAGAACTAAGAAAGTTGTATGGGGAGATATCACTGATCCAGAAATAAAGAAACCTCTTCTTGGGACAATACAAGAAACTGCTAGGGCAACACAAGAGATTTTACAAGATCTTCCAGCTAGAATAGCTGCCGCACAACGTCAACAAGATATTGATAAAATTTACACTGAAATAGCTGGTGTGAAAGAAAAACTTGCATCTATACCTAAAGCAAAATGAGAGGTTAAATTGATTAGTAAATTTAAGAAAGGTGTTTTTGAATATCTTATAGGAAAAATTAAAAAGAAGGATCTTTCTCGTTTTGCATATGATAGTTTTTCTCGAAAGTCTGAAATTTTAAAACCTGAGTATGTTAACATAAATGCTGATAACTATTTTAAATGCTATATTGTGTGTACTACAATAAAATTCAGGCTAGAAGTGATGACCCAGTATATAATGAATATGTTAACGATATACGTAGATTTTATTTAGAAGAAACTCGACAGCAAATAGAACAACAAGAACCCTAGTATCAACTACCTCCACCTTTGCAACAAATAGAACAACCACCTCCTCAGTATCAACTTCCTTCACCTCTGCAGCAAATAGAACAACAAGGGATGATGTTGGAAGCTGAAGAATTTAGAAGTGATCAAATGAAAGAAAAGACGAAGCAAGAAAAGGAAGTGGTGAAACAAACAATAGAAATGGTGAAACAAATGGACAAGATAGAGAGAGAGAGAAGAGAGAGAGAGAGAGAGAGAGAGAGAGAGAGAGAGAGAGAGAGAGAGAGAGAGAGAGAGAGAGAAGGAAGCCAAACGACAGGAGAGATTACGCTCTTCACTAGGTACGTAAAGGGATCCTGGTGATGATTCTTTTGGTGCTACTACAGGAAGTGGTCTAGGAAATAATCTTATCACTTGCCCTGACAGCATCATCGCCGACGTGGATAAACTAGAAATTCTCATAAGAGGAAAACGCGCTGAAAATACTTCTCATGAAAGTATCAACGAAATATCTGATATTTGTCGACGATTATTTACCGGTGGTATCATGGATATCAATACCTATCGGGACTTTATCCATGAAATTAAAGATGATTAAATCCCTTGATACATACTTTAGATCATGGTGAATGATTAAATAAAATGATCGTATCGTAGATCAAGAATGATCAGAGTAATGAATTCACGATTACCAGTTTATGAAATAACCTACAGAGATGGACTTGGTGATATTGTTCGGGGTTTATTTACCAGGATAACCCCAAAAGCGATGCCAATTGCAAAACAATTATCAATGAAAGCTATCGATGTTATTCGCGACAAAGCTCCTAGTGCAATTGGTGATCTTGCTGGTAATGCGTTTTCGGCGGTCAAGGACAGAATTTTACGGTTATTACGACGAAAAAAACAACTGAAATTACCATCTACTGAAGTTATGGCTGCAAATGAAAGTAAAATAATAAATCAGGCCGCAACCCAAAGATTAATGGATCTGGCTGCTGCATCGTTAAAAGAAAAAGAAGATAACATAACCGCTAGCCTGATAGCAGGGAGTGGTCTTCGTAAATAAATACAATTTAGATCATAGTAATTACAATAAAATGTTTAAGCGTGAAATTGATACAGCGATGGATATAAGTGAACTAGTTCGTAAAAATGAATCATTACGTGATTATCAATATTATTCTTATGATGCAGAAAAACCAAATCAACGTGGAAGAATCGAATTACGAGTTCAAGATACAAGTAGGTATTTCTTACCCGCTGAGGCATTTATCGAAGTCGAAGGTCGACTTATGAAAGCAGATGATACAGATTATGGAATCGGTGACAGAGTCGGTTTTGTCAATAATGGTATCATGGTGTTATTCAGCAGTGCTACCTATATTATTGATGGAAAATACATCGAATCATAGCTAGATACTCCGATGACTATTTAAGATCAGCCGGTCCATCAATGATGTTTACAAAGGATACAAATGATCATCCAGAAAACAGAAATGTAACGATGAATGCAGCTGGAACTGAAGTTGCGTCAATGAATGAAAATTTCAATCTCGGATTCACAGCACGTAGATCAATGTTAAACGAAAACGAGATGTTTTCATGTGAACTTCCATTATCTCATATTTTTAGATTTTGCAGAGATGTTAGGAAGATTATATTCGGTGCTAAACATACTGTGGTACTTAACAGAAAAGAATCTGACAATGATGCAATCTGTCGGGCCGGAGGTGATGCTGGTAAAGTAATAATAACAAAATTGTCATTGTGAATGCCAGTAATAGTTCCATCTGTCGAAGAAGAAAATAAATTGCTTTATTTCATGAATCAAGTGGTAAATCACTGCTATCATGGAAAACAATGACTACAGATAGTAATCAAGATAATGCTGCTGGTTTATTTACATGACATATAGCAGCACAACAAGGGGTTTCAGCACCACGAGATATGTTTATCACATTTCGAGCAAATGTACGAGTAAATAATCAGGAAAGAAATTCGATGGTATTTGACACACTTAATGTTACCGAAGTTAGTTTGAGAATAAATGGACATCAAGAACCTGCCGAGGAAGTTACTTTGAATTTTGGACAGAATAAAGTTGCACGTGCATATCATCGTTTAATGTCATTTATGGGGCGTGATTTAAATGTAGATACCGGTTTGCAAATATCACAAAACATTTTACAACATTATATCCGATCTATTACTTTTCACTGGAACATTTAGATTTATTTAGATAATCTGTTATTGATATATATTTTCGAGCTCAATTAGGTTATTTTCCTCCTGGTGCTGTAGGTCAACCTGTTGTTCTTGCTGGTTTCAGAGCGATCGCTGTTATACTTAGCGACAGAGCAGTATTACTCAAAGGTATTGGTGGACGAATGCGAGTCGTTGATGCACCCGTAGAGAACATGTAATTAAAATCAATCAAGTAAATATAAAAATGTCGTATAGTCATGTCATCGCAACTCTGACTCAAGGTCAGATAAAAAAATTTACAATCAAAAGACTCAAATCAATGTGGGGAAAAAATAACGTTAAAGAAAAAAAAAATGAGTGGTGGTCCAAATAAATAATCGTTAACCTGGTAGTCAGCTTAAACGTTTCAATAAATCTATTGGTATCAAAAACTGGAGTTCAACTTGAATTTTCTCCAAGTGCCATCAAAGATATGATTAAATCAGGAGGTATATTTCCACGTCCTGTAACAATAGCAGCATTAATTGCTGCTGCCGCACCTGCAGTTGCAAAAGCTGCTGCGTTATATGCTGTTGGAGCCACTGCTGGAATGGCATTAAAGAAAGCAACAGGAAAATGGTATAAAAAAAAGAGACGTGGTCTCAGACTTCCGGGGATTAATCTAGGAAAATGACTGATACTTCCAAAAATATAATAACACCAATGTCAAATTTTTATCTGATAAATGCTGGAAAAAATTAAAAATAGAACATTTTAAAGGAGTTTTCATGCGCGATCAATTACTAAAAAACCACATCACGTTGAAACCGGTATCATCAATCTCGATTCGAATTCCGGTCCAGGAACTCACTGGGTTGCATATGCGATTGATCCACGCGGAATTGTTTATTTTGATGCGTTCGGACTATCACCACCAGTTGAGTTTTTAAATTATATTAATCAATTACCTGCCAGAACTTGGTATTCAACGTTACCGACACAGACAATGACAGATCCAGCTATATGTGGTCGTGAATTTGTCACTGTACTGATGCGATATCAAAATCAACTAAATCACCTCATAAAGTTGTACACGAATACACAAGTAATCGTTGGAAAGGTATTTAAAATAGTACTCATATATAATGGTTGATATTTACGGAAGATCATTGATCAGAAAAACCGACAAAGGAATCGATAAAGATTTCGACGATTCAAAATATGCAGAAGGGGTATTGATACCTAGAAAAGAAACCCCTCCAACCAAGGAAGAATATAACTCAAAGTTAAAAAAGTCTCAAATTGATCGTTTGTCTGAATTATTCATTTTGTTTGATTTATTTACAAGATTTTTTTATCATCAGATTGGCAATTTATCACATGGAGAGAGCAGCAGAGGGGGTCGGCTACAACATTTGTTTGGGTCAATCTAGGTGTAGTCATTGAACTGACTTCTATGTTAGTCACCATTAGTAGATTTGGTAATCATAAAGAGTGATGTTTCGATTTAGTCTGTTCACCCTCTCTACTACTCAAAGGCATGGCCACGTAACTCATGGAATCTTTAAACTGAACTTATCCTACTTGCATGGAAATGATTTTGGCTCTGTTCAAAGTTACTTTAGGACGTTCGTTAATTTGTTCCCTATAGTATCTGAGCAGAAAAGGCTCATCGTCTCCCGAGAAATCGTGCGATATTACCGTGACATTGCGATGATAATCTCCATAACGTTCGATGTCTTCTTGGATCCACGTCTCGTCGAAGGTTTTTCGATCAATTGGGCAAAATCAACCAACATGCTCGACCCTCGAAAGATATGTTCACATCCTCCAGGAATCTTGCTGCAGTAAGGGCAATGACTAAATATACGCTCTTGGATGCACTTCTCGCACGCTCGGTGAGCCATGCAGAAATTAAGTATGTGAATGCCAGTCTCTTGCATGCATTCGAAATTAAACGAGA